>KN846954.1:1064397-1638717 GCA_000835395.1 Exophiala sideris | reverse complement strand
GAGGAAATTCGGGGCCTGGCCCAAAACCGAGGATGAGTGAAGATTCAGGGCTTCACGGGGCTTGAGGAAATTCAGGGCTTCGCAGTGTTCAGTGGTAGTGCGCAGGGGATAGGCCGTACGAGAGCAACACAACATTAACCTCGTACCGGCGACCTACAGGGTATAGTAAGATGTAATATCTCCGGCATGACATGATACACTCGGTTCTTACACACCTCGTCCTCGACAACCGTGCTTCTCAGTCTTGGTGTGCGCATCCCAGTCTGCACGTAATCAAGACGCAAACGCTTTCTCGGCAATGGGCACATATTCTAACCCCAGGCCTTCGTCCTCTGACTTTTCCGCACCCATTTTACAAATTCGTACCCTGTCGATGACGATGTCTTTAGCCCATAAATACTCACTGGCAGGCCTGGTTCCCGCTTCAGTCCCGTGTTCGGACTTAGATTCGGATTCGGCTTCAGCTCTATCCCTCGCAGCACGTCCATCATTGAAGTACTTCAGCAGATCCCTCGCGTCCACGGACAATGGACACTTTCTGCCCTTCCTCCGCTGCTTGTTCCACTGCTTGGCGTATATGAGATTCGCGACGGTGGCATGTAAGACCAAAGGTCTCGTCTCCGTGACCAATCCGGCATCTTTGAATCGTAATTGGATCAACTCGCCGAAAGTCTGTAGACGGGACGTGCTGTCGTGCGGGTCTGCGTAGAAGACTCGGCTCCCGCTTGGTTTTGGGAATGTGCCTAGGCTGGAGAGCGTGACCGATATGGAGGTGGGAGAATAGTGCTGAGGAATATCTCTGGATGTGGGCGCAGAACTCACGTCTCCTGTTGAAGAGTTCTTGGGTGGAGGTGGAGATATTGTGCGAGACAAGGATTCAAGCGGTGCTGCCAGAATCTCTGATGTAGATTGCGACCTGCTCTGCCTCTGTGCATCGGAGCTGGGCTGATCTGTGTCTGCTTCTGCTTCGATCTGATCTTGAGCATCCTCTTGAGCACCTTTCCCCTGTTCGGGATGTGATCCGTCTGTAAGATGGGGCTTCTTGCCTCTTCGCTTGCGAACCTCATCACGCCTGTGCTCCGCCTCGCGCAGTAACTCCGGATAATCAATGTCCTGGAGTATCTCGAGCGCCCGCTCCATATCTTTAGGTCTGGTCAAATCCATCATCCCGAGAGTCAGATGGAAAGTGCCTGGTGGACGATGAGCCCCAGCCGGGATCAAGCGTAGTTTCCCATCTGGATTGTCGTTTGTTGCAGTATTTTCTGTCGACGGACACCCTTCACTTTCCTCGGACGCTACCGTGACCGATCGGAAGTAAGCTAACGAATCTGCCAGTTGTGGTATGGAAGATTCTGTGACTAAGGGGAAGCATATGAAATGGGTAGGCCTCGAGGCCTTTGCGTTCCCAACCATTGCACGCCGGAATTCACGACAATGCCAGAAAGCTGCCGAGATACCTCGAGCTGCCGACCTGGATTTGCTTATATGTGCTTCGAGTGCGTGTAAAGCTCGACGACACATTGAACGTTGCTCAACATAGCGTAGGCGGACGTGCTTGTTCAATGGCCAAACAGTTGCCTGGGATCCACGGCCGCCCAGATCGCTGTTTCCCGGGTCCTGAGGGCTGCTGAGTACAAGCGGCCGGACTTGATGACTCAAATTGAAGTGCCTATTGGTAATAATACTTTATAGAACTGCCTTGTCGCATGAAGATTGAGTCATGTACTCAAGTTAGGTAGGTACCTTTTGTCTGATGGTCTATTTGCGGGCTGCATCATTCTGGGCGTTCGACGTGGATCCCTGCTGGCCCACCAACTTTTAAGCATGATCCCAGGCTTTTGTTTAACCGGAACAGTCATCCATAGCGCCAGTCGAGGTTAGAGGAGCTTCGGGAGCTTTCGAGGAGCAATCCTCTTTTCTGAGCACTCTCGCGCCTACTGTACTCCGGTGACCCTTGTGTCTCTATAAGGACATTACACACTATTTGTCATACGGCTATACAAAACATACTAACAATACTACTGGACAGGCCTTCGTAGGACATTGAAAGCTCAAGAATCAGTTAATGGACAGCTGCTCAGCAATAAGCACCTGGACGGCCATGCCCCAGCCGTCTCGTCCACCGATCCAATTCTTCTTCTTGCCCACTTTGGACACCTTTCTGGCATATCCTTCCATGCGTGTCCTGCCAACGATGGGGTTCTCATCCTCGTCCCCTTCCTTGTCATCTCCGGGGCATCTTGCTACGTTGCTCTCGCCCTTCGGGGTTGATATCGTCAGTTCAATTCCCTGCTTCTGTCCACTCTTACCCAAGTTATTGGCGAACCTTGCGGACAGCCACAACTTAGGCTTCACACCTACGTATCCGGTGGGATAGATCTCCCCGATCAGCCAGGCCAGGATGCCAGCATAATTACACCACCAGAGTTCTGCTGGTGTAAGCAGATCCGCAAGACGATGCTTGAAAAGTTCCTCGCGTGGTGGCAGCTCGCCGTCATATCGGTTCTCCAGCATGAGAGCAATCTTCGCCCGGGACGCATGGGACAGACCGTGAGCTGACGACAACACCCCGCTGATGGTGCTGTACAGAGCAGCCATCGAGGCCACTTCCTTGCCCATCGAAGTATGTTGGAAGCACAGATTTGCAAGACCCTCAATGATGTGTGGAGTGATTGTGTCTGGAACACGCTTCTCCAATGCTGCCTGTGGCAAAGCGCTCAGAAGAAGAGTTTTGAAATGCCCGGCTGAGGGACGTGCGAAGGGTGCTGAAGCAACAGCAATAGGGTCTTGAGCTCGGATTTCACGAGGCAGGTCCCTGAAGAGGACTCCCTCCCGGACGCCTCCTTGACAGAACCGTGCAACCGATATTCCCAACGGCAATGTGTTAGAGAGGACGTTGATCAAGAAGGCAACTGCTGGAACCTGATATCTACGACGGTCTGAGACGCGGAAGATTGTCTCAGCATCACGAGCAACCTTCTTCAGCTTCTCCGTGTCCGTCAACTCGTCCTTGTACACCTTGAAGCCGTTGATGATGGAGATTGGGTAGTGCTGACCATGTACCTGCGACTCACTCAGCAGCAGATATCCCCATCCACGGAAGCCTCCGCCAGAGAGGTACAAATGCCAGCCACCTTCTCGGCGAGCCTGATCCCTGAGTTCTGCGGGTATGTCCAAATCGTCATAGGCCTTGCGAAAGTTCTCACTGATTTCTTTTCGGAATTCTTCTTTCGCCTTGGCCGGATCTTTGCCTTGCTCACATTCGGCCAATCTCCTCGTCAGGGCTGCGGCGCCGTATGGAAAGGATATTGCGACTTTCGGGCTGGTACGGACCATCCCGTCATGAGAAATGATCCATGTCACTTGACAGCTTCCACCGCCCAGGTCCATCACTAGCCCTCTCACGTCAGAGAAGCTAGATACAATACCCATAGCACCCACGTTGCCTTCTTGTGCCTTGGTCAGCATCTCGACTGTGAGTCCCGTCTTCGCTTTGATGTGATGTCTGAATTCTTCAGAATTAAGTGCTGTACGGGTCGCCTCTGTGGCGACGATTCGTATCCGGCATTTCCGGACGCCAAAGTCCTTGCAGACGAGGGTGAAGCGTTCGAGCTCAGCTGTGACGCTCTTGATAATGTGGTCTGGGATTGGGATCTTGTCTCCTGTGTCTGGGTCGAACTGTGCATCGTAAAGTGATATGCCTGCCCGATCTTGGTACAATGTTGGCAAGATCCTCGTAGTAGGCGGAGACAGGTTTGATATGGAGAATCGTATCCCGTTACTGACAAGACATAGTCGTCAGGACGATCCTGGCTCCCGGAGATACACACTCACCTTCCCATGTCTACCAGTCCAACTAGATGGCCATTTTCAGAGGTGACGCGTTCGTCGGAGTGTACATACGTCCCTGTCAAGCGAGCCGGCTCCACATCTATACGGCTTTTCATGGCTGCGGATGTCAACCTCGCCCAAGATCACACGAAAGCCGCAGTAAGTCGTTCGTCATTCTTTGATAATAAAAGACGGAATAAGGATACAAACAAACTCGATGGGAACCTCGTGAGTCGTGTGAGGTCGAAGTTCTTAGGAGTCCAGCTGATCCTCCACTATTCCTGTCTTTGCTTTCGGAGCCATGGTCTGAGTGGTTGCAGTAACGGAGATCCTTGTGCCACCTGCACGTGTCAAACTTTACAAGCGCGACTTTTGATATCGAAGATCGGAAACCACGAATCACTACTCGCATTCAATGCGCGCACTAAATTGCCCGCATGAGCAGGCTTTTGAATTCTCTTCATTTATCTGGGGGTATCTGTTGGAAAGCTGATGAAGCTTCTCCATTTCGTCCGTTGAAGGACGTTGCTCTCTTGGCTGTTCCACAGAACAATGCACAAGAAGACAAGCACAAAACTTTTGTTGTGTCTGTCATATCATCATTCCCATTTTTGCCTCGTTAGTCGTTGAGCTGATGCAAAATCTTTTGCCGTCCCATTCTATGCGTTGAGCATTAGAAACCATTTCTTCCCGAGGTCGAGAACCTAGAACGCCAGTACAGATGCGCCAGAAAGCCGAGACTGTACAATGCACGGAAGAGTGACATCTAGTATCGGTAGATGTCGGACTTGAAAGGACCCTCGACAGTCAGGCCCAAGTATTCGGCTTGGACCTCTGTCAATTTGGTCAATTTGACGTTGACGTGCTCACAGTGTAGAAGAGCGACTTGCTCGTCAAGGATCTTAGGCAGGACATAGACACCAATCTCCTTCTTGCCACTCTTGCCGAACTCAATGTACTTCTTGCCAAAAGCTTCATCCTCTGCCTTGAACAACATGATCTGAGCGAGAACTTGGTTGGAGAAGGAGCAGGACATGACGAAAGAAGAGTGACCGGTGGCACAGCCTAGGTTGACAAGACGGCCCTCGGCGAGGAGGATGATGTTGCTACCGTTGGACATGGTGTAACGATCGACTTGAGGCTTGATGTTCTGGACGCTCTTGGAGTTCTTCTTGAGCCAAGCAACATCGATTTCAATATCGAAGTGACCAATGTTGCATACAATAGCATCATTTCGCATGACTTCGAAGTGCTTTCCGACAATGATGTCTCTGCAGCCAGTAGTGGTAACGAAGATCTGACCAAGAGGGGCAGCGTCTTCCATGGTTACAACTTGGTATCCAGAAACAGCGGCTTGAAGGGCGTTGATAGGGTCGACCTCGGTGACGAGGACGCGAGCACCCATGCTGTGAAGAGCTTGAGCACAACCCTTGCCGACATCACCGTAGCCTGCAACGACGGCAATCTTGCCAGCAATCATGACATCGGTAGCACGCTTGATACCATCGACGAGGGATTCTCTGCATCCGTACAAGTTGTCGAATTTTGATTTGGTGACACTGTCGTTGACATTGACAGCAGGGATCAACAAGCTCTTGCCCTTGAGCATTCGGTAGAGGTGGTGGACACCAGTTGTAGTCTCTTCTGACACACCATAGCAGTCCTTCAGCATCTCGGGGTATTTGTTGTGGACAAGAGCGGTCAAGTCACCGCCATCGTCAAGGATAAGGTTGAGGGACTTTCCAGAGGGGAAAGAAAGCAACTGTTGTTCCAAGCACCACTCGTACTCTTCCTCAGTCTCGCCCTTCCAGGCAAAGACAGGTGTGCCTCCAGCAGCAATTGCAGCAGCGGCGTGATCTTGTGTTGAAAAGATATTGCAGCTGGACCAGGTGACTTCTGCACCCAAAGCTTTAAGAGTCTCGATAAGGACAGCGGTTTGAATGGTCATGTGAAGGCAACCAGCGATTCTGGCACCTGCAAGAGGTTGATCGTCTGCGTACTTTGTTCGGATGGCCATGAGACCTGGCATTTCAATCTCTGCAAGCTCGATCTCGCGGCGACCAAAGGCGGCCAACGACATGTCGGCGACCTTGCACTTTTGAGCTGGTGCGGAACCCATGATTGCGGTGTTGTATGGAGGATTTGGATGGAAGGAACAGGGATAGCTGTTTGATTTAAGGATTTGTAGAAGGAGAAATTCAGCAGACTCGGTTCAATGAAAATACCAAAAAGAAAATGTATGCAGGTGTTGTAGCCGGGCAATGAAACTTGCAGCAGGCGTTCATCAACCAATCACTTGGCGACTTTCCGGCATCACCACCACCAAAAGCGGCTCTCGGTCATAACTCAACTGCCGATTGAAGCTGTTAATGAGCGAGGCCAAGCTGTCCACAATGTATCAAGCTCATTTCAGCCTCTCTTCTGGCCAAGCTATCTCAACGTCCCAAAAGTCGATGAGCACCGATTCATTCTTGGCCTCATCCTGTTCTATCAGTCACGTCGAGGGCATCGACCCATATCAGTGGCACATAATTCACCGGCCTCTGCTGATTGGTATCTCGATCCTTCTTTATCGTGAATTTTGCCCTAATAGGGTAACAACATTGCAATTCATGGCGACCCGACCATTGTGTAGCAGCTATCATTCGTCGATGCAGTGTCTGTCTCTGTCTATCTCAACATCGCATTGCAAGAACAGTTGAATTGACAACAAGCGACCTGTGGAGCTATGGGCCACGAATATGCCCGTGAGTATCCCTGACACTGCTATCAGAGCCCTGCGCAAGCTTCTGCAGCAAGCAACCCATCTTCATGCGTCTCCCAAACAGAGACAAGTCCAAGGTATTTCTACTTCCACGTTGATCCCTTGACCGCCATTCCTGTGACTGCAATTTTCTTCATCACATTTTGTGAGTTTGCGGAGTTGCACTTTCCATGGTACCAATCTTCAAATTGCGTGATCCATCGCTCCTTTTGCACAATCCTGAATGATCGAAACACAACGTCCGTCACTTCGCACCTACGCGCGTCCTTCTTTGTATCTGCTACTTCAGTGTTTCGGTGCTTTACGTTTATCACAAGTATTTTTACTGCCAGCATTGTTTGGTGTCCAATCCTTGACGTTTACTCGCACGGAGGACCCGTCCCACGAGCTCAATGGCCACAGTACTATCGACCAGAAGTCTAAGTCTTGGGAAAGGCCATGAGGAACGTGTCGAGAACATGGCGATCATTAACGTATCCGCGATTGATGAGCTCCAACATCCTCCGACCAACGATCAAGACGGAGACGGACGGCCACAGTGGTTAACAGTTTCACCATATCTCGAACCTGAACACCTTCTGGATCTCCGGACACTTGACGTGCCCAATCGTCTCCTGGCGCTGGCATTGACGACATTGACGCCAGCAACGACTGAGTATGCGACTGCTCGATATGACGACGCCTTCGACTGGGCTAGCTTGATGTTGCACCTGAAATCGCTGGCATTGTCTGAAGGGTTTAGATGGACGCAACAAGAATTCTATGTGGTGGAGTTCCGGTCCAAGTTGAAGGCCGATATTGACGTCGACCTACTCTTCAAGCTCGACAAGTTCTCCCACGCGGAAGCCACACAAGCTGGCAATCTGCTCAAGTACTGGTACGGCGTACCGAGTGCTGAACGAAGGAATCTAGCAACATGTAAGTACTCAGACGGGGTTTTGGAATTCTTATTGATTTCTTGCCAGGTTTATGGCGAAGCAAGGAGGATGCGATTCTGGGAGGCATCGGACCCTGGCACAAGCAAGCACGTGGTGTCATCGCGACAATGTATGAGCAGATTGATGTCAAGGGCCTGCGTCTGACTATCGGAGACGATTGCGAGAGTTGGAGTTTCGCGCCCTATGGATGATGCACGAGGGAAAGCATTGGAGACTGTAAACAGGAACGGCAACTTGTTCTTACCACCATAGCATGGAGGTCCGCAATATGCATCCTAATGGCGTCGGTAGACAAGACCCGGAGGCACTCCCTAAGCCGAAACACTGGCATACGTAGGACTGTGTCTTCTCAGAACTGCATTCGTCTTCAGAGAACACTAGAATCGGCCAGTCCAGGTACCTAGCATAAGTCGATGGAGAAAATGAGTAGGTGCCGACCAAGAACCTCTATTTCACCTTCGCGCCTTTCCAATTCAGGACTAGTCTGATTCCGGAGCAGCTCAACTTTGAACATTCAATGACCTCGCAAGCTTCGCAGGGCTTGCAATTCACGCTCGACTCTCCACTCCAAGCTCACCCCGTCCGACTCAGAGCTTGTGAACTCGGTCGTCTATCGCACATATCAAGATGATGTCCTCAAGGCTGATGCGGCCTGCCTTCGCCGCCGCTCGAAGCACGGCTACCCGAACAGCTATCCGAACCTACGCTGCTCCTGCAGCCGACACGAAACCACCGGTGGCCCTGTTTGGCCTTGACGGAACATACGCCAATGCTTTGGTACGTTGTAAAAAAAGTAGTGACTTGATATTTGAGATCATGGGAGGAAGCACAGACACCAACTCTACACCTCATACAACACCATACCGAACAACCCCCTCGAAATCAGCGGAGATTGTTCAAAAGATTCTTGACTCCAGCTACTAACAACTGTGAAATAGTACACCGCCGCCGCCAAACAAAATGTCCTTGACCCCACCTCCAAAGCCATCAGCAGCCTCACCCAGATCCTCAAATCCGACCCGAAACTCCAGACCATCATCGCCGCGCCCACTCTTTCCGACAGCGACAAGTCCCAGATCGTCGCGGAGTTGGAAAAGCACACCGGTGGCGCCGACAAGTCAGGTACCGTCAAGAACTTCTTGTCCGCGCTCGCCGAAAACAACAGACTCGGCCTGCTCGAGGGCGTGTGCGAGAAATTCGGAACTTTGATCAGCGCTTCAAAGGGCGAGGTCGAATTAACTGTTACCAGTGCTGCTGTACGATCTCATATATACCACCAAGTGAGGAATTTTTCGCTGACTTGATGGGTAGAAACTCGACGACAAACTCCTCAAGCGCCTCGAAACTGCTATCGGCAAATCCGAATACAGCCAGGGAAAAAAGCTCAAGACCGTGACGAGAGTCAACCCAGACATCCTCGGCGGACTTGTCGTCGAGATTGGTGAGCGAACCATCGACCTGAGCGTATCCGGCAAGATCTCGCGCCTAAACAAGCTGCTCCAAGATGCTGTGTAAATCTGTCAAAGCGGGCTGCTGTTGACCGATTGAGTGTCCATTGTGCGGAATTGGGAATGAGCTGTGCATGAAAAGCACGGTAAAGGAGCAACCATACCACGCTGCTAGGCTCGATTTCAAGGGAAACGAAGATAGACTATGTATGCGTGGCTGCTTTTTCGTACAAGAGCCGTCCCGATCGCTGCATTAAACATGTGTATATATGCGACTTCTGAAAATGTCCAGATCCAAGCAATCACGCCCCTACAAGAATTGTACTCACCATGCAATCTCTCTGCAAACAGGCTCCCTGCCTGTGTGCCATTCTGAAACGCATTTGCAAACTGGTGCTGCAGGCAGAACCGCGACGCATGCTTGAGAAGACCACTTCTTGCTTACTTTAGAGACTGTGTCTCTGAGTCACCAAGGGCGAGCGTTGCATATAGAAGACAGTGTTCCCCATGATTAATCGGTTCATCAAGGCTAATACACCGCTTTTCGCTAATAATGGCTATGCTACAAACGTAACCTCTATGCATAACACGCGCTCTTTTCAGGCCTTCTATCTTTCTATTACCCCCATCTAATGATGATTCTTGTCGTTATAGTCATTGCACAACCACTACTGATCACACCAGCAACAGGGTGAGCTCAATTGCAACTACCTTAGTCCAACTGAGCCTCGAACTCATCCTCGTAGACAGCGACACTTTCGTCTGTCTGAACTCGGTGTAGCTGCTCTTTGATGAAACTCTCGTAGTGGCTGTCAGCGACGCTCCTTGTGCGTTCCAGTTCCAGTTGCTGCTCGTCTCCAAACGCATCAGACTCCGACACTTGAGATTGGGATGGCGCGTCTGGGAAATAGCCGTTTTCGCCACTGTCGCTAACAGCATCAGACTTGTTGTCGCCGTTGACGCTGGAGACATAACTTGAACGGTTGCCGATCGAGCGGGAAGTTGAGGAGCGGCGGATACGGGGAGCGTTAGGCCCGTTGGGACCTGGAGTACCAGCATAGGTGTTCTTTCTGGTAAGGCCTCGGCCATATATGTCATCGAAGTAATGAGCAGCAGCTGTAGACGGCGTTCGTGGGGTTTGTGGGAGACGGCAATTGATACCCGTATCGTGGATCATCTTGGCCATTAGCCCAGTCCAACCACACTGATGAGAAGCTCCAAGTCCACGGCCAGTGTCACCATCGAAGAACTCAAAGAACCAGAGATAGTCTCTCCAGTTGGGATCAAAGTCCAAGGTGTCATTGCCGGCGTTGATAGCACGGCGGCCGTCATTATCTCGGACCATGAGATGCTGGAGACGATGCTGAATTTCTTCGGCAACGTGACCCAAGTGCATGTATTCTCCGGAGCCAGTAGGGCACTCAACCTCGAAGCTCGTTCCGTAGAACATGTAGAAGCGGAGTAGTGACTCGACAAGCAGGAAGTTCACAGCCATCCAGATAGGCCCTCTCCAATTGGAGTTGCCTCCAAAGAGGCCAGAGTCTGAATCTCCTGAGACATAGCTGACCTTGTACTGTTGACCGTTGACGTCCATGCTGTAGGGGTGATCTTCGTGGTACTTGGACAAGCTTCGGATGCCGTGCTCAGAGAGGAACTCGGTCTCATCAAGCATTCTTTTGAGTATCTTCTCCAACCTTTCCTTGCTGACGAGCGATAACAACAGACGCTGGTCTTTGCCCCTCTTGCGCATAGAGGCGATATTGCGCTCGGCGACGTCATGGCGGTTTTCGATGAACCACTCCATTCTCCGCTTGAAGTTAGGAAATTTGTTGATCAGCTCCGGCTCCAAGGTCACACAAGCGTAGAGAGGGATGAGGCCGACAAGAGAGCGAACGGGCATCTGCTGCGTCCAGGGTCCTCCCCACGAGATTGCATCGTAGTAGAACCCGTCTTCATCGTTCCACAGGCTCTTTTCGGTACCACCAGCACGGAAGGTCATGGCATCTGAAATGAGGATGAAGTGCTCGAAGAATTTCGATGCAATGTCTTCGTAGATCCTCCTATGCTTGGCAAGCTCAAGTGAGATGTTGAGCATGCACAGACAATAGAAGGCCATCCATCCAGTACTGTCTGCTTGCTCTAGCACACCCCCAGTTGGCAAGGGATCAGAACGATTGAACAGACCAATATTGTCGAGACCCAAGAATCCACCTTCAAACACGTTCTTGCCCTCGTTGTCTTTACGGTTGACCCACCATGTAAAGTTGAGGAGGAGCTTTTGGAAGACACGTTCAAGGAAGTCCAGATCCTGTCGACCGTACATCTTTCGCTCAATTTTGAAGGTTCTGAACACAGACCAGGCGTGGACGGGTGGATTGACATCGCCAAAGTTCCATTCATAGGCTGGCAACTGCCCATTGGGATGCATATACCATTCCCTGGTGAACAGATCGAGCTGCTTCTTCGCAAACTCGGGATCTATCATGGCAAGCGGTATGCAGTGAAAGGCAGAATCCCATGCTGCGAAGAAAGGATATTCCCATGAGTCTGGCATGGACAGGATGTCGTCAAGATGCATGTGCTTCCAATGTGCGTTACGGATACTTCGCCGGTTTGGTGGTGGCGGAGGCATGTTAGGATCGCCATTAGCCCATTGGTCCCAAACGAAATAGTAATGCTGTTTGCACCACAGCATACCGGCGAATGCTTGTCTCTGAATGTTTCTCAAATCATCGGCCATTGGTAGAGGACTGATGCGATAATAGAATTCGTCGGCTTCCTGGCGTCTCTTTTCCATGATGTCGTCGAGCAACTCCTCATTTAGGTAGCCGTCGTACTTGCGAGACAGACGAAATCTCACCACAGCGCACTCTCCAGGAGGTACACCCTTGCCTTGTCCAAAGTCATACCAAGCAGCACACTTTGTACCTGAGCAACGAGGATTGATAGCACCCTTTTCTTCGTCCACGATCCATCTGTGGAAAGCGTCCTTGACGTAAGGTTGTTTGTTCTTTACGCCATATAGACGGTCGGTGTTGGTGTCATTTTCAGTGAACATGAGTTGAGGGTGGATGTCATCGGCCTCGGAACCACAACCGGGAGAGGGAGACAACTGGAAGAAACGTGTGCCCAGCTTGTGGTGCTTTGACTGCGCAGTCATGGGTCCGACCATCCGGATGTTTGGCTTCAGCTTCTCGGATTCGTGACCCCAGGTCCAGGTATTCCGGAACCACATATGCGGAATGATATGCAATGGTGCCGCCTCCGGGCCACGGTTGTAAGCTGTCACACGGAACAACAGCTCCTCT
This sequence comes from Exophiala sideris, assembly GCA_000835395.1. NCBI lineage: Eukaryota > Fungi > Ascomycota > Eurotiomycetes > Chaetothyriales > Herpotrichiellaceae > Exophiala > Exophiala sideris. Next base: position 1,626,428 of record KN846954.1, on the reverse strand, counting down.
GGGTCGTTTTCCTCCTTCGCGGTCTCAATGAAGATGTCAAAGTAACGGTCGTCTTTGAAAGCATCGGAGTCAATGATGTTGAACTCTCTCTCTTGTTTGCCACGCTTAGCATTCTCCTCAACCAGCTGCTCGTAAGGGAATCGTCTCTGCGGGAGCTTGTAGAGGTATTTCATGTAGGCTATCATATGGTTAGCTTGATTGGAGGATAAGAGCTGAGCCAATACTTACAGTGAGTAGGCGTATTGTCCAAGTGAAAGTGTGCTTCCTTGAGACTTTCGCCATGATTACCCTGAGGGTTGCTCAGACCAAACAGTCTTTCCTTCAAGAACTCGTCCTTCTCGTTCCAGAATGAAAAGGCAATGTTCTGGAAGCCGTGAGTGTCGCTGACACCAGCAATGCCGTCTTCACCCCAGCGATAAGCTCTGGACCTTGCTTGGTCATGGGAGAAATGGCTCCAAGCATCTCCATTATCAGAGTAGTCCTCACGGACTGTTGCCCATTGCCTTTCAGCAACGTAAGGACCCCACTTCTTCCAGTACTTGTTGCGCTCTCGGTCTTCTTTGAGACGCTTCTCCTCCTCGCAGAGGTATTCGTGATGGTCGACAACAACCATTGTCAAGGATGGCTAAGGATAGTGGGGTAGGAAGACAACGTAGCTGGTATGGATACAGGTGAACAGCAATTAGTACATGTCACGGAAAAGAGCGTGCGGCGGAAGTGAGTAAGAGGTAGAATTGATGCTCAACCTGCACAAGGAATATATGAAGCCCTAACGATGGAGCTCAAGAGGCCGCAGGAGCGAACTTCAAGAGCGCAGGAGCACAGGAAGTGGGCGGCAATGACCAGATGAGGCAGGAAGGAATTATTGTTCACGAAGCAAATTTCCAGTCCAGGATCATTGCTTCCGGCGCATGCTACAAAGTCAATATTTCGACTAGCAGCTGCAGGCAAGTCGGTGAGGTATCACCATCGGTTAGGCAGTCGTCGGTGGCGTTGAATGATAGGCTCGGCTAGCTGGAAGCCTATAGCGGGCCTCTAATGATCCCCATCCAAGCTTTCTCAACGAAGTTCGATGGCACTTTCACACGCGCATTCTGCATCCGAGAGCCTCAATAATGCCAGGGCATTTTAGGCATGGGTGCAGGTCCAGTTTAAGCATGCGGCCAAGCCAATCAGTGGCACCGTGCGGAGGCCTACGGAGGTGTTAGTATACCGCCGATACTCATGTGCATGTTTCGACGATCCAACATTAAGAACCACGCATAAACGACTCCATTTCGTACAAACCCTCACGAGCCTTCGAATCCTTCATTCATGGTGATTTCCAAAGTTGTGCTATCTCGCCTGTCTATGTAGGCGTCCGCGCACTGGGCATTGACGCTGATGAGCTACGAGGTCAGGATGAATGTACCACAGACTTCGTCCCTCAGCATCTCTTCAGAGGTGCATGCATATTCCTTTCCCAAGCTCGGCAATATCAGCAAAATGCCAGGCTCAAGGGCCACCAGATAATGTACAATGCTCTATTTGAATAGTGCCAAAATGTCCTTCATGTGCTGCTCTCGCACCTCCTGCTTGCTCAACTGTTTGTGATTCTGATTCATCGAGACATCAGCTAGCTGTTGTTTGCGCTTCTGCAATTCAACAATCTTCCTCTCGATGCTGTCATTCATTTGATATCGCTTGACCAATACTGGCCGCTTCTGTCCAATTCGATAGATGCGGTCGACTGCTTGCGCCTCTGCGGCTGGGTTCCACATTGGCTCCATGATGAAGGCTCGAGAGGCAGCAGTAAGGTTGAGCCCTTGTCCTGCTGCTTTGATGGATGCGAGAAGGATTCGGATGTTGTTGTCAGAGGCGAGTGCGTCCATTGCCCGCTTGCGGTTGCTCAGAGACATTTTACCATCAATTCTCACGAACGAGTAGCCATGATCTCGAAGCGCAATCTCGATAAGATCCAAATGAGACGTAAATTCAGAGAAGACAACACACTTGAGAGGAGGCTCCCCAGCTGCTTCCAGTGGTGCGCTCTCCTCAGTCATGATCTCAATATCTTGTAACAGCGCTTTTGTCTTCGTGTGCGGGCCCTGGTAGGTGTGAACAGTATCGTCCTCCTCGTCCTCGGCAATGTTGTCGTCTGGTGCAGCATAAATCTCTCGTGCAGTGGATCCACTAAATCCAACATATTGTGCACTGATGCATTTCGAACAGTAGGGACATGTCACCGGCTCCTTGTCTGGCCTGCTGTCGAAGGTCTCTTTCTCCGGCTCGAAGCAGTCGGCACATATCAGGTCAAAGCACGGCAAGACGTAGCAGCGTATACCTTGGTCGTCGTCCTCAGAATCAATCTGCGTATTGCCGGTGTTGATTTTTCTTTCACATCTACGACAGATATCCAAATCAGCCTCAGTCATCAGGTTTAGCGACTCGTAAGCGGATCTCCCGGAGATAGTCGGGGGTTTCAGGTCTTCGTCAACGTCAATAGCGTCTGACTGGCTGATACCCTTAAGTCGCTCGAGATCTTTCTCCTTCAGCAAATCGCGTCCGTGAGCGCAGATAAGTCGCAAAGTCATGATACCACGAAGAACATGATGCTGAACCCCACTATTCTTCTCCCTGGCACGAGCGAGCTCCTGAATCTGGACATGCGCGATTTCCTTGAAGAAGTCGTGCAGTCGTTTTTCCTCCGGTGAGAAGTCAAGATGGTCCACCAAGTTGTTTCTTTCCGGTAAGTCGATCCGATCTCTCAAACGACGCAGAGTGAAAGAGTCGACGAATACACGTAAGGCCTTCAGAAAGCCTGGGTCCCCTGCTTGGGCAGGACCCCTGATGTATTGATTGAACCGCATCGCTGTATCGTAAGGATAAAGTCGCAGATATCTGGTCAAAGATCCGAGATCATCGAGACGATTCTGTATTGGTGTTCCAGTCAAACACCAGCGGCGTTGCGCCTCAAGACTATAAATGGCCTGAGATTGTAAAGCTCTTTGCTCACGAATTGTATGCGCCTCGTCAAGGATAATCCTGAACCACTTGAGTTGCTTCAATGGGCTTGCATTTGCTGAGCTCCGACCAGAAAATTCAGATGCAACGACTCCGTAAGTCGCTATAACAATGTCGTACTTTGATAGCGAGTATGGGTTTCGCTCTCGATGTGGACCGTGGTAGACATGGTAGCTCATACTCTGTGGGACAATGTGCGTCGCGATCTGGTCCTCCCAGTTTTGGACTGTACTTGTGGGACAGACTATGAGTGTTGCTTTCGTGTTGAGCAGAAATATGTTTTGATCCTCACGGACGACCTTTTCTTGGCCGAATGTCACCGATTCTTCCGAAGTGCTGCCTACGAGCGACAGGGCTTCCAACGTCTTTCCTAGGCCCATGACATCGGCGAGTAAGCCACCCAGGACCTGATCTGGTTCGTCTTTGAGCGTTATGCCACTAACCACTTCGTGATATACTGTGCCTCCGGTCTTGGTTGTCTTGCACCGCCACAAGGAAGAGTTCTCGGACTCTTCTTTCCCAAACGTTCTCGGCTGCTCGTGTTGCAGCATAAATGTGAGGGCTTGTTTTTGATGGGGTAACAATGGTGTTTGAACGATCGAGTCTGGCGGATTGGTTTCGGCCAGTGTTGGTGCGGCGTTGGCAAAGGAATCAAAGAGCTTCGAGACAGCCTCTGTGGCTTCCTCTAATGTGCGAGAGTCTGCGAGCATACGCCCTTGACCTGTACTTCGTGGAGGTTGTGGCAGAGGGGTTTTGCGTGCATGAGGGTTGACGATCGGGATACCGGCTTCTGGAGCCATGGGAGGCCGAAGCCATAGATTGTGCTGGCCAAAAATCTTACCGATCCTAGCAACATCTCCTCTACGTCCGTAGATATTTACAATCATCCTCAACTTTTCGGAGCAGGGTTGGTGAGCCCACTCGTCTGGCTTCTTGCGCCGGGTGACGAGTCGGGCCTGCGTACGTAGTCCAGGAATACCGTCAAGGACTGGAGCCAGGACCATGGCCAACTCTGGGTCCACTTTTGCGAACCCAGCGCCCATGGGGTCTACCACATCAATGACAGTATCCTTTGAAGGCGTGCGTACTAGGGTACATTTCATGGCCGGCCATTCGCCTTCCCGGTGGAACGCCGCCTCGTGCTTGGGCTTGGGAATCATGTGTGCATGTGCATAAGTGGCCAGATGACCGTAGCAGACTTCTTGGTCATCCAGTGTTCGGGAAGACACAATTTCCACATCATCGTCCGGCTCGTCATCAGTATTGGTCAAATCAACCAGCGAATTCAAGGTGGCTGCAGAAGACTTGTCGGGATCTGGTCGCATATACTGGCCAATGATACCATTACTGGGGTGATGAGTATATGATGTGGTCTTGCTGGGTGGTGTTGGCTCCTGGGTAGTGCTGAGTTTGACCTTTTTGCGAGGATTATCGGCTCGAGATTCAACTCCATAAAGACCCTCGAGCAGCGATCTGGGACCACTGTTCTGACGTTCAAGTCCGACGGGAGCTGTTGCTTGTGAATGCGTGTCAGTCACAGTATGATCTGGTGCTGCAATCGAGAAAGGCGAAGGCTTGGACTTTGAAGATGCTGTGGACTTGAGCGATGATCGAGGATCCAGTAAGGCCCTGTGGAAGGCGGTTGGAGGAAGTTGACCTGGTGAGAGTAAAGAGTTCGCCGGCTTGTGGTGTTGCTGAGGCGAGGGCGTCTTTTCGCTGGTGGAATTCACCGCTGAACGTGAGTGATGTGCATCTAAATGTGAGGTAAGAGTCAGACCAAGAGCCATTGCAACGACTCGATCGCGCCTCTTTCGCACGATTGGATGAATGTAGATCCGCTCAGGATGACACCGCGATCCAAGACAACAGGACAGGACTTACCTGCAAGATTTGGGTTTTTCTTGATCGACTTAGGGTCGAGTAGCATACGCGCGTTACTCGACATGTTCGATCATGGACCAAGGCGATTTGCCAAGGTCGTGTCAGGGTAAGGTGAGTGCGAGAATCTTTGTGGTGAAACAGTGGCAAACCATATCGGAATCGGACTGAAAGCTGATGGCGATGAACGGCGCGGCGACGATTGGCAATATGGTTGAGAGACTTCGTTGATCGCTCGCCCAGGTATTTGGGATGAATTAATGGATTTTAAGCAAGACGAGAAAGTGAAGAAACAAAAGGTGAATTTCGTGGACTTTTCTATCTTGTAGATACGTCGACGACTCCATGATATTGGTCACGTGCCTTGATACGTAGGAATGTAACGGTGACGAGGATTTTCTTCACTTCCTCTTTACCTCAACCAACGTCCAACATGTCCTCAGGAGAGGCGCATTGTCCTACAATGCGCATCCAGTCTTTGGGACCGGACCTAATTCCAGTAAAGAGGCTGTGGTCAGGCTATGTATCTTGACTTGACCTACAGGGTCAGACCTTGCAAATATGCACATTCATCCGAGGTTGTGGACGCGTGCAGCCCTATGATGGCACCAGCTTTGCGGCCGATCAAGGTTTCATCCTAGTTGCTCCAACCTACCATACCAACGCAGTCGGCTTTCCAAACTCTACACAACTCCCTTAAACAGAATAATGTTGGGTAGGTGGACAAGATGTGCTTGGTGACAGCTAAAACCATCCACACTGGTTCCTTCCCCTGTCCATGTTCCACGAACAGAGAATGGCTCTGGAACGAGTCCAGCGCAACATCGAGGCTTTTGGAGGTGATCATACAGCCGTCACCATCTTGGGGCAAGCCTGAGAAGCCGCCAGGTGTGTGGTAGAGATCTTTCTCCCTCTTGCCTGTCCGTTCATCCCGTCCTCGGATATGTGCCCAGCGGCAGCGACTGCGGTGGGCAGGGGGAATATTCCAGATGATATTGAATCAGGACAGACCAACTAGTACCTGTGAAAGTGACAATATGGATCCGGGAAAGCCGACTCTCGTGTGTCGGTCACGAGAACTACGCAGGAGCAGTGGCATGAGTGAAACTTAACATTCTGCATCTAAGATGAGTACCGAGTATGATTAGTTCGCAATGCCATTCTTGCTTCCATCCTGTTTCGTCTGTAACACACCTGTCGAAGATCATTGGAACCCCTAGGCATGGGTGAGCGGAGGCGGACATCTCTTGGCAACGACAACATACTGTAATTGGAGCGGAGAACTTTCTCTGTTGCAGCATCTGTCCGCAACTGCGCTTGCATTAAATAGTAACATCTTCAGTCGCGCGAGTCCGCTTCACTGCGCGTCCAAGAGACTTTTACCGTGCGACATCAGTGCAAGATTGAGACATGTCTAAATACATACGCGCAAGTTCATAATCTTTCAACACTCCTGGAATGTCTTGAACACAAGCCCTGTCCTTCCCCGAGTTCTCCCTCAATCGAGCCTCCAAAATGGCAACAACAGTCGCGAGGAACGGCAACGGCCCAAGCACGAATGGCACAACAGTCGGCATCACCCCCACCTCACGTTTCTCCGATATCCCTGCCGCGATCGACATTCCTGTCTCTGGTGGGCTCGATGCCGACGAGGCGGTTGAGGTGAACCTTGAGGATCATTTGGACGACCCAACAGAGTTATGCCAGCTATTAGAGAACGAGAAGGCAGCGAAGAACTTATGGATCACAATAGCTTTGGCCTATGCAAAACAAGCACAAATTGATCATGCCGTGGAGATCTTAGGGAAGGGATTGGGTTCTCTCTCGCGAAGCGGTCCCAAGGAGCGTCTGAGTCTGCTCACATGTGTGGCATGGTTAAATCTACTCAAGAGCAGAGAGGCCCCTCGTGTCTTGTCAGAGATTCAACAGAGCACCGATACGAAGACAAAAGATACCTATCTTCGAGAAGCAACAGCCACGATCAACGATGCCCTGCGGATCAACCCCGCCTTCCCTCCTCTCTACCTCACTCGCGGTGTCTTGTTCCTCCTTCGAGCCTCTTTGCTAGCCTCCACGAAGACTGGTCCTGGCGCTGATGCCGAAAGAGCGGAATCCTTGAAACAAGCCTCGAAATGTTTTGATGATGCACTTAGATCGTCAGATGGACGCAACATGATGGCTGCGATGGGCAAGGCAAGAACGTTGTATCTTCTGAAGCAATATGGTGCAGCTCTGCAAACATACCAAGAAGTGCTGTCCAAAATGCCTGGTCTCACCGACCCAGACCCTCGAATCGGCATTGGCTGTTGTCTTTGGCAATTGGGGTTTCCAGAACGAGCGAAAACTGCGTGGGAGAGATCACTCGCCTTGAACCCGATTTCGAAGGTTGCAAATGCCCTCCTAGGAGTTTTCTACTTGCACGAAAGCGCCAAATATCCCGCATCAGACCCTCAGTTCAATATTCTTTACAAGAAAGCCATGATTGACCACACTAAGAAAGCCTACACGATTGACAAGAACTTTCCCTTGAGCTGCGCGACTTTCGCAAGCTATTTCTTACTCACAGGACGCTACGATACTGTGGAACCACTTGCCCGAAAGGCCATCGAGCAAACAGATATCAACGCGATCGCCAGTGAGGGGTGGTATTTGCTTGCCAGAAAAGAACACAATAAAGGTGACCTGGCCAAAGCAAATGACTGCTACAGCAGAGCGGATCAGGCACGAGGCGGCCTAGACAGAGGTTATTTCCCTGCCAAGTACGGCTTGATCCAGATCATGGTACAATCTCAGGACATTCAAGGCGCAAAGTTCCGGCTCGAATCGCTTGGTCAACTAAACCGTCATGTAGAAGCAATGACTCTCCTGGGATGTATATATGCCGAAGAAGCGTTTTCGACACAGAATACTTTGACCAAGGAGGACAAGGCAGCTTCGGCTCGGAAAGCAGTAACCTTACTCGAGAATGTGCGTCGGACATGGAAGGACGAGAAGTCCCGAACCAAACCCGATGAGTCTGTGCTGCTTTACCTCGCCAGGCTCTATGAGCACGAAAACCCCATTGAGAGCCTCAAATGTCTTCAGCAAGTTGAAGCGATGCAACTAGAGAAGATCCCAGACGAGGACAAGCCAGATCCCAGTGAGGATAATGCTGCTTACATCGCACAATTACGCGAACATCTCCCCCCACAACTTCTTAACAACATGGCATGCTTCCTGTACGGGCAAGAATCCTATACGCTGGCTCGGGAGACATTCCAGATCGCACTCAATGCGTGTGTGAAGCTCACGGAGAAGCAAGAAGCGGAAAAGGAAGCGTTGGAAGGCGGCAAAATCAATTCGGAAGACGTCGATAACAGTGATACGGATGCTCTGGTGACCACAATCTCCTACAACTTGGCCCGTACATATGAAGCCTTGGGGTTAGTCACCGAGGCACAGAAGGTGTACGAAGGACTCCTTGCAAGACATGCTGATTACACGGATGCTTCAGCCCGACTGGCTTATATCGCTTTGGAAACGTCTCCGCGTGAAGACGGCCCGCGCAAGATCCACGCTGTGTACCAAAGTGATTACGGCAATACTGAGGTCAGAGCGTTAATGGGCTGGTACCATCATAGCGCCAAGAAGAAGACCAACAACATTGCTGAGGATGCAGAGAACCGACATTACAAGCACACATTACAGGGCTACGACAAGCATGATCTCTATTCTCTCACAGGCATGGGCAATGTCCACCTCAATATTGCTCGCGACATGCCTCGTAACACAGACCAGGAAAAGGAAAAACGAAGCAAGATGTACGCCAAGGCGTACGAGTTCTTCGACAAAGCTTTACAATTGGACCCGAAGAATGCCTACGCCGCTCAGGGTGTCGCAATCGCACTGTGCGATGACAAGAAGGCTTATTCGGATGCACTGCAGGTATTCACCAAAATCAAAGACACCCTCCGAGATGCTTCAGTGAACATCAATTTAGGCCATGTGATGACAGAACTGCGCCAGTATCAGCGCAGCATCGACAACTATGAAATTGCCCTGAGGAAAGAAGGGAAGGGAGAAAATGCTCAGCTGCTGGCGTGCTTGTCACGAGCGTGGTTACTGAAAGGCAAATCCGACAGATCCATTCCAGCTTTGAACACTGCTCTTGATTACATGAAGCGTGCATTGGCCACTCAAGCTGACTCTCCTCATCTCCAATTCAACGTCGCTTTTATTCAATTCCAGATTGCGCAGCATGTCAATCAAGCTAAAGAGACTGATCGTACCTTAGAAGATGTTGACGCTGCGATTACTGGACTTGAGGAGGCTATTGAGACTTTTGAACAAGTGGCAAAACATAAGCAACCACCTTATCCTCGCAGTGCACTCGAACAGAGAGCGGCTATGGGTAAAAACACGATGAGGAACCAGCTTGAGCGACAACGTGGGAAACAGGCAGCTTATGAGACTGAAAATGCCACCAAGCTACAAGAAGCTAAAGAGAAGCGTCAAGAGGAACTTCGCAGACGTGAAGAAGCAGCCCGAAGGCGCAGAGAAGAGGAAGAAGAACGTGCGAAGAAGATCGCGGACGAGCGACGAAGGATCGTGGAAGAGACCGAGAAACTTGCCGAACATCTACGTGCCGAGGCCGCCGCGAGGGAAGCTGCTGAGTACACTGATGACGAGGAAACTGGCGACCGTGTCAAGCGAAAGGCCAAGAAAGGGGGTTCCAAGCGGAAGAAGAGGGACGATGAGGACGGATTCATCGAAGATGATGGAGACCAATTCGACGGCAAGAGCGAGAGGAGCGTGTCTAGGACGCCGATTAGTGGGTCCGATAACGAAGGTGCAGCTGAGAAACCGAAGAAGAAGAGGAGAAAGCTGGAGAGAAAGAACAAGCCAGTGAGAGAGGCCAAAAAGAACGACAAGTACAAGTCTGCTGCTGTGGTTGTCGATTCAGACTCGGAGCTGGAAGAGGAACCCGAGGCTGTCGCCACGCCTGGAGAAGGTGCTGAATCGCCTGCTCTCTTCGCTGGAGATCAGGACGAGGAGATGGCCGATACTCGTGATGAAGACGATGATGAGGTCCAACCTCGGCAGCCTGCAAGACAGAGAAAACAGCTCCGCACGATTGCCGATGACGATGACGATGAAGACGAAGACGAGGTTGGCGCGAACGGCCATGCTGAAATTTCTGAAGCGTCAAAACCCTCCGGTACTGCGAACGGGGATGGGGATGAGGATGACGAATAGGCCCTGGCCATTGACACTTCGTTCAACTGCATCTAAGTTTATTGGAGTCGATTGAGGCTAAAAGTCTTCAGATCTTGATCTGGCGGGAAATAAGCGACATGGCATCAACGCAGCTTCACTTCTAGCCTTTACCGTCATCTCGGTATTCCTCTGTATAACAATAAACTATTCATACCGTCGAAAGATTCATGACTGCCAAATAGTACCGATGATGCACACATTTCTTTGTAAATCCGTATGGTAAGGCACCCTAGGCTGGCATAACTATCATTTTCGGGCGAGGCTGAGGCTGTTGACTCGTCATGTGCCGCTTTTATTAAATCCTTGACTCGACAAGGATTTGCTGCCTGAGTTTCGCCCAGTTCGACACTATCGATACTACTTATCAAGAATTAGGTGACCAGTCCGCCTCCCAGCCGGATCCGATATCGTGCGATGGCAGCCTCGGACTCGTCGACAGCGCTTGTGAAGCGCCGTTCAGTCCAAGATGTGGCCGCCATGCCCCCACCGCCTTTCAAGCGGATCAAAAGACCACCGAAAGTCCTGGACGAAGATGAATACACGAACGCACTCTCCGACATCATCGCACGGGACTACTTCCCCGGCCTGCTCGAAAGTCAAGCGCAGCACGAGTACCTCGCCGCATTAGACTCAGAGAACGAATCGTGGATCGCGGAAGCCGCACAAAAACTCAGAGACGCAGCCGCGCCAACGACTGGGAGCAGAAGAAGGACAGCAAGAAATACAAGATTCGATGGCCCTTCATCTATAGCAGCGACACCACTGCGCACACAAGCTGTTGCTGACACCCCGCTGGGCTATACGGGCAGCGAAACCCCAGTCACACTTGCCGGCAGCGAGGTGGATGACGAATACTTGGGAGTGGGCGAGCGTAAGAACCCTAAGAGCGATGTCGACGCATCCACCTTATCCCTAGGCGCATTCCAAGCGAAATACACATCGGAGGACAATGAGTCGTTCAACGCCCTGCTGGACAAGCAGAACTACAAGCGCCGCGAGAAACATGCCTACTTGTGGACGCAAGACCAACGCATCCCGTCCGCACGACAGATCGCCCACCGCGTCCACGAAGCCCGACTGCTCAAAGAGCGGGAAGAGCAAAAAGAAGCTACAGGAAAAGCACTCGTACCAATGACCACAGGCGCAACGGCGTCGCGCCCCGCCAAGCCAGATGCCTGGCAAAACAAGCGCCCCGACAACACATTCATGTTCAACGCCTCGTCTGTCGACGAAGACGGGCTGCAAACCGTGCAAGAAGTCAAGGAGCAGAACTCAAAGGCTGGACCCAAACACGTGGTCCACGCCAACACGAGGTTTCCGTCCGTGCTGTATGTCGATGATCCAGGTCCGGTTCCGCCCTCGCCGTCGCTGAACACGGATATCATTGCGAGGCGTGACGCAGCTAGACAGAACCGTGCGGGTACCGATACAGATGCTGAAAGCGAATTTACGGGTGGCGAGACACCGCGCGTAAATGGGTACGCGTTCGTCGATGAGGATGAGCCGGAGAATGTGCCGTCCGAAAACACCGCGCCGAGTTACCGCGATTTGCTGGCAGGGCAGGTCGGTGACGCGACGCCCAATCCCTTCAAGATCGGTGATATTCGGAAACGGGAGGACTTGCACATGCGCATGCTGGACAGGCAGGCAAAGCACCAACGGGAGAAGGACCGGCAGACGGCGAGACCTGCTGATATAGCGGCCACGGCTGCGGGGAACATGACGCCCGCGGCGAGGCGGTTAATGGATAAGCTGGGAGGAATGACGCCCGCACGAAATGATAATGTTGGGCATGCAAAGGATATGTGGACGCCTGGACGGACGCCGAGGAGAAGTACTGCGGTTAGAAAGTGAGCTGCTGAACTCGGCTCACGCATGGTATCTCGTAGCAAAACAGCAGCGAAATGACATATCTTGATATAGAACAGGAATGCGAGGTACATTGACTGTGGTAACAGGAGCAAAGACGCTTGACGACCAGCCCGCAGTATTAAGCGAACGATACTCGTTTCGCTGTCTTGATTTATTTTGCTCGATCTATGATAACCCGGACCCTTTTTGTGAGCACCGTGCTATGATGCTCAGTGAACAAACTCCCCCTAACACCACGCTATATCGCTGAAAGAAAAACGACTCAATCTTCGTCATGAACTCATACATGGCTGAAAGCTCTTGTGGGCTTTCGTGCGCGCCTACAAGAGGTTCATCAAGACCGCCACAGAGATTAGCAGGACCATCGTCCTCACACCAAGGATTGAGATAGAATCTGCTCCACTGAGGTAGTATGCAGCGCCCAGATAGCTGCATGTGATCAGGCCCGAATTGTTACTTCTGATGCCATAGCTATCTTCCAAACCTGCACCTGGAAGAGGACAAGCAAATCCCAGAGCTGCCGGACAACTCTGAATTAGATCCCAGCAGAGATCTTGACATGGCAGGACTTCCTTGTATGGACCAGGCTGGATAGTTTCGTCGATGATGGGATTCCGTGATGAATTGGTCGCCACGGAGTTAAGGAGTTGTTGGGTCACTCCGAATTCTGAGGCAGAGATGGTAGAGCCGTTGGCAAAGGGCTGGCCTAGGTTCCGCGGCATCAGGTACGGGCTTGTGTTTGAATAGTCCTCACATCGAGGGATGGTGACGGCGCAAAGCCACTGTTTGTAGGCCCGTGCACAATCGTCACAGTTCCGCGCCAGAGAATACTGCGAGCTCGAGGTAGTGTTACAGGGTATCTGTTGCAGGGAGTAGTTGAAGTATTGGTACATCTGTGCGGCGTGCGAGTCGTATAGACCCGCTAGATCGGGAAGCCCTGTTGTGGGAGGATATTTGTCGGGATTTGTTGGGACGGCATATGCGACTTCCGAACAAAAAGAGAGGTTGTACATGAGAGCACAGTTGTCCTCGGATTTGGTCTGAAAGTCAATAACGTCCCAGACTGTGCCTCCACCTCCTACGACACCGTTGCCATGTGCTGTCGAGTTTCCCACCATGGCCAACATGCCCCAGTAATTCGAACTGGCATTGAGTCCTGTGATGTAGAACTGCTCTTTCGGTTTGCCTCCTAGCCCTCGATTTGTCATCTTAGCAACATTTTGGTTTGTGAAACCATCGATGTTGGCCGCAATTTGGGCATAAGTTCGCAGACCACAGAATGAATTTTTCACACCGAGGATGGCCGTGTCGTTTTGGTTCGCAGCAAATACTCCCCAAGGAGGACTAAGGTTCATCCACTCTTGGTATACCGTTGAATTCGACTCGGCCTCCGTTGTATCGTTTGTAATCAGCAGTGCTGCATGATTATCGCCGTCGACAAAATACAAGTTGGAAGAATTCTGGTGCAACCCATGGAAAGGTGCGTCTATCGAAGCTGCCACCTCGTAGTTCCAGATCCCCTCAAACGCTGTGGTGTTGGGTGCGCTTATTCCAATGTATACATCGCCATCAGCAGTCCCCTCGAACAAGGCATATCCGCTGTCGACTGTGATTGTTTGCTGGGTCGAGCTATCGGATCCTGGACCTGGTGTCTGGTTGGAGTCAGACAGAGAAATGTATAGTGTCAATTGAGGTGGTATCGCATCGTTGGAGGTAGTGTTGGTGGTGTTCGATGAAGGCTGCAAGCAAGTATTGAGGGAGATGTATACTGTGGTTCCCGCCCGCTTTCGAAGTTCTGCGACTTCGATATCTACGTCTCTTTCTTCCAATTTTTTTGATGGTAGGCCAACCCCAGTTGCGCCATGGGAGCCATTCACAGCCTCGCTTGGAAAGACCCAGTTCTGCGTCTCACCAATATTGATGTTGCTCTTTTGTGCATCATTGTTTGCCAATGCTGACGTTCCAGCCTCAGCGCGGGCAGCAATCCGTTCCTCCTGTTCTATATCGATCGAGTCGTCGGAGATGTCTGACGAATCCTCGTCAAATATGAAATAGTGGTTATGGTCTTCGGAGGGTATTCGGGGATCAAGTTCGAGAGCATATGCGAAATGTGGCTTGGTCAAAGAGAGGTAGACAAGGAGGAGGAAAACTGATGCGGCTAACGAGGCTGCGAATCTCGATTGCAGCGGAGTGAGTTTTGGAAGAAGAGGCATCATGAAGTCCAGCTCCACGGGATTGGCGTGATAGTGACAACGCTAACTGGCTGGTAAATGCTCTAACAGGATCATGATTTGGGCATGGCTGTCCTCAGGCATGCAGCGTCGAGGTGTTTGTATGAATAGAAGTGAAATGTTGGAGACTGAACAGGAACAGGGGGCCAGCCCTTTCCCGCAATACGTACGAAGTTACGCGGTCCAAGGCTCTAAGCCACTAAATTTCAGCCTTGTCAAACCCCAGCCTTGTGTCCGCCGAGGCACGTGCAGCACGTGATATCGTTTTGCCTCCTCGAGCAACGACCATCTCTTCATCATGTTTGCTCTTCTCCCTTTTGGTGTCCTTGGGTGATGCTTCATATTCTGCGGAGACGCATCGATGTCGAGAGGTGAGACATTCTGATTTGGTCAATGCGTGATCCCAAAACTTGATTAAGCCTCTACTACTTGGATAGGTTCGCTGGATGTCCTATCATCGCCTCAACCATCACAGTCTCGCCCAAAACATTCAGAACATCCTGAAGTCATCAGGATGACCGAGTCCTGCGAGCACAAACGTCAAATCGGCTGTGCATTAACGGCCTTGCCAGGATGTTGTGCTTGCGCAGATAAACGGCCACTCGCCACTGCCTATCCGGTCTACATCGATGGTCAAGGCATGAAACTACAAGGCAAGCGCTGGTCGCGGTATTGCTGGAAATGTCGAGGTCGGTTGATCCATCTCTAGTTCCCTGCATTTGATCAATCCGTCCTGTTCCAGCATTCCACTTACAGTTCATTCACTCAATAACATATCGTTAATTTGGTATCAGATTATTGGAATCTACGATCAGAAGCCATACCCAATCTCTCGTTACCCGTCAACCCAGAAGTCGTACAGGCTACCCGACCATCGCCTCATAACGCAACCTCAGTCAGAGAAAGCATGATTCCTCACCAGTCTTTCCTTCACGGCAGGCAAACCTCATCCTGGTCATTTGACGGAGTGGCCGAACTTCGACAGAACGATGGCCGTGAGCTAAGTCAAGCCGAACCACAATACCGCACCTCAATTCGCTCGAATCCAATTTCGGACCCATCACGAACTAGGAGAGTCCTGCTCCCAGAGTCCGTCGTACCGCAACCTCATAATGGTCTAACGCCCGCTACTACTTACCGAAACTCGACCACCACCACAGACCAGCATGGGACAACATCTAGAAGACGACGTCGACAGCATCCAAATCCATTCGGCACCCGAGAAGAGATTGAGTCGGCAGATTACTCTAGTCCAGTTGCGGACTTATTTGGTAGGGCTTGGAACCGCTATAGAGAAGTCCAAGAAGGCAATCGAGCAAGAAGGACCGAGGAAGAAGAGCGAAGGAGAATTGGTGATGTCAGTCTTCTTGGAACTGGTCCACCACCAGACAACGAGGTCGACATCCATTCAGAAATGGCCTATCAACTAGCCCAAGCTACGGTATCACGAGAAAGGATACGATTGATTGCAATGGAAGAAACGCTGCGTCAACGTGATATCGTGCAACAACCACCACGCGTCAATCCCATCGACCACCAAACCTCCCGGCCACCTCCGCTTCAATCCGAGGAGATGAAGCTTGACATGGCCTGCAAGATATGTTGTGAACAAAAGGTGGATACGCTCTTGGAGCCGTGCATGCATCTGGCTATCTGTCACTGGTGTTCAGAGATTGTGCGTCAACGCGCTCACCAACGCCGGCGCGAGCGTATTGAAGCCATGGCTACAATTGCCGACGATGGGCATAAATGGAAATGTCCTATCTGTCGCCGTGATGTCATGCAGTCTAGGAGAGTGTTCCTGGCTTAAAAAGAGATGAGCAAAATGTTGTATCGACCTGAAAGGGTGAAATGTTTTGGATGAAGACAGCTAGATGTGATGATCAACCATCGGCGAGAGTTTTTGAGATGGAATTCCGGGAGTCAGGACTTCGAGAAGGTCAGGACGTACACAGGATAATGACCATGACTTTACGCCGTCAAGAATGATTGTTTGTGCAAGTTAGAAGTTTAGAATGCCTAGCAAAATACCCAATTTGCCTTCAAAGTCGGGTGCATTTTTAGTCCTGATTCCGTTAATGCTAATCGTGCAGGGAATCATTGCAATTCTGCTCCTTTGTACCGCCGCGATTTCCTCGACGCACTTAACTTGAACATCAGCGTGGTCGGACCCGGGAGTAGGCAGTTCGGCGTGCTCAGCTAAATCGCGAGTAGGAGCGTTGCAATGGTTTGGGAAGGCCTGAGTCAGAGCACCGTCAGTAGCATCGCGTCCGACAATCGTGTGAGAGTCGTGCAATGTGCGCACTAACACCATATCGAACCCTCCTGCCCAGATGGGAGTCAAGAGAGCAATGAATAGCGCGTCACTGCTCGGTATTCAGATCACACTAGACCTCAGCTCGACCGTGACATCTGAGGGTTCGAGATTCTGGGAGAGCACGACAGAGGAGAACGGCTTAGGAGTCTGCGCTCGACTGCGAGGCTTGAGATGTGGGAGGTTTGAGAGGAAAGGAAGCAGCGAGAATTCTCGCCGTGCATGACAAGCCATGGACGTTCGCATGGGACGTGAGTGCAGGAGGGGTCTTCGCGATGTGCTGCATTTTGACAGAGTGACTGGTAGCGGTCCCCATTATACTGACTCCCCTTAGTCAACATCAGTGTCTTCGATGCTTTCAATCAGCAGCAATCCAGACGCTAGAGTCAGGCGCAGGAAGGGCCCAGGAGGGTCACAAGCTGGAAGAATTGAGTGAAGGCATCCCAGAGATTCAAGAAAAGAAGAAGGCAGCCATGCTGCGGTGGCGTGTAGCGCCAATTTTGCAAAGCACTGTTGCTTTAGAGCAAGGCAGACACCCACCTTCCAACCGTGATGACTTACGGGGATTAGTACGACCTCGTGGAAAGCTCCGGGCACCGTGGCAGGAAAGTTGGCACTAATCATTTGAGAAAGCATGGAACGCTTGGAAACCCTTCCAAGATTGTGCTTGGAGTCGAAAGGCAACCTCTGATCCAGGTTGCAACCTTTTTGTGTTTATCCGATACGTGAGATACCTGAAGCACCGTATGCGTCGTTTGTCGTATGGACCAAACAGGCAGAAGGAATCGTTGCCTCGGGGTCCGATACATTAGGGGGTATCCAATCTGAGACGCGGAACCGGGAAACCGTCATCCCTCCGAGGGGGGCTGCGGGAATCAATCCTTAGGCCTAAACTCACACGGGCCAACCTGAAACTCTGAGGCCTTCATTCATCAACGACGACATGCAGATGGAAAGTGAGGCAGACAACCCACGCCCGAGACATATGATAGACACTCGCCTTTTCGACATGTCATCGATCGATGATCAGCAGGTCGTTTACGAGTAGTGTCAACCAGTTAACTTACAGTATTGTGACCACGTCAAAGCAGCGGATACCTCTTGCTCCACCCTTGTCAGGCGGTGAAAGGCCCAGTAACGTCCCACATGAGAAAAGGCAACCTTCTGGCGTCGTGTACGAGTTGCTGAGTTTGGTATCATAGTCAGGAAACACGCAAGACCAATGACGGTTTCCACGTTGGAGTCTCCGGAACAATGATGCTGAGTTCCATCATCCCACGCTTCTCACTGATGAGCACGGACGCCATGGATCCTTTCTCTAGCGTGGTCGCCTTTTGGCTTTGGAATTGCTGTTGCAGTCCTTTCGTCTTTTCAACGCTGTCAACACTCCGTCACCCTTGCGAATATGATACATGCAAACATTTTTGGCCCCGGATGAACTTCCACTTCAGTGCAGAGGCGCAGGCGATGGGGTGGTTGACTTTGCTCCAGGTGGGAGACGTTACGACAGTCAGTGCCATTGGCACACCAGCAAAGGTCAGGTGTCCCAGTGTCCTACCTTCGGGCTTGTTGGCACGAATGATAGGCAGGTACCTATCGGTGTGCAGACGGCGACTGCACGCCTCAGCTGAAGATGCTTCGCCGCTGCTGCGTTGACTGTCCAAATGGCCACTTCGTTCGGGGAATTATACCCATACAGTCCGTGTGCCCGTCCCAGGTGAAATCCACTCTTGTGAGCGTCACGATCCCTTGGCGAGCCCATGTTCTGGTTTACTGTGTTCATTCATGTGCTTTATCGCCACATGGTCTGCAGTCAAGCACACAGGGACTTGAACAACGGACCTCTCCGACGTACCGTAAGTGGTTTAGAAAATTCTGTTGGATGAAATCGAGTTCCTTAAGGGTGGCGTCCTAATGTCACGCTGAAGTGGCGTCTTCCCGTGGCAAGCGAGATGCGTTGATTTCTGCTGATGTGAAACCGTGTCCTGGCTTGACAGACCATCTGCACGTCGGTCAAATCATACAGCCGACTGCTTGGTTCATCTGCCAGTCCAGCTAAAGCGTTGACAACCATAAGGCTGACTAAGCAAGAGGCGAACGGACGAGGCTGAGTTGCCAGAGGCTGAGTTGCCAGTGGCGACTACAGTGAAAACGTCCAGATCATCCTTAACTTGCAAGTCCGCGTGAGAGCTTATACCGCCCGTGGTATCAACAGCGCTTGGAATGAGATCAGCATGATAAGCAAGTCATTATCGGTGCGGCTGAGGCCGCATAAGGCTGGAAATCGATTGGGAGTTCGAGGAACAAAAGAACAGATGTTGGGCATTGCGAAGATGAGGTGGCGCAGGGGTCAGACATGGACTGGATATAGAGAACGCTTCAAGAAGCAACGACATGGTGTGTGGTGGTCAGGTTAAGAATTGCAGCTGAACTCACGAGCCTAGTGCTGGCCGGCCGCACGAGGACCTTCCTCAACCGGCGAAATTGTTGATCCGGCGTAGACGAGCAAAAGGACCGTTCTTTTCCATGAACATCATTGGTTTCGGCTGTGCCTGCCTAAATCTGCGGCCCGAGCCACAGCCACGATGCCACAGTTTGCGCGCCACTTTATTTGCCAAGCTCAATCAAGGAACTCCAATTCAACTTCAATCTCACTCCTTCACAGACTCCTCGCAAAAGCCACAATAGCTCAAATTGAAATCTCGCAAAAGTTGATATGTACGTCTGGCTAGGGCCATTATCATGTCATGTCCATCGCATCATGAAAGAGGCTGCCATGCAAACAGTACCATGTCTGGAATCATCAATGGCTTGACCTCCTCCGCATGAAATACCCGGAGCTAATCACCGTGTTCATCTTTGTAGTTTTCTGACGAAGATGCTGATAATCCCCAATCTACAGCACAGGCGGTGCCCCTTGGTCTCAGCGTAAGTCCTTGTCGATGTCGAGCCAATACCACGTTCATTAGTCTTTCAAAACATTCGAGATTCTTTTACCCTTGGTAGTGTGGGAAACCAATTGCTACAAGGGCGGCCATGCCTGGCGGCCGCAAGCTAGGCTAGGGATGACAGTCTGTTGATCTGGATGGCTTTCTTGGCCTTTAAATGTCCTTCTACGCTTGAGGCTGTCCTGGGCATGGGCTGCAGGGGGACAGGAATCGTCTCGTCGAAGAAGCGCGCTCGAGCTACTGACTCCCGATGCAGAGTGCTGCTTTTTCCCCTCGCCTTTCGCAACGACAGCCTTCCGCGGGCGATATCCGCTACAACGAAATGCTGCTTGATCTCTAACTGAGTGGCACTGCTCCATGTTCGTATTGCATCCAATGCTTCCTCGACTCGCTGCTTGTCTTCACTTGTCGATTGCATGGGAAGACACGCAACAAACCACCTGCTTTTCCAGCACATGTGTTGACATTCGGAACAGCACCTGAGGTTCCACTTCGATATCGGAGACAGTATATGCCTCATTGCAAGAAAGAAAGAAGTTATGGCCTGAATGTCCTTCCAGCTGGATTCACTCGGAAGAATGCAGCCAGAAGCTCATGTGTCGAGCTTCAGCACAGGGCGGTTGCTAGCGCCTGCCGTCACCACCACTGTCCCGAGCAGCATACTGATGCTCTCGCACCATATCCTTCTGGGGACATCGGTATCGAAGGATGGACGATGATTATGGACGCGGAGAAGACTGATACCTTGAACAGGGATGTCTGGACTTCACGGGGAGTGCTTCGGCCCAGACTGGCTCAGACTCGGCACATATTCCTGGTCTGCGTGTTTACGAAAGCGGAAAAGGACGTCAATCCGCCTACAACTTCGCCAGAAGCAGGTAAGCTCCATCACGTGTTGCAACTCCCTGCCAATCACGATACTAATTTACACGTGAGCTGGGCTTAGGTCAAGGCATGATTGGTCTCGCAGTATCTAGCGCACTCGGCGGTCTCCTCCTATTGGCTGTATGCGACGTCTTCAGTCAGGCTCTCTCATTTCAGGGTATTTCCACTGCCCCCCAACTTCATCTACCTCACCCTCCACCATCTGTATCTCCATTACCATATCCCTCCATCCTACCAACGTTTCGAAGCACCGGAACGATTACGCCCTCCTGCCAGATCCCGGGCAGCATTCAGGTATACTTCAACCCGAGCATACCTGATTGGACCTCCCCATTATCAGATTGCCAATACTATCAAGTACACCATGGCCAGACCGGCAACAGACATCAAGCGATATACAACGCTATCAACTACTCGAAAATGGTATGGCCCCTAACACCACCACAAGTGTGTGGATGTTCTGACTACTCATACAGTCATCGACATATACCCTTGACAGCATTCACATTGCTCACAGTCCCAGAAGGGTCCATGCTCTCAGTATTCGAGAAGAGCGACACAGTCGACATGGGCCATAGACTTATGGAGTTGTCAATGGAAACAGAGCCCAAGGCCTCTGTAAGCGGCTCTGAACCACGAGGCAGGGGTGCTTGCGAATCAGCGATCACCCAATACGACGCTGCCCTCGACAACGAAGAAGACACGAACTCGAGCAGCACCCAAGTTCAACAGCTGGAAATGGACCTCGACAAATTCATGGGTGCCATCACAGCATATTGTTCTCCTCAGGACGTTATCACGACTATCGCTGCGTCCAAAGGCTCTATAAGTCGCACCGGTACTGGCTGTTGAGAAGCAAGTTCGCGAGTGGAACAAGCATATGGCCCGACACGAACGACCTTACAAGTGCCAGGAAGCGGGCTGCGAACACAACCTATGATTCACTTACTCTGGCGGATTGCTGCGACATCAACGCGAAGTACACAAGATGCATCTGTCGACAGACCAGCCGCTCAATTGTCCCTTTTCCCATTTGGAAAGCTGAATACTACTACTGCTGATAAATGCCAACAATTTCTGGAGAGAGAATCAGGTAGTCAACACACATTTGTCTATCTCTGTACGCGATTTCTTAAAATAGTGCCAGAAGTTGTGGATATGTTCGGAGTCGTGTCCGTTCAGACGTTTAGGTGCAGGTGACGCAAGTCTGGTTAGCATGAGATCTACATGCCATTGGAGAGTGTGGCCATACTGCTGGAACGTACAAGTCTGATGGGCACTTGATAGTCTGTCAAAGTCAAGCATGAGGCATTCGTTCTCGGTCCAACCTATCTTCTTATGACAGTTCCAGTCAAACATTTTTGGCTAGAATAAAGACCATGAATCATGAAACTTGATGTCATTACTAACTACTAAGGTATCTATCTGAGCTTTTGCTAAGGGAGAGTGACAACATGTCCCCCGAAAGAGACCATAGGAAGTGCAGTTGATGCGCTTTTGTCTTTCTCGTGCCAGGCCGTAAGACTTCGTTGAGCATAATCATAAAACGTTGTATTCAGCATCATAAATATTGCTTGTTACTGCAACGCATGGCGTCACAGCACACGAACGTAATGGCTGACTTCGTGTATATCGAAGCCTTCGCACGATATTGCTGATCACCTGTACAGCTAAGATACGCTGCAAGAGATGCATTGATCGCGATAAGCCAGCTTCCACAGCCATGTCGGCTTGAGCTGTGGCAATCCTTACCTTCCTTGAGAGGCAAACTTCTTTATCTCCACTGCCCACTCACCAGCCGAGACCTTTATAATCACACTCCGCAGGCTCCCACCGACCTCGTAGGTTCGCAGCTTCATCTCGACAGCCATCCATGTCACTGGAGCAACTGGACTTTAGTCTCCTGGCCAATAGTTCCCTGGATCTCCGCGTTATATTTGCTTAGTTAAGACAAGGCCGTCCATCCTGGGAAAAATAGGGATGTCAATACTCCTAATCCATATCATATGATCCGAGGAAGCCTTTGTCCAGGAGCCTTTCACACTGAAGGAACACCGGATCCATGTGGACAACACTTGGAGTGGGGCATAATTGCAGCCATGGTAAGTCCCACTCATGGGACTGCATCGGGCAAAGCAGCATCTTTGCCGGTGCTAACAGTGCCAGCAGGTGGTTGGACCTGCAACGTATTCATGAGCGCGATGTTGGTGAAAGTCAACGCAAAATCAGTGCAAGCGAATTGTTTCGTGTCGAAGTCATAAGTGATGTAGCGTTTCAGCTGGATTCATTGATTAGCAACGACTTGGAATGCATGCGTGACGTGACTCACCGAGGCAAGCCTAACACCTAGCCAGAGACATCTTTCGGCGCGTGGTGCTGCGTGGCTCGGAAGTTCCAGAGTGCGGTCATCTTCGTCCACCACCTCACCCTCGAAGTAGTCTGGTGGGTAGACATAGCCGGCGGACCATTTGAGACCTCGCATGGGGAAGTCCTCGGGCAATTGACGACCCACCCCGGACTTCTGCTGAGGGAAATTGCTGGATTCGACCGTGGCATCAGCAACGCAAGACCGACTTATGGAATTCAACGCCTTGACCAGCTGTGCCCATGGAACGTAATTCTCAAGGTAGACAAGGGCTCCGGGAACGTATGACAGACTCCAAAGGAATCCCAGCATGAAGTGCATGAATGGCAAGATATTTCGATCACCGACCTTGCCAGCTACAATGGAGATGGCTGTAGACCACACTGGCAGGATGTATGAAGTGACTTCATCAGACGAGGCAAAGTTGGCTTGTCGGCTACCAGTTGCAGGAGCAGCCTGGGTAGCTGCATTGATTGGGCCGCTGTTCCAGTACCTCTGCTGGATTCCATGTTTGATTGTTGGATCTTCGACCTGGGCAGTTTCGGCCGAAGGATCTGACGACCTTTCCGTCTGTAATTGTCTGATGGTGTCCGAGTTGTTGCAAAAGGCCCTCCACAGGAAGTTCTCATCCGAACCAAAATCAAGGAGCAACGCAATCAAAGAAGATGCAACCTCTGGTCCTTGCACCTTCCAGTTGGATCCGGATCTGCTAATGTAAGCGTCAAGTTCGGTGATGAACTCGTTAATATGCCTGCAATAGTCATATACAGAGCCTCTGGTGAACACGGTGCCAGCTGCAGTGACAAGGGAGCTTTCGAATCTTGAGTACTTCTGACTTGTGGTCTCATAGTGGTCCAGGAAAGGGGAAAACAACAGCATGATGGAGTCGCGAGCGTTGACAAAGGGAATCCCGCTCACAAGGGCCTTGGAGTAGAAAAACAATTGACGGACGACGTTTGGCCTAGCCAGGACGGCGAGGTGATGCTGAATCCTTCCTGTCGTAGGCGAACGATCAGCAGCTTTGTTGTACCACATCCTGGCGACTCCTGACCAGTTTTCCCGGTCTCTCATGTCAGCTTCCTCAATGGCCATACGGTATCGAGCCAGATCTCCGAGGCACTCGATCCAGGTCTCGTGATACGCATGAACAGATTCCATCAGCAGTCCCATCATCTGATAAGCGAGGTAAACAAAGCTGAGCATATGTTCGAGAGAATACGGGAGCCGGTGGCGGAGCAGCTCAAGGAAAGAATGGATACCATGTCTCCACATTCGAGCCGGCATAGCGTACTTCGTGGGCAGACGACGGAGCGCAGGAGAGGCCGTTGGATGTTGACTAGCCAGGAAGAAATCGTGGTGCTCGTGTAGAAGTGTGCGATGAAGGGCGATCAATGCTTGCCATTGTTCATTAGTCAACTTGTTTGTGGTTTGAGACTGTTGTTGACATATCTCAACACACTTCTTCTCGACCATCACCAGGCCGGCGTAGATGCCCTTAACTTCGTTGACGAGTTGTTCCTGTGAGATAGGCCTTGTTTCAGGCTGTAACAGCATCTTGATCTCGTTTCCGGATGGAACATCTTGTGAGTGAATTGCGGCTGGTTCTGGCGAGGACATGGAAGGTTTTTCTCCTTGAAACAAGTGAGACGACTGACGTAGATTTTGACGAGATCCAGTGACTGGCAGGGGTGAGGACAGCTTGGGAGATGAGAGAGGTGTTCTCTGAGCCGATCGGAAACCAGCTGAAGGAGTCGGTGTCCTGGTTGAGTCTATCGGCGGCGAAGGCACATGTGACAAGGCTTGGTCATGTCGAGTGGAGTAAGGTGAGGCTGAACCGCGGTCGTCATGCGAGCGTAATTTGTTGGGCCATGAGATTTCTGGATCGTGAGCAGGGCGCTTGTTGTTGTTAGAGCGGCTCATGTAATCCGAAGAGTGATTCAGAGGACGCTGTCGTTCTGCTAGTGAAAGCTGAGACAGCTCAGTGCTGGGCTCTTGCTTCACGCTGGGTTGAACCTGCAGTGATATGTGATGCGAGGATGAGTCAACAGGTGAGGCATCACGCCGAGGCTCCTGTGGTTGCCTTTGTTGTTCCCTAATTTCGACTCTGAAGGCAGGCACGAGTCAGAAAGCTGTTCACATTGCCTGAATGGACAAGAAGTCACATGGTGGGTTATCTACCTGCTTAGAGCTTTGTTCCTTGGTGGAGGTTGATCCGCGGAAGGGTGGCCCGGCCAGTGAGGCTCGATATCATTAATTCTCTTAGGTTTCCACCATGTTTTCGAATTGGGCGTCGGAGGCGACCCAGATCCCGATACCATGTTCCAAGATGGTGATGATTGAGTTCTTGAGATGTTCGAATGATCCTTTGGAAAGAGTCCTAAAATGGCGTCAGCCCGAACTGAGCTCCACGACATCATTGCCCCGGACCCGATCCTCTCAGACTCAAAACATGCATTTCACTGCATCTGAGGGCAACTGGGGCAAAAGAATCTGGCAAAGTATCACGTACCCGTTTTTCTCGCGGTACGCGGTTGAGGCGTGGCGTATCCAGGGTGAGAGATTGGTAGACTCTAAGAAAATCGACATCCAACAACGACTACAGCTACAGGTCAGACAGATGCTGTTCCCTGGAACGCCACGCCTCAATTTGTCCGCGTTTGACTTCAATGACAAGGTCATAATATGAAAGGAATCAAGAAGATCATGTTATGAGGCTAAGATGTCGTCTACTTTTATAAGGTGACCGGAACAACAGTGTTTTGATCACGCATATTCACCGCGGACAACAAGCATGATCGTTCTAAAATCAGGCGTTATGCGAGTCCACTCCGAGACACAACCGGTGAGTTGCATGCTTCGGGCTTGCTAGCCTGCTAAGGACTTACTGACAGAATTGGGTCGCGAACCACAGGGTCCAGAAAAAAAGGCAACCATGATGCGGCTCTGTGAGGGATCCGATTCGACCAATCACAATGTCATTCAGGGGCAAGGGCTGGAAAAAGCCAAATCTCCCATCGACAGCCTCATTTGAATGCTCTTCTCCAGGCCTAAGGTGAGATATTTGGAGTAGCAAAAGAGTGTGAGATACTCGTGGGAAAGAGCGCCGTTTATGTATGTATAATGAGCGATTATTGTTACTGTATCCTCGAAAGAGCCTTCGATGACCCTCCGGTCGAGCACGAGTTGGCATAAAATTCCGACTGGCCTGTAAATCACCCCTCATCGAAACCCTTTCAATTTTTCAGACTTCGTGTTGCTCTTGCAGCCATAAGGCTTGCTGGAGGTTACTTCGGTAACGCCCACGAATAGCACTACTTCACCTTTTCCGATGCGAACCATTTATGCCTGCTGAACGTCATATCAAACTGTTATGGTCAGACAACGACGACAACCATAATAGGCCTCCAGCAAGGCATTCGGCGCTTCCATATCAGGCTCAAAATCACTACATCCCAGCCCCTGGTTCACGAAGAATGCTTCCTCAGCTCTTGTTAGGCTGTCCACGACCACGATCGCATGCGCGCTTTGTATCAGGCCGCGTGGAAGGTCGTCTGCTGATGCTCGTGTGATACTATTGCCCAGCTTGTGTTGAAGCCGTATTGCTGTCTTTGCCCAGGAAGATTTCGACCTCAGAGACCTGACACCAACGGCCTCGGCCATGATGTTAGTAATGCTACCCAGTGCATGTGGTGCTACTGCTTGACACCCAACGAACAATGCTGCCAATTGCGGTCGCTGCACGTCACGCCATCACCGCGTTGGGATGCGTGCATAGGCATGATTGGTGTACAGATAGCTATATCGCATAGCAATCACAACATATGGCATTAGACATCCAATACACCATCTTGAAAACAATCACTTGCACACCCATTCCCAATCCTGTGTCCTCTCTGGCGCTGCTCGTGGTACAAGTTTGTCATGACTGCCGCGTGATCAAATTTGGGGTGTACGGGACGTATTGATCTGCAAATGTGGTTCAATATCAATTACCACGACAAGCTTAGAACGGAGCTTGTGCGCCGCTTCTGTCGACCCAAAGAGCTGGTCATACACTCCAGCATAGAACCGTCCTCTTGGGACACCATTTTCGGTCGCACAACCCCCGAACTATCTGTCACGGCCGCATTTGTACGTACGGCGGCCACAGCGCGGTAAGCATCTGCCTTTCTTGCGAAGCCCAATCATTTCGTGATGAGAAGGTGCCTGGTGAATCCTGCGAGCCCTCGGAAAGCGACGGAATTGCGAGGATGGTAAGGTCCTGATGACAGCTTTTGCCTTGTTCGAGGAAACGTCTGTATCACTTCAGGAGAGTGAGTGACTTTTGTCCAGTTAGGTGCTGAAGATGACGAGCATCAGCAGGTGTCAGTCCTGAGACGCATGCTTGAAACGTGTTTTATGATTTCGTGCATTATTTCTTGTTTGAGGGAATTTGTCTTCTCGGCCGGCCTCCGTCACCCAGGGAAGTCTGTCTTTGCGGAGGAGCATTCGGCCATGGTTCGTTGTGCAGCCACTTTACTTGGTATTTCATTGCCGGACAGGCCGCGGGAATCTCATTGTTGTTTGATTGTATGACATATAGGAGACCCCAAGCTGACAGGACGGCAAGATCCTAAGATCAGGTTGTTGAGACACAGTGAGCCATGATGGACTGGGACGATCCTACGTCAGTTATCTCGAGCAGCCTGCACCTATACCACAATACCTATCGTTGCTATTGATAGCAGATGTCCCAACCTTGAGGTTCCTATCAACGATATAAGTGCTGGGCTGTCGTGCTTATTGGGCATACCATGTTCAGTACTTCTAGAACTTCTAGAACTTCTAGAAATCCTCGGAACTCGAGAACTTCTAGAAAGCCGCTAGAAGCTCTTCTCCAGTGTACTCTGATTTTGAACCTCTGATCGGGTGGTCTGGAAGAGGCGTACAACCGCTGCAGACTAAAGTCTCATTTGGGATGAGACTGAAGTCACCTAGTAGTCATCGCCAGTAGTCAATGTGCCGCAGTGCGTTCAGCAATGCTGCCATACTTGGTGCGCAAGTTTTGTCAAGAACCTCCAAGAAGGTTAGGTTGAAGTGAAGATGTCCCTCACCTGTCAGGGGCGTGATGTCATCTTGGCGGGCGTCGGCTGTGGTCGGCAAGCCGCAAGGCAGCCGTGCAGCAAGCACCTAAGTACCTAGTCTGTAGCTTGTGCAGTATTGCCCTCATCCCCCACACTACTGTGTAAGTGAACCTCACTTCTCTTACCTATCTGATAATACGTGGATTCTAAAGTATTGACTGCCGGCAATTCAACTCGCTTATGAGAACCTGCCCTCAGCTCTCCTTCTTAACGCGGCCAAAGCAGCAACAGCGACCTGCAAGTGACCTTGGGGTAATCTGGGCGTTCTGCGCGATGCCCGAGTTGCTTGCTCCTCGAGACCATCCCAGCTTCTGAACTTCGTATTCGTCCCGGTTATGCCACTTCCTATCCTAAAGCAAATAAGCCTCATGTCCATCGGGCAACGATTGTCCTCCTGTGATTTGTGAACATGAAAACAAGAACACTTGCAGCTGAAGAACAGGAAGATGATGTGAGACTCGCTGCCCTCCCTCGAGCGTTACATCCTGATGAACCAACCTGCATGCTTACAGTAGTTGCCGTGCCTCCTCAGACTGCTCTCGAATGCGTTCAATCGACGCTAAGCTGACCCACGATATGGAAGACCGAATCGCGTTGCGCTGGAAACGAGAACCTGACCAGGCGGCTTGCACTCGATGCACCCAATTTCCTGCCTGAACTGATGATGGACGTGGTCGGCGTATGAAGCCCGAAATGCTCGATGGGCGTTAGATAGACTGACGCTCAGAAACTTGCTTGACGGGTACAGGCAGCTCCAGGCATTCTCAACTTACTTCCCTGAAATGGTCAGGATTGAACTTTATCTGGACATGGACGTTGGTGGAACGCGTAGGGGAACATCTCAGCCGTTGGTTCCCCGTGCGCCAAGTCAGCGCGGAAGCACGAAGCTTTCGTCCGTTGACTCAGTTCTACTTAGCCTAGTGTGTGGGGTTTCGGTGTGTCATCTCGCGCTCGGAAGAGCTTCGTGGCAGGCCATGAAATGAGAAAGCAGAAGCAACTCTTTGGGAAGGCGGACCAGAAGACGACTCTTTGCGGCCAGGCAGAACGTCTCGTTGTACGGCCTCCCGTGACCGGTCACGGATGCGATCATTGAGCGATCAGACATGCCCTTTTACGAGGTACTATGAATGTAGTGGCGTTGACTGAAGGCCTAAAACATCAGAGGAACGGCCCATGGCGGCTAGTAGAAGTTGTGTTAGCAAGGAGTAAGCCGGCTCTGATTGACGGACGTGTGGTGTCTGTCATATGTTTCGATCTGGCCCCCCACGCCAGGCACCGATGACCCCCTAAATCTCAGCCTTATGGAACCACGCGCGCCTCTCTTCGGCTGCACCTGCCGGGGTACAACCGGTGAGGTACCGCTCTGCCCTTCAAGCGACAGACACTGGACATCAGACGGGCAGCCTGAGCCATCTGCCTAAATGATTGGGTATGCTGTAAAACCTCGTCAGAAGTCGAAACTCTAGGAACAAAGTACGTACCACGTATCACAAGAAGGTTGGAGAAATAGATTCGCATAAGGCCAAACCCTACAGGGTACGAGAAGAGCAACCTACTGGCACATGGATGCGGGATAACCCGCTGGGTAATGAGGTCAATAGGACGATATCGCCGAAGACCCATGCTCTATATGGAAGTAAGGAACATTGAACAGCAGGGAGGTCCCGTTATTTCGACAACATTTCTTCCCCGACCCCTCACATGCACCTCAGGACGTAACCAGCTCGCGCCCCGCATAGGGGTACACCAACTCATGACTACTTCATCCGGGCTTGACACCACTGGGTTATCCTGTCACGAACACTATGACTTATGTCGAGACACTCCGGGAGAGACGATCTTCCATTTACATTTCCAATCATGCAGGGCACAGAAGGCAACCACACGAGCTGTAAAATTGGTGGTTGGTATTCTCGAGTCGAATGCACGACGCCCGGCACAGTGCAGACTCCAAATCCAATATCACAAACTAAGCGACCGTATTCGAACCGAGATGCCGTACAGGCAACTTGTGGCACTAGATACAGCACATAAATGGAAAGCAAGGAATAGTTTAGGGTCTACCCGCCTTCGGTCTAGCACCGACCATCTTTGAGAAGGCTGCCTGCCCGTCTAATCATATCAGGCTAGCAATCTATGATCAGGCCAGAACCCTACATTTAGTTTATGGTGTCATGACCGGTCCAATGTCATCGATCGATGTCTGAAGTTCTTATGAATCTATGACTGCACGACTTGGTCAGGTGTGGTGAATACTGGGGTGAAGACAGGCGACCAGAATGCTGCTGAGAATGGCCACCGGGATGGGTTGCCGTGAACAAGGCTGCAAGCGGGAGAGCAATGACCTGACCTCGTAACTCTGACGCCTAGACTCCATCATCAGGCTAAACAAGTGAGACAGTTGGAGAAGGTGCTCGTCTCGGCACCAGGGAGCATGGCCTTTGTGGGCATGGCGTGTTTATGAATGTAGGAGACCGCTCACCAGCCATACCCAGGCGTACAGGCTGTTGGAACAGTGCTTCGAATCAACATGACGACGAAACGAAGGTAAGGGGCTGATACCCATCCAAGGACAGAGACTCGATTGCACTGGGACGAGCAGGGGACCACTTGCCCATACCGCGAGAAGCTTGAGAAACAGGAAATGCACAAGTCCGGGCCTTCTATGCTTCCAGACATCGCAGATTTGTCATGGCATATCATTCGTTCCTGGCGTAGTATGTTCAAATATTCCGAGATGTTCTTGCCTCGATCAGACCGAGTCGGTGCCTGCTGGTGAGATGGTTCTGCCACGGAGTCGTCCTCGACGATCGACGAGACTTGGGGAACCAAGCAGCAGTAGCTGTAAAGTGCGAAGCTTTCACATACTTCTTCCCACCCGTCCAAAGCCAGGTCAGATGTTGGCAGAGGCATTGCCTGAAGGTCAAAGACGTGGTAACCTTCGTCGATTCCTGATTAGGGCATCAGCGAGATCTGTCAGAATATTTATCTCATGCTGAACATCCAATCTTTGTCACGGCGGACGTTTGACCTTCGTAAACCATGGTGGTTGCTCGACATCATCAATCACATCATAGATCGACGTCACTCGGCTCGTTCTCGCGGCCACTTACTTACTGACGTCCAGAACCAGAGAAGTAGAGAAGGTTAAGTAGTAGACTGCCTATCTCTTAATTTAAGCTTAGAGCCGGCTAACCGACCTAAGGACACTGCCGATTTAAGGGTCATTAACTCCGACAAGAAGTGCCGAGGCTAACCCGGAGGAAGAGCTGTGTAATCGGGCTACATATATTTGACTTACGAAAAACTCCATCAAATCTAGCTACAAATAGCCTGTCACAACAGGACACTTTGGCGGTTCGTAATCTCTAGCTTTCATGGCTTGTACAACCTTCTGACATTACTCAGGAGTGGTTAACGCGCTGCCCTGCTATGTATCAACCGATATAAGCAGTATTAGGCAGTTCCTTCGGTAAGATTCATCGGCGGTGATGTCGTCTGAATTACGTCTAACAAAACATAGGGAGCGCAGGTTCGGTAAGAATCAACAACATCTGCAAAGTCGAATTTAGACTAACAGATTCGAAAAGAATCCTGCAGGTGTCGCGTACTTTTTTGGACTTTTTCTTTTTTTGTTGTCCTTGGAATTGGGGACATTCCCTTTTCAGTTGTGCGTGGCTGCAGTTGCTTAGCACGTGTCATTCATCTACCATCATTGCAGCTCTCCAGTCCAAGGTACACATGCCAAAGATGTCCCTCATAGAAATGAGTGATTCAGTGCAGCAGTCCTTGCCATATTCGTTACAACTTTAGACTCTAACCTTCACGTCGAAGGGAGTGAGGTGAATCAGTCCCCAAATACTGCAGAGCGCTCCCAAGAATAGCAAATACTGGCTCATGTGTCCTTGTCATATGGCTATTCTACAGACATGGCACTTCTTATTGCTGCTTCTTTACGTCCGAGGTGCGTTTAACACGGCTTGCAGCTAAACGAGGAAGCAGTTTCAGCTTCAGTAAAACCCACAAAAACCCCAAGAGTATAGTAGTCACGGTCACCAACTCAATGGTCCTCAAACTCGACGATGCGGTGTCCAACACCGGAACCGCGATGCGCTCAACCAGTCTTCCAGCAGGTTGAGTTTGCGCTGAAGGTTCCAGATGGTAAAACATCGTCCTCGGCCCAAACAATCCATCATAACCGAGCTGTGTCCTGTCAAATGGGTTGACTGGGAATTTCGTCCCTTCTTCCGCCGTGCAAGCCCAAAAGACAACTGGCCAGGGCATCTCCACCTCCGATATGCCTCTGTCCTCAGGCTCCAGGTATCGTAGATGCAGTGGAATCGTGACGTCCCATCCATCGGCGAATTCGCTGCTATTGCCACTCGGCGTCTGAATCTCTAGAAGCATTGTTGAACCCCATCTCTCAATGACATAGTCGGGAGCTTCGAGGTCCGTCTCCCCTGCGATGGAGTGCAATTGCCCTAGGTTGTGCAATTTTTGGAAGAGAGGGTCATTGCTGAAATAGGCGTATTTGTCTGCGAAGAGGTATGATGGAAGGGTCAGATAGGTCTGCAGGGCACAAACGCTCTGGGGAGGCTTATTCTCTGGCTCGTTCAACGACTTTGCTGACGGAAACGAGATTCGAAGTATCGGGTGAAGACCTGTAGGTCTGTCGAATGACACATTGTATCTCTGCGAATGCCGCTGTCCTGGATTTAATGAGTGATGTCTCGATGGAAAGCTGAATAGTGTTGGTTTAGGGTGGTCATCTTCTCCAACTGAGGTCAGAAAGCCTGACAGCTGAAGGTCCGAAGGGTCGGTTGCTGGAGCTGCGCTGAGAATGCCGACCTCAGCCTTATCTGTGTTCTTTGATTCGATGTCGAGATTCCAAGCGTCAAGAGTGGTAAAGTCGCCTATGGGGTCATAAACAACAGGCGGTTGCTTGGACCAAAACACGGTCATAGTAAGCGCATGAGAAATGCTGTCGTAGTCGAAATCCACATTATCTGCGATGTTCAACAGCGACGCCGTATGTATACACAGGAGATCCGAAGGCTTGCAGATGGTGCGCTGTAGGTAGGCCGCAAGACGCTTCAGTGAAGGAAGGAGGGAGTAATACTGTAGCGATGAAGTCTGAGCAAAGCGTTCCGATATCAAAGCAGGGCTGATGAAGGTTGACCTAGGTGAGCTGCATCGGAGTTCCTCTCCAAATAGTTTGTGAAGGAGGTCACAGAGGCGGTCCTGCTGATCATCCTTGAGAGGAGTATATTGTACATGCAGCCCAGGTGAGATCCTTGACAGGAATGGAGCCGTGGTGTTGTAGGCATGTTCGGGTGCCCAACGAAGGTGAAGTTCGTGGGAAGTACGCAGAATCTCCACCACCTCCACTGGTAGCTCTTTAAATCCAAAAGTCAAACGCTCTTCTCGTGCTGCCTTCAGTGCCCCGAGAAGGAGCTGATTTTCGCGGACTTGGATGTCGTCCGGGTTAACAGCACGACTTGGATGGGTGATCCATGTGGAGCGTCTGCGCATGGTTGACTGAGTGCTGAGAGCGAGGAGTGTCAGTTAGCATGTATAAATCGCTTTTGCCGTTCTTAGCTGGAAGCAATATGAGTGATGGAGAAGCAAATAGTCGGGTGTTTTGGGCGACGTAAACGGCACTGAGGTCTACCGAAGTTCATCCGCCCGGTGCATCATGGAACCTCGAGAACATACACAATTTACGACACGCGTTCACCTTCCGGCTCATGGATTCCTGCAGCTCAAGTACGTACATGGAGCTGCAGCTGAGTACATGCGATCATGATACCTCCGTGATACGCCATTCGGGCGGACAAGCTCTTACTCGATAAGTCAAAATGAGTGTACGTCCCCGCCCTCTCCGAACCATGATTGAAACCACTTTTGCTGATACACCTTAGACACATCATGAAAAGGCCCAGCGCTACATCGGCCTCCTAGAGACTGCGCGCATTGGCGGAAACTGGCACGAGCTCCCGGAGTTGATAAGAAAAGTAACGAAGCATGCTCCGGATCGCAAATGTATGGTTTCTGAGAGCGCAGCCTGGCCTAAGTTTTGACATTCACCGTAGGCTTGATCCAGACCGCAAAAGTGGAATATGCGGCTGCCAGCCATGCCTCCTCATTCAGCCAAAGACCCGGTACGGCAAGCAGCAGTCAGACATCGCCAGAAAACCAGATCGCCTCTCTTCAAACAGAGTTGCGTGCAAATGGGCAGCCATCGGAAGATGTTATACAAGGGCAGACTGCTCTGCTATGGGCTTATTGGGTTGGACTACTGAAAACTGACCCTTCTTCCACCATGACTTTCGATCCCACCCGCGCGGCTGCTGATGCCAGCTCCCTGTGGACAAAGATTTGTGTCGTCAAGGCGGTTTATATCCAGGGTATGCTCCTTGCGCAGGCTGGAAATGACCACCAGGCAAGAGATCTGCATTATACACTTCTTCCGTGGTTGGACTCCAATCGCAGTCTGGTCGTATCAACGCCTCAACTCCTCTATTGGGCACAACAGCTACTTGGTCGGATAGGATTGGGTCAACGTCGACCTCGAGAATCTGACCTGGTAGCACCGAACGGGGATGACACACCCGCCTTTCGCCTGCAATCCTTCCGACACTGGGCGGTTCTAGCTGTTAAGAACCAGGATGCATCTGCCTCAACCTTCGGAAATGCACCAGGTCATGTCTCGAAACTTGCAATGTGGAGAGCATATTACAGATTTGTGTCAGATATCCTGCAGCAGAAGGGGGAGAGTAGCCGCACAGTTTCAACGACTCATCCGGAGTTGGCAACAGAGCTGCGACGAGTGGAGACTTCTTACGAGAGCGAACTTCTGCGCAACACGCAATTCCCCAAGGCCACTGAATCGAATTTGCTAATCGAAGAATGGGTGGAGGAATTCATCCGCAACTGGCAGATCTTGTGTGGCCCCGATTTCGCGGAATCGGATCTCGGCGACGGTGGGCGCAACTCTGTTGGCAAAAACATCCTCGACATGCTTTATCGTGCTGCGACCAAGACCTTCCACTCAACCCTCATTCTCAGACGACTGTTCCAAGTGCACAAGACCATGACAGAATTTGACCTCGCTTACAAGGCCCTGGACACATACATAGAACTCATGGACCGGGCACGAGCACGAGCGACTAAAGAAGGCGTCGACACGACAAGGCGAGATACCGATGACATCTATATGAGAACGATCGCCGAGGGTATCGAAGGGCTGTGTTCTTTCGGGCGCAAATCTGAAGCCGAGAAGGCTCATGACTTGTGCTCCAAGCTGAAAGATCTGATGGAGGAATTGCTCCCACCTACCGATGATTCAATGCCAAATCATGCACAGCTGGTGAACGGTGATGGAAGGGTGAACGGCTCAGTACAAGAGCCTGTATCGGCGGATCTGCTAGGAGTCGTGCACCGAGCGATCGGCATCGCAAAATCTCAGTGGGCTCGGTGGACACCATTCAGCGAAAATCGATCTTTACTGCAATCCGAAGCTATTGAAAGTCTTCAGAAAGCTGCTTCCCAGAATGTGCCAACAGAAAGGCAGCTGAAGACATTGTACGCACTGGGTAGGTTGTTGGCGGAGACACGTGAGGTCGACGAAGCGATCTCGGTCGTGAAGAAGGCATTGGCTTGCGATTTGACCGCTCATCAAGCAGACTCTACATACAGGTTACAACGCGACCTGATTCCCATTTGGCACCTGCTCGCTTTATTGCTCACCTCGAGGCAAAATTTTGAGATTGCAGGCCAAGGTTGTGCTGCAGCATTTGAACAATTCTCACCGCCAGGTGTCATCTTTGGAGATTCATCAAACCTCGCTGGAGCTTCAGAGAAACAGACTAACTCGACGCTGCATGCTGGACTCGTGGACGATATGGAATGTGATGAACTTCAGAGAATCATTGAAATTCGGATCACCGAGCTTGCCCTTACCGAGCTTGTCGAGGGACCCGAACACGCAGTTAATAACAGCAACGATCTGCTTGCGCTATATTCACGGCTTTTCGGTCGATATGGTGCTCTAGCCGTCATGGAGGAGAAGTCGAGGTCAAGGACAAGGCTTGCACAACCTCCGAAAGATTCAGCTGGAACCGTTAAGAGCTTGAGAGGCAGTATTTTCTCTCGCAGGAAGATGGGCCGGTCGAGCGAGTCGTCAAGGGCGCGGGACACAGCTGGACCACCTTCCGTAGCCGCTGATACGACGCGACCTAACACTCAAACCACCCAGGCCCCAACAATCCAGGTTACCGATGAGGATGAGAAGCCATCACCGCACAAACATCGACTATTCAGATCTTCGCACGAGCATTCTATCGACGAAAAACGACGGTCGTCCGGGCATCACGCAACAACAGGACCAATAGCCCGATTTACACGGTCGCAAAGTCGGGAGAGGAAAGATCCCGCTCGTACTTCGGACACGCCAAATTCTCTAGACACGACACCAGAGAAACCTGTGGCACCGTTGGCGGTGACACAACCGCGGTTGCAAACCATTCAATCTGGGGAGATACCCGCTGTGCCAGCGTCCTTCACTCATGATCAGAGTAATGAGGCAAAGAGGCCATTGAAGGCGGTCCCTCATAACCTTGCACCGCACGACAAGATGCCACCACCCCTCCAGCATGCAACTCAGCCGTTACAGCAAGACGTGCGATTACCGATAGGGGGACCGCGAATGTCCCAATTGCATCCCATCCCTCGGTTTGCCAGGGCTGCTTCGCAGCGATACGCTTTGAGCATTCTTGTCAAAATCTGGTTGGTGATTGCTACGCTTTACAGACGAGCCAAACTGTTCGACGACTCACGTGAAGCATGCGACGAAGCAGCCAAAGTGGCGGTGAAGATCGAAAGCTTAATTGCGAGCGTCGAAAGTTCAGCTCGAGCATTTAGTGACAATGGATGGGGTGGAGGTGGGAAAAGTTCAGACGAACTATGGGCTGATGTTTATTACGAGCGAGCGGAGCTCGTCATGGCCATCGCCCGGGAAAAGGAAGAAAAGGATGGAGAGATGAACTCAGACGGTGTCCGTGATGCAGTTGAGCAGTACGAAACATGCTTGATGTGCTATGCCGACCATCCTGGAGGCATTATAGGACTCAGCAATGTGCTGCTGGACTACTATGAGCGCAAGGTGGAATTGGTCAAAAAGGTCGATGGTGGTCCAGTCACGACGAGCGAAATCCCAGTAGAGAGAGGACGATCACAGCACACGCGGACACTGAGTCGATCTTCCGACAGTGGTGCAGTCAATGGCATGCTCGACCTCGATGGACAAGCCACAAATACTACCAATGCGACGGCGCAATCGAAGGATGACGACCTCAAAAAGACGCCGGAGAACCTCAATCGACTGGCAGCTCGAGATCGAGCATACGGACTATTATCATCCCTTACGAAACTCGGGTCTGCTTGGGACAATGCTGAAGCGTGGTTTGCATTGGCGAGAGCTCATGAACTCGGCGGTGAAATAGACAAGGCCAAGGAGATCCTGTGGTGGTGTGTCGAGCTTGAAGATACCCGCCCCATTCGACATTGGTCGAACATAGGCAGTGGAGGATACGTACTGTGAAGTGGAGTACAGTCTCTGCGTAATAGATAGATATGCATAACGATTTCATTGTGACAATGATGTTTATTGTGCCGCCGCGGAGGAAGGTGTCTGTTCAACTGCAGTTCCCATCCGACTGGCAGGCAGACTTGGGTGACTTGGGAGGCCGATCAGGCACGGTGGGCAGCATGAGGCAGGGCTAAGGCTTGCGAGGGGGCTGGAACTTAGGGTCGCATTGCTCCAATGAAGTTGTGCGAGGCTGACAGTGACCGCTAAATTAGCCGTGAACTTATTATTTTTAGCACTCTCCGCAACGGGCCTTAAGCGAGTAGGCTGGGAATATTCGTAGTGGGAAGCCTTAATCAGCCTCATCTTTCTCTCCAGCCTCGAAGGCGGGAATGAGTATTCTCTTCATGAAGACGACGGTGCTGTCGCATGAGAGGACACATTGTTCATTGTAAGATCAGATGACCTTGGTTACATAGATAACTACCTAGGTAGATTCGAGGGGTTCGTGGCGTAGATGTGTGCTCGTCATCGTTGGTTGTAGGTGTCCACGTAATACCCACGAGGTCGCCATTTTGCCATCAGTTAAGGAATCCTAAGGACGGCAAATAGGTCACCAGCGTCACTTTAGGGATAGGCATACGCGGGGAATTCTGTATGCCAATATGCCAATGCTTGGGTTTCCTTGGGTACCGCGTCATCTCCCGCAATTTTTCTGCCGACTTGTCCGACGTGCCGCATCACCCACCACTACATTTTCTTATTTTCCATGACTGCGCCTGCGCCATGCCACTCCATCCATTCACTGCCATTGCGCCTGAAAGAACGAGCATAAACCATGATGATGCCGCTGACCATCGCTACTTCCATCACCATTACGACTACTAACCACTGCCACCCAGCATCTGGACTAAGTTGGTTTCTTTCCCTTTACTTTACACCTCATTGCTTGCGTTTCGTTGTGCATTAACAAATACTCGGTCTCCCTCTTTACTACCACACCCCTCGTTTACTGCATTCATTTGTGCTGTATCACCTCCACATCATTATAGATCTTCAGCCTCGGAGTTCGTTGTGCTTGCTCCCTGACTACTGCATCTGTCGGACCTCACAAACGCACGGCCCTTGCTATTGCAAGCACTTTCAACATGAAATACTCCGCGACATTGGTGGCATTGGCCGCCGTTACAACACCTCTTGCATCGGCCCTCACTCTTGCCCCTCGCTCATCCTCCCCAAGAGTCATCGGCCTACCTATTCAGAGACGGAATGTCCCAGATGTACTTGTCAACCACCGGTCACGGTTAAGGAGAAGAGCAGGGACGGTATCACAGACATTGGACAACGAGGAAAGTTTGTATTACGCCAATCTCACTCTAGGAACACCTGCACAACCTCTACGATTGCACATCGACACAGGCAGTTCCGATTTATGGGTGAACACGGCCAACTCAACCTTTTGTGAAGCAAAGGACGACAATTGTGAAGGCGGCACTTACAGTATTTCCAGCTCGTCAACCTACAAATACGTCAACAGTGAATTCAACATATCGTATGTCGACGGGACCAGCGCAGTCGGCGACTACGTTACGGACACACTGGGTTTTGGAGGCGAGACATTGGACAACTTTCAATTTGGCATCGGCGAATCATCTACCTCATCTCAAGGTGTATTGGGTATTGGTTATGCTTCCGAGGAAGTCGCCGTCAACCGTGCTGGGCTTCAACCCTACTCTAACCTGCCCGTGGCACTGGTCGACGCTGGATTAATAGCCTCAAACGCCTACAGTCTGTGGTTGAATGATCTGGACTCATCCGAGGGTCAGATCCTGTTTGGAGGCGTTGACACTGCCAAATATTCAGGCGACTTGGCTACCGTACCCATCATTGAGATCTACGGCGGCTACTACGAACTCCTTATTGCTTTGACGAGCGTGGCTATCCCAGACCAGAACCTGTCTTCCTCCAGCTCTTTGCCTGCAGCCGTCCTACTCGACTCTGGCTCTACCCTTACATACCTCCCTAATGACATCACCGAGACCATCTTTACGAAGCTCGGCGCGGTCTACGAGTCGAACTTAGGTGCTGCGTACGTCGAATGCAGTAAAAACTCCGACAGTTTGACCATCGACTTCGACTTTTCCGGCCAGACAATCTCAGTTCCGTACGACGAGCTCTTCCTGGATGCCGGCACAAACTCACAAGGTCAGCCTTTGACCTTCGACAATGGAGAAACAGCCTGCTTGTTCGGGATTGCACCAGCGGACGATAGTACCGCGGTTCTGGGCGATACGTTCCTGCGGTCTGCGTATGTCGTCTACGATCTTGCCAACAACGCAATTTCACTTGCTCAGACTGTCTTCAATGCGACCTCCAACGACATCCAGGAGATTTCCAAGGGTACAAATGGTGTTCCTGGTGCCACTGCTGTTTCCAACCCTGTTACCACAGTCGCAGCAGGCTCCGATGGTGCTAGACTAGGCGGTAGTACTGCTACCGTCACAGGCTCAATAAACGCTGCATCTATGGGCAAGAACGTACCACCTGTGTCTCTTCTTGGTGCTATCGTCGCCATTGCAGTTGCCGTGTTCGCTGGATAGGCTGCGAACAAAAAGAAATCGTCCATTGCAGTTGCCGTGTTCGCTGGATAGGCTGCGAACAAAAAGAAATCGACACCTGGTCGGAGTTCCTAATTGTACATGACTCTTTGGGACAAATGGGTAATTGGGGCGGACGGAGACGATTCGACGACTTGAACGAATTCGGATGCAGCCAGCAGTTCTGGCTCGAAGATAGATTGGACTGGTTTCTGCAGCACTTTTCACGGCATGGCATGGCATCTTGCATTGGGATAGCGATAACGGGTACGAGGCTCGAGCATTGCGCGGCATTTTCAGGCGTTGGCATCATGAGCTCATTATTAGCAGCGTAGCATTCAGGATTGCGCGCATGATTAGAATTATTAATTGGCCTCCTTTTCCGCAGCGAAAGGTTGAGGATCAAAATGAGAAGTCTTATCTTTTCGAAATGGTGCCTTTTGTATTCTGTGATTCTTCGGCAACTCTTTCCTCCCACGATGACCGTCTATCATAATATGCTGGGTTAGATGGTACATTATTTTGTCCAAACACACTGCAATTCCTTTTGTGTGACATACTGCTCGACAATGTGGTGCTGATGTCGTTGCCGATAGTCCCACTGTTGAGGAGCGGCCCAGATCGATCCTGACCGCCGTATAATATGCCCGAGAAGCCTCTGTAGAAGGGAATTCGTAGTGACGAGTGGAAGACGCTCCCGCTCCCTCGAGCACCATCGTATGTCTGGTACTCGAATTCTGGAGAGCCCGATAGTTGGGCCGGGCTGTCTGGACTCGGAGCATTTTCTAAGACGGCCCAACCGCGGCGCAAGACCATACATATCCGCCGTATCGCAGCGCATATCGCATACACAATGCGACGTGCAAACAATCAGTTATCGCGAACTTCGGATTTCGGATTTCGAATTTCGGATCGACCAGCTCACCCATGGACAAACCTCGTATCGTTATTGTCGAGATGTTTTTATTCCAAAGTTGGAGGAAGTTTTCCTCTTCCTCTTTCTCTGTCTCTGCGTCTCTGTCCTTATACATGTGTGGTCCTGCACGATTGTCTACGTCAACTCGTCGTCGGACCCACACTAGGCTTGGAGCTGCCGATTCGTATACCGCGTGCAGTAAACGCAGGTTGCGAGATCGGACTGGATCGTCCGGATCCTGAGGCGGAGAGAGACGTTGACCTGGAATGCCTAAGCCCTTGTGTTTGAGGCGTGATAGGTCGTAGAGCTTCGCCTTCGTCATCGTTTTCTTGTTCAGGTTGCGCAGTTAATGCTGGATCCTGGACCACTGAAATGGACTGCGGCGCGGCCGCCTTCGCATCTGTGCCTATTTGTGGCGACTGTGCGGTAGTATCTGTGCTAACCGTGGTTGGAATACTATCACTCTGCTTCGTTGCTGTTGCCGTGTCTGACCTCGCACTCAAGGCGTTCTGTTGGGCATGGGACTCGTCCGCTCTACCATCTTTGATTGCTTGAGCATCGTCTCTGGGAAAATCGTAGTTCTGCTCGTACCATGCCATCGGGGAATGGCGCGGATGTTCTGGCTCGCGCGGTGTGGCTGTCCTGGGACTAGGTTCGAACTCGATATACTGTTGGCGGTATGGTCTTTCGCGAAGCTGCTGAGCATAAGACTTCAGCCTTGGCGTGCGCGGCGTGTCGTTTGCACCGTCATAATCAGAATAGGAGGACTCGTCTCCGGACCAGGCACCGCCACTGTGCTGTCTTCGGTGTAAATGTGCGGTATCAGCTATTGACAGGGCCAATCCCTTTGGCAGGCCGTTTGATGTACGGCCGTGAGCGTAGTAGCGCAATGCCTCCAGCACGTGTGGGAATACAAGGTTTTGGACATCTTGCGCCCAGAGAAAGTCGAGATGCTCGTAATGAGGAATTTCCGTGGCAATGGTATGTCGAGGGAGCTCCTTGAGCATTACTCGAATGTCTACTAGCGAGTCGCTGCCACCATAGACAAGAACAATAGGAGTCTTAATGTTCCGTGTAGGGAACTTTGCGACTTTGTAATATCGATTGCTAGCGCCGATGCTGAACTTGTTTGACCCATCGTCATCATACATCTGGAAAGACTTGTTTCGAATGATTTGGAACCAGTGCACCACAGACTTGACGCTTGTGAAGCTGTACAAATGAGGGTATGCCGCCAGTTTCTGCTGCACGGTAATGTTTCGTCCGTACCAGGCGAACAGGAACGAGAGCGACATGTCTATGAGACGGACGAAGATCGGAGGGTAGAGAATAGATTGCCACATGGTGGCAGAGGATAGGATAGATTTGCGACCGAACGCAAGGAAGAGGACGTCAGGACTTGTCTTGACCAATGCATCGACAATACCGTTGCTCAGACCTGCTGGAGACATTGCCGGCGCCAGAGCAATGAAGACGTTGACTTTATCATTCAGACCCGGATGAATGGAAAGTGTAGCGAAGGCTTGTGCAGTACCTTGACTGAAGCCAACGTATGAGAGCGAGGGTTGGGATGTTGTGTCAAGGATATAATCGATTGTGTTGGGGATATCGTGGAATGCGAACTCCTCGATTGAGAAGTCCCAAAACTTGGACGACGTCGGCGAGAATTGAGTAGACTTCTTGCTGTATTTGTTGCCTCGATTGTTACCTAGCCAGACGTCGTATCCTTGATTGACCAGTGTAAACGGCAGGCACCGTTCTTCTTCTGTGATACACACCCACACCTCACTATTCATCAAAAGACCGTGATGAAGATATACCACGGGCTTCCTTATTGAGTCAGGTCCAGCATTTACTCTGGCGGCAGCAACCTCCTCCCCTTTGCGAAATGGCAGTCGATGTACGCCCAGCAGATATCCATCTCCTGTCTGTACGACATGTTCTTCGGCATAGTACCCATACAGCGCGCAGAGTTCGGTGAAGTCGGAGCAAGTAGCGATGGCAGAGTATCGTGATTTTCGTTGCGACCGAGCTTGTTTCGATGTTGGGGAAGATAGACGATTGAACAACTTCTTGGACGTGTTGTAACAGAAACGAATGATAGGTTGAGCTAGGATGGTCATCAGTTGTAGTCGACAAATACGCACAGGTGACTTACGAAGTCCAAGTGTAATGATTCGAACAAAAATTTCTAGCGCAACGAGTATGAGAGACCCAAATAGAGCAAGATACTCTCGGCTGAACATGAGGTTAGCGAAGTCGAGGATCATACGGGGAGATCCTTACAAGAAGAGTCTCCCTATGAAGGGAACTCTGGCCATTATTCAAGAACACCGAGGAGACCGGAATATTATGGATGGTAGTTCAGACCAGCTGGACATCAAAAGCCATCCTCTACAGAGTGAGAATCGTGATGAGGTAGAGATTGTCTTTCACATGCGCTGCATATGGGATGAAGACGGGAGCATTGAATGGCGACGGGAGGATTTGATGCGACGTCATTCGCGGGTCACTGTACATGCAATAAAGGTACAAGCAAAAGGTCAATGTTCTGCGGTCAAGGAAGATTATTCCACAATCAGGCACGTGACTGAATTTTCTCCGAAATTCTTTTCTATAATTTTTGCTCAAAACAACACTTGCCTTTCTTTTCTCTTTTTCTTCTTCATATGAACAACGCAAAAAATAACGTTCCTGCAAAAGCGTTCCTACGAGGATACACTACGGTGGCCCATGATGTACGGAAATCGTCTATTGGAATGGAGATCAACCACCTCTGGCCGATCTTGGGTGCAGTGCCAGTCGAGTCCTTTTTAGGATATGACTGGGAGTGCAATGATTGACCAAACACCACCTCATCGACAAACGACCTTGATGATCCCATTGGTCATGCTTCGTCCGTAAAATACACACATCAAAGGTATCTTTGAGCCTATTGATACACAAATAGAATGCAACCAGGCACTCATTATCATTTACTCTCCAGCCATTCCTCGATCCTCTCAACAAGGTCTGCCTTTTTGCCTGTGACCGATATTTTCTTCGAGCCACAGAATTCCTTCAATTGTGCCACTGTCAGACTTGCTAGTTTTCCTTTCTCCCAGAGCTTTCTGATATCCTCTTCACCAACGCCGCCTGCTGCCTCTGTCTTGACCTTTTTCGATGCAGCACCAGCGCTCGAAGATTGTCCGTTCGTGTACCGTTTCGATCCCGTAGGAACCGTGTCTGGATTCTCAACTTGATATTCCTTGAATACCTTCTCGAGCGTTTTACCCCATGCCGTCGTCTCATTGCCTACTCTCTTATCTATCTGTCGGTATTTCGGGACAGTCTTGTCTTCGGGCTTGTCAGGGATCTCGTCGTCAAGTGCAAGTGCCTGGAGGATGCGATAATGCCATTGGAGACTAGGGTTCGGATATTTCGAAGGGTCATATATGCCCTTGGGAAGGTTGAGTTGTTCTGCAATGGGTAAGCTAAAGTAAGGTGTCAAGAATGGGTGCAACTGACGTATGATAGGTCTCATAGAGTCCACAAGCTCGTCTGGAGCACGTAGAGGAGTTTCGTGGGTTGTGGGCGGGTTTTGCCGGATATCGTCTGCATACGGCAGTGGTATCAGGTGCAGACCCTGAGGTGCACCAGTGATAGACGCACCTGCGGCATTCGAGTTGTCTTCGGTGGGTTTTGCAGACAGAGTCGGCACCATCGCAGCCATCACTGGCGTGGCATTCTTTCT
Organism: Exophiala sideris; assembly: GCA_000835395.1. Lineage (NCBI taxonomy): Eukaryota > Fungi > Ascomycota > Eurotiomycetes > Chaetothyriales > Herpotrichiellaceae > Exophiala > Exophiala sideris. The sequence continues at coordinate 1,581,721 of KN846954.1, read as the reverse complement.
TGGTACGAACCAAGTGAGAGCGAATAGCTTGTCCTTAGCCAACTTTCGATGTAAGGCGCTGTAGACTCGAGTGCTTCCGACATAAGCTTCTTCAGAGGGGTACAAGAAAGTCGAGTTCTTGATGTTGGCCCACAGGGGCAGTTTCGACAATGGCTTGAATCCAATCACCCGAATGACCGGAGGACCAAAATTGCGAAGTGATTTAGCCTCTTCCTCAGTGAAAGTGATTTGCTCACCACCAAACATGTAGGCTTTACGAATCTCGGCCTTCTGGATCGGGCGGCCTTCGTACGCCACCTGGTCGGTATGGCCAGTCACAATCTGTGGACGCTCCGAGCCTAGGTAGATGTAACTGCTTCGGGCTGGCTTCTGATGTTTGTACAGCAGATAACCCTTGACAGATATTTCGAAACCAGGCGCAATCTCAAGATTGACCGCGGAAAACAGAGCCCGTTTAGGTGTTACCTTTGAAGCAATGCTTGACAGCAGAGACTGCAACAAGGAGATGCCATCATTGGAGCCAGCTGCCAATTTGGAGGCATCGGTATCGACAATGGAAGGAGGATTGTATGCGATTGCGTCGGGATCTGATGGCGAAGCTTTGTAGACGATATCATCGTAAAAGAGCTTTGTATCGAACGCATGGTCTGGAGTTGATATTGGAAACAACTCTATGATGACGCCCAAGTCGTACAAATCCTTTGCTCTGACGGTCGCCTGGGATCGGGTACCTTTATTCGTAGCATGTGGATCATCGTTATCTGTGACTAGGAAAAGTCGTCGAGAAGAGAAGTTGGCAGCCTTTTGTTGGAAGATTTGGTTTGCACAGAACAATACATTGTGCATCGAGACTCGTTCTTTGGATGGTTTGAAGATCTCATTGGACTCTGGATCTTCTGCCTCGGTCAATTCCTTGAGTGCCTTTACATCTTGGGCCTCTGGAACATCGAGGTCAGTCAGAAGATAGCAGTGAGGGAAAGACCAGCCGCCTCGGGAGTTTTCATCTTCGTCGTAGAACTTGGTAGCCTCAGTGCCATACAGTAAAATTCCCATCAGATCGCGAGGTGTAGAAATGATGCGTTGCTGCATGAGATGATATGCGCATTTCAGGGCGGCCAGCAGGGGAGAAGTGGTATCGGCCTTCTTTGATGTTGATGTTTGAGGTTTCCGCAACATTGAGTCGCTGACCTCGATGGCGAAGAGCACAGCATCTTTGACTGTCTTGTAACCGGTCTCATCGATTTCCTCTTCGTCCTCATCAGCGTCTTCTGCTCTGGCTGGATCGTCCGGTTCATCCTTAGATCGGTAAGGTAAGTTGTCAGCCATTTTTGTCGTTGATGAAGCCAAAGTATGGCCGTTGAGGTTGCGGGGCAAGTATGGACAGGCACGAGAGGTCAGCGTCCAATGTGATGCGACCAGACGCGGATGACATGCGCATACAACGATAGTAGTGCACGACGCGCTCTCACGTGGACAAGATTTCAAAAGTGAGAGCGTCATTCACAGCGATTTGAGTGGGCGCTTCTCGGTCATCGTTACTACTTGCGGCTTATTTCTTCGAGATCTAAGGTACTGCTTCATTTTGCATTGCGGCAAAATAGGTCAAGCTGTGCACTTCTCTTGAACGCCTTCAATCGTTTACATACCCGTACCTTCCACCAGCGAAGCCTGCGGTGAAATATTTCCTACTTCAGCATCGTCGATGGCCCGGTAGCCGTACGATCCTCCAGACTCAAAGTCACAATGTCCATCCGCCACTCGGCTGCACACTTCACTCGGTGGATAGCACAGCGTCCAGTTGCACGCTCAACAGTTGGGCTGCTCGACAGATATGGCTCACAAAAAGCTGGCATGGCCAGTGTGGTACCTCCGGTAACCCAAAACTCCGTTGGCAAGCAAGGTCCGACCGCCATGGTCTTCATGAATATGGGAGGTCCTTCTACAACCGATGAAGTGGGAGATTTCTTGAGCAGACTATTCGCAGACGCCGATTTGATACCATTGGGACCGCTACAATCATACATTGGGCCATTGATCTCTCGGAGAAGGACACCGAAGATTCAAAAGCAATACGCAGCAATAGGTGGTGGTTCTCCGATCCGCAAGTGGTCGGAATATCAATGTGAAGAGATGTGCAAAATACTCGATCAAATCTCTCCGGAAACGGCGCCACATCGGCCTTATGTGGCGTTTCGATATGCCAACCCTTTGACAGAGCACATGTACGAGCAGCTGATCAAGGACGGTTTCGGGCGTGGTAACGGTGGTCGAGCAGTTGCGTTCACACAATACCCTCAATACAGTTGTTCCACAACAGGAAGCTCCCTGAACGAACTATGGAAGTGGCGCAACCGTCTCGAAGGCAAAAGAGCTACAGGAGAGGTAAATCCCGACGGAGCCATCACGTGGAGTGTGATAGACCGCTGGCCGACTCATCCTGGCCTAGTGGAGGCGTTCGCAAGGAATATTGAGGACAAGTTGGCTGAGTACCCGGAGGAGGCTAGAAAGGATGTGGTGTTGCTGTTTTCTGCCCACAGTCTTCCTATGAGTGTGGTGAACAGAGGTGATCCATACCCTGCGGAAGTGGCAGCCACAGTCAATGCGGTTATGCAGCGGCTGAAACATTCCAACCCATACCGACTGTGCTGGCAATCGCAAGTTGGACCTTCGGCATGGTTGGGTGCACAGACCAGTGACACTGTCAAACATTATTTTGAACGAGGCCATACGGATATGATACTGGTACCTATCGCGTTCACCAGTGACCACATCGAGACTCTTTATGAGATCGATCAGGAAGTGTTGCATGAGGACGCCAAGGGGCACCCAGGAGTCAAGCGAGCAGACAGTTTGAACGGAAGTCCCGTCTTCATTCAAGCACTGGCAGACATTGCCCATGCTCATCTTCAGAGTGGTGACAGTTGTTCCAGACAGATGGGTCTCAGATGCCAGGGTTGTAAAAGTGAGCGCTGTTTAGAGCAGAAGAGGTTCTTCGTTGGAGAACAAGCGAAGATTTTGCCCACTGTGAGATAGCATGATTTGTACGAACACAGCTCTTGAAAAGTACCTAGAACTCCTATCAATTAACTTTGGCATGTCACGTCCCGTTTCGATGATCATAGATGTGGTTCGTGATTGATGCCCGTTACGGCAATTTAGTGGTAAGCAGCCCCCCAGATGGTGCATGTTATATTTGGTACTGACACACATTTCCCGGCGAGCGTGTTTCCAGAAAAGTTGGCAGTGTCTGACCGCAGCTCCGTAGGTCCTTGGGGTTCAACCAGATATCGGTGACTGTTGTCTATTCAAGACCTTCACCTTTGACATTATAGTGTTTGCCCTTGACATGCAGTCGGGATTGCTGTCAAGGCGATGACTGGTGTGAACGTGATGGAGAGTGTAGATGGATTGTACGGAGTATGTGGGCGTGAGACCCATTTTTCTGGTCGCCGGTTTACCCTGCAGAGGCTTGATGCAGATTGGCTTCGGGCTTCGGATCTAGGGGGTTCGTATACGTCAGGACACTCCCGCTCGTGTGGGATTGTTATCAATCAATTCTGCCGCCTGCGAGCATTGACCTGACCCAGTCACTCCTTTCAATGCGCTTCGTGGCACAGATGCGATAGCATACGGTCTCCTCTATCTCGTGGTATAACGAGCTTCTCTGCCGTACCAGGCATTCCGGACACGTACGCACCTTGCGACGACGCGCCCTCAACATCCACAATGGACCACGAAGATGCATTTGCAGAGGAGGCTCAAGAGGAGGCGCTCTTGTCCGAAGCCAGCACCACTGATCCAGGCATTGAAACACAATTTCAAATGAGAGAGGATGATGGAGATGACAACGAGAGCAGCCCCTTGATGAGCCCTCGACGCCGTCGGACACAAAAGACACCTTATACACGAGCCAGAGCGAGTTATCAAAGGGCCATCGACGAGCCTTGGAGCGGAGCTCATGGTTCACATGCCTTGCCATGGTACAAGAAACCTTCGGTATGTTTCGCTGTACTCGTCTGGTGCAAATGGCTAACTGTCCTAGATCTTTTGGCTCCTTCCTGCATTCTTCCCGTTTTGTATAGCATTTGGTGGAGTCATTGTCCCAAAGACATATCTCATTCTCGACCTCATCTGTCAAGACTACCTGTCAGATCGTGCTGCAAAGGACCCTAGCTTCACGTTCATACCGGTACTTATGGGCTCTGAGAACCCTCAATGCAGAGATCCCAATGTGCAGGCACGGGTAGCGACCTTCAACTTGGAAGCGAATTTACTTTCTGGTATCTTCTCGGCCATCATATCTCCTCACCTTGGTTCTCTTTCCGACCGCATCGGCCGGAAGAAGATTATTGTTTGCGCATCATTTGGAGCCCTGGCAGCCGAGATCATCACCATCATCGTTGGCAAGAATGCTGGCAAGGTTTCCGTATATTGGATACTGCTAGGTGCACTTTTCGACGGCCTTTGTGGCTCGTTCACCACGGCTATGGCACTGGCCTTCGCCTACGCTGCCGATTGTTCTCCGCCTGAACGCAGAAATGTTGCATTTGGCTATTTTCATGGCACGCTTTTTGCAGGTATTGCGCTCGGGCCCATTCTGGCTGGCTATCTGATCAAGCTCTCTGGCACCGTTTTGGTTGTATTCTACGTGGCTCTTGGCTGTCACCTCTTCTACATCTTATTCATATCGTTTGTGGTGCCGGAATCACTGTCTAAAGAGAGACAAATGATCGCGAGGGAGAAACGAAGTCTCGCGAAAGCCGAGTCGCCTCCTAAGCATTGGTTCACTGAACTGAGGAACTATAACCTATTCAGACCTTTGTGGGTGCTTCGACCTACAGGCCCAGGTACCAGTTCGAAACTGAGACAGAACCTCTTTGTGCTGGCTGCTATCGACACCATGATGTTTGGGGTGGCTATGGGCACTATGCAGATCATCATCATATTTGCGGAGTTTCGCTTTGGTTGGACCGCAGTGGACTCTAGCATGTTTCTCTCCGCCGTCAACGTCTGTCGAGTTACGGGCTTGCTCATATTGCTGCCCATTTTGACACGAATTTTCCGTGGACCGGAGCAAGCACAATCTTCGGGACACAAAGGTGCAGATATGCTCGACATCAACATCATCCGTGGCTCCATTATCTTCGATCTGATCGGTTATATCGGATACGCTTTGACACCATCTGGCGCCATCATGGTGATCTCTGGCATGGTTGCTTCATTGGGCGGAATTGGATCACCAACCTTGCAATCAGCCCTCACGAAGCACATTCCCGCAGATCGTACCGGGCAGGTCCTTGGTGCGTCGGGACTTTTACACGCTCTTGCACGTGTTGTGGCTCCTACTATTTTCAACCTCATTTACAGGCAGACTGTTGGTGTCTATGCCGGAACTGTATTTATATGCCTCGCATCGGTTTTTGTTGTTGTCTTTGCATTCAGCTGGTTCTTGAGACCAAATGGTATGTTGTATTACCTACCTGTTTCTCAAAATCTTGCTAACGACATATAGTCTACCTTTACGAAGAACCAAACGCAAACTCTGATGAGAATCATGTTGACGAACAACACGCATAGAACAAGCGCCATGTACTTTATTATTGTTTTTCTAGCGATTTGTGTTTTATCGCAATAGATCATGATCACCACGCAAGATGGATATACGGCTCAGCGAACTTCCATATAGAGGTGTGTGATATGTATGTTGAACAATCAGGCCGAGATGTGGCGCTGGGAAGTGCATCTTCTTACAACCTCATATGTTGCGGGACTCTTCCACTGTAATTTCTTGAGAAAGGACGAGTTTGTGAACGAATACGAAGCTATTGGTCACATTGCGCTTCATCGTTTAATTCATGCAGTCCAGAATACTGGAAGAGGTTTTGGTAGCAAGGTTTCTGTAGGGTGCATACCGCCCATGCAGCTAGTCGAGGCAAGGCTGCGGTGGGTTCACGAGGCTTAAGCCTTGGCAGATCGCTTCGGAGTCGGACCCGATTGACTTTTGGAGACGAACTGCGACTGCATGTTGCGTGATAGTAATGACTGCACCATTTATTTCCACAATGCGAGTCTCAATATCTCGATTGCAGCGGGTTTGATAATTCGTCGCAATTTGAGACTAGCTCTCCTGGCTCTTCATCAACCGGAGATGCCCTCGCCATGGCATCACAGTCACCGGTCGTGCCTTCGAAAAATGCTCTTCGAGCACTCCGACGACTGGCCCTGTCACCTCCGACCGTTGTTATAGGAACCCTAGGAAGTGTATGCGGTGTTTTGACGCTCAATCATGAGACACGCCGAAGAGTTCATCTAGCGGAACAGATTGTCGAGACCAAAAGGATATTACAATCTGTATCTAGTGGCACAGCAGCTGCCCGCCTTAATGACATGTTTGATGCTGCGGAGAAGGGAGAAGACTTTACGCTTCAAGCCCAGCATGCGAAGAAGAGACGGAAGGCTGATGGGTCACGAACTTTTTCTACAACAGCCATCCCGCAATCCGAAGAGAACAACAATCTCGATACCTCCGACCAAGTCAACGCCATGGACCGACGACCCAAATCTTTCCATTACCAAGAACGAAACATCCACCCGGAGGTTATCGAGCCATCATTCGCAACGGAAAAGTTGACATTACAAGACATACATGCTGATGTCGTCAGTAAGATTGTTGTTGCAAGCAAACAGCCACATAAACCCTCGAGTCATCCTGTTTACGGCCGTCCAAGTCAACCGGGACAAGTTGCAGGCAACCAACCAGGGGCGGTGAGAAAGCGTCCGAAAGATATAGTGCATGCTCTAGACGGCGTGTCTAGAAGACAGGCCTCCAGCTTGGCTCTGTCATCCTTGCGCAGAGTGGTTCCGGAGCACGCGTCTGGAACCAATGGATTGTTGAAGTCAGGGTCATTGAAAGATCTACGCAATGCAAGAAAGGTGGTCTCCAAAGGCTTTCATTCTTATTCCGCTGCAGCCTTTCAAGGAACATCAATAAGAAGGTCAGCTTCGCATTCATATGCATATTCTGAGACTGCAGCAACTCCGAGGGAGATCTACTTCAAACATCCTGCTGTACGTCGCGTACGTAGTGAACAACAACTATTACGCTCTTTATATTCGGCCAAAGAGGATCAGAAAGAGTCTAGCGTTGAGGCTCGTCCTCTAATCCCCAAGCCTGGTCGGTCGAATCGAGAGAGCACTCAATGTGGAGATACACAGCCAGAGCCAGCATCCGCCGAACATGATGTTAATGCTCAGGAAACCCCTCCAGGACACTTTTCTTGGAGGCCGCTCGGGATTACCACCAATGCGCCGCGATTTCGCCGTTGGCATCATGTCAGGGTCGTATCACCATTGAGCAAAGAGCCTGACCGAGATCTGAACAGCTATCTAGCTCAAGCCGACATTCCGAAGTCACAGATCGACTCAGAGAAGTGGCCCTCTCTATGTGTCGCTGACTTTGTTACCCGTGGTATTGACGAAGAGACCGACCAGGCTCTGAAGGACCATCTCCACAAGACTCAACCCCTTGAAATTGACCTAGATCTACACGCAATCTTCGAGGATAATTATCTGATTCCGCGTAACATTGTCGAACATATGACAAAGACCGTCGATCCCAAGAGCTTTGTTTCTGTCAAGACATTCATCTCGCCATCAGATGAAAACTTGACCTACGAAGAAACTCTGCGCCGATGGCTAGCTGTGATGAGACATTACGCTCAGGGCAATGTGCGACATTTGCCAATGGCAGAAGCTGTTTTCCACAGTTTTCGTTTCCAGTTTGAGCCCGAAGACGTTATCAGTCCACCCGTGCTTGAGCTCGTGAGACATCTCCTCGCCACGGCGCAAGATTCGGACAGAGTGCAACAGGTTCTATTTCCAAGTGTCGTGCCGAAGGGACTTGATGCTGCTGCCTTCCATGAGCTAGCATTTCAATACTTGACTAACTTCTGTGACACCAACGACGACACTGCTTGTGTTCAGGAGCTTGGGAAGGTTCGTTCTGTCGCGAGCCGTACAAGACTCGACCAGAAACTCGACCTTTTCAAGCCATTCATTCAGAAGAGACTACGGCAAAATGACGCGGACGAGACCAGCGCTCTTACAGATGTGTTGCAGCCAGCCTATGAAGGGAAGTATCAAGCGCCACGGATCTGGGCCGAATGTGCTTTGTGGCATGCAAGTCACGGGGATTGGAATGATGTGCAGGCGATGCTCGACCTCATACATGCGAACGGGTATTCCAGACGTCGCCCGGTCCATTATGCACTGCTGTTTCACAAGCTGTTACTGCGATACCTTGTGAATAACAATGCAGTGCGGTCGTTTGGTTTCCTGATCAATGGCATCAAGTATGCTGGTTTGCAGCCAATGCACATGATATCGACGACGCTCATATGTGCATGCGTCAGGGAGCGGCGCTTCGATTTGGTGTCTGAGTGGACAAGCATGATCCGTGAGGCGTTCCCCAGGGTCATGCTGAACTTCGTGAACCAGAAGGATGCATGGCGACTTGGGCGAGCCTTGTTAGAGTCTGGTGCCAGCTGTCGGGAGATTGCAAACGTTTGTCGAGAGATCTCCTTTGGACGCCGCGAAGATCCGTTCCACCTCATATTGAAGGACTTTGTCAGAGAACTGGTCAGGTTGGATCTAGTTCACAGAATGTGTTCCATACCCGCGCATCTGAAAACTGCCGGTCCATCAGATGATGCTGTCCGTGCAATGACGTTGCCGCAGATACTCGACCACGCCGAACAGTTTTGTTCGACGCAAAGGTCGACCAGCGATATCGACACACGATATGAGATCATCCAGAGCGAGATCGTTGCTCAAATCGATGCGTTTGACGAGCTAGGTTTCATTTTCCAAGGTGACTTTCAGTTGAATCGTACTCCGAGTCGAGCCGTCCCGGAGGCGAGTGATTTTGATCGGCCACCTGAATACAAATGGGGGCCAGTGAAGAGGGAGGCCACTAGTCCTGACCTTCCACCTCCTCACTGGGAAGATCTACCTGACTACCCGGAACTGGCAAAGGCAGTGGCCGACCATTACACTCTCCGCCGAAACGCGAAGTTGCCGGTGGATCATGCATTGCTCAAGCAGCTTTTGGTGCAGCTCTCAATTACAAGACCATTGGATGCACTAAGGCTGGTCGAAACAGTGTATGCCAGCCACTACGTCCGTGGAGTTGATGGGAAACCATTCGAAAACGGCATCTTTTTGAGGTGGCTCGAACTGGTTGTCGAGGCAGGCAGTGTCTCGTCAGCCTTGAAGGCTCTATGGGCGGTCATCGATTCCAGTCGGCATCTCGTATGGACGTTTGACTTTGCCACGTTGGTACATATGGCAGGGACAGTTCACATTCAGAAGAACAACTTACACACCAAGGACTGGCACCCGGATCATGATTTGGATTATCTTACGAAAAGGATCTCGTGCATACGACAGGATTCACCTGATTTTGTTGAGGATGACTTTAGTTTTCCCAGATGGCGTGATTGGGAGGAGATGTTCAAAAACCACTTGGTTAGACATGTGTCACATTTGCCATACCAGGAGTATCCTACCACCTACGACTAATGAGCGTTCACATTGTGGGCGTGTATATATACATATTATATTATCTGTGAACATATCGAGAACAGTCCCTTTGCTTGTTTCCTGTGAACGAGGATCTGATCAGGCTCGATGTCTCCGCCGTGTGCCGGCTTTGAACTGTCGGAGATATGCGGACAATGCGGCCGCTTGAGGGTCCAACATCATTCTCGCATATCTAACGTTTCACTTCTTTCATTCATATGGAGCTAGTTGAGATCTATGGTGTCCTTGATTGACCTAGCAACACCTCATTGAAAGCTAGAGGAATGCCTTACTAGGTATATAAATCTAATCCTTCGTGGGTGGTTGTCGTCATCGAAGCACGATTCACCCAAATCGGTTCATTTGCCCACGGTCCTTACATGTTTCTCTGTTCCTTTTCACTCGCAATTTTTCTCGAAGATAGCTGTTTATTTGGCTCTACACATCCATCGTCTTATACTTCGAGTGACTTGCGCACTTCACGTTCAGCACAGGTATCTAGACCGCCACGACTGCAAGGCTGAGAAACCATTCCACCTCTACGCATACCAGCCGTGGTAATCGTGCTGATCCAGGTTTGACCGTTGGCATATCTCATAACTTGCTCTCTTTTGGCTGTGTGTCTGCTAGACGGTCTGAAACCATGGCTGGAAATTCCGAATTGCCAGCCCAGACTCTCGAGGGCAAAGTCGCCATTGTGACGGGTTCGAGTCGTGGCCTAGGGGCCGAGATGGCCATGGATTTAGCTAGGAGAGGTGCGAGGGTACGTACCACCACTGTCAAGCACCTTCATTGTCCCTGACTTTTGTGTTTGTTGCTCCTCTCATGCTCCTGCCCCTCCTGACCCGACTCGGAGCCGACGTTGACACCGGGGCTCAGGTGGTAATAACATACACGTCGCCTTCATCCGAGTCTAAAGCTTCTCAGCTCGTCTCAGACATCAACGCGCTATCCAACTCGTCTCAAGCAGTCAGCGTGCGGGCCGACATGCGAGACACATCTTCGCCCAAAGTGATCGTCGACACTACGCTCAAAGCATTCGGTCCGGAGATTCATGTTCTTGTGAATAACGCGGGTGTTGCCCTGAGTAAGAATCTGTCGGAGATGAGTCTACCTGAAGACTATGATAGCGTCTACGAAGTCAATGTCAGGGGCGTGATTCTCCTTACCCAGGCCGTACTGCCACACCTTCCGGCTCGTTCGAGGATTATTAATATCTCGAGCGTGGGTGCGAGGGCTGGGTTCGCGGGAGTGAGTTTGTATACCTCGAGTAAGGCCGCCTTAGAGGGGCTAACGAGAAGTTGGGCTGGCGAGTTGGGAGGGAATGGGACAACGGTTAATGCTGTGGCGCCGGGCCCGGTGAAGAGTGATATGCTGGATACGATTGATCCAAAGATCGTGAAGATGCAGATGGAGAATACGCCGGTGCAGAAACGGGTGGGGACGGCTGAAGAGGTTGCTGGCGTGGTGAGTTGGTTGGCTGGACCAGAGAGTGCGTGGGTTAGTGGGCAGGTTTTGTGTGCGAGTGGTGGGTGGATGATGTATTGAGGTGTTGAATCGTGCGAGGCTGTCATATTGATGTTGGCATCCGGGATAGATGGTTGTTGAAGGCAAGGGAGCATGGTATAGATTGGAAAGATTAGACTGGACGACAGGACGAAAGTGTATGATTGGTCTTTGCGGCAAGCATCCCGGGCTGGTTCGACAGGGATGCCGAACGTATGCCTGGCCAGCAATGCTAGAGGGAAAAGTTAGGTTCCTGAGTGTGAGCATGTCTCCTCCTTTCGCAGAGGCGACACATCTATCATCTATTCATGAACGTCTAAGGGATTCTTTTCTCCTCCTGAAACCCACGTGGCGCTTGTGGTCGTCAAGGTCGTTCAGTATGTCTCGTCGGCAGAAACAGCATACTTCCCACCTCCAGCATACCACGCCGCCATGATAAGATCACACAGATCCTTAGCCTCAACATCCTTCAACGGTAAATGGTGCCCACCAGTAAAATCCATCTGGAAACAGTGATCGCTCTCGCAAGCCTGCCACAGGTCCACGCACCCAGGCTTCACATGATCATCCCGTCCCCAAGCATGCACCGTCGGAATCTCCCTTAGCAACCTATAATCCGCCGTGTCGACCGTCTCCGACATTGCGATCGGTGGGAACGGGCCCCCAATCATGATTCCAAAGGCGAATTTCGTTTTGGAGACACCTAGATCACGCTCCTCGATCTTTTGCCGCAGCAGTAGACCCCCCACGAGACGCGCCCCTTGGCTGAAACCGATAACGCCTTTGAACGTGTCGACCCCGCCGTTGGCTTCCATTACATCGAAGAGGATCTTGTCGATGGCCTCGGCTTCGTCCCGCGGCGTGCCTTCGACGTCGGATTCGTCAGCCTTGAACCGCCGGTTTACCCACCTGTAGAAGGGTGCGCAAGATTCAAAGACGGGAAGCATGCCGTGGCCGGGGGTGCCTTCGATCGGGGCTTGGGCGAAGACGAAGCGGAATTGCTTTGAGAGGACCCAGTATAATCTGCGGGTTTGGATCTTGAAGACTGTGGCATTGGAGCCGCCGCCGTGGAGGCATAGGATTGCTGGAAGGGGGGCGCCTGTGCTGTCGTGCTGGGGTTGGGATGTCATTGTTCTGTGAGCTTGGTGGTCATGCGAGTAAGTAGATGAGAGGACGGTCGGTACTGTCTTCGCCTGGCTCGCAGGTGTGCGGAGAGGTTGGACTGAAGTGGAAAAGATTCTTGTCTGGGTGGAGACTTGGTGTGGTCTTGAGAAGTGTCTGGGTGAGGCTGATGTTGTGTGAAAGTGATGATTCTTCTGAGGGAGGTGCAGGATCAAAGATGTCGATTTGTTCTTTGGTAAAAGTCCTCGTCGTTTGCCTACTATGCGGGCCAGTGAAGAGGAACAAGCAGAGAAATTCATGGAATAGGTGGAATATGAAAGGGCCTAAGAGGTGTCATTGTCGTTGTTCAAGATACGGCCGCCGACGGACAAGGCTCTGGGAGGTTTAAATTAGGCCTGCGAGGCTGTGACTTAGGGCACGGCTAAACAAGTTAGCTTTGACCCCTATAAGCGATATCGGGCAGCAGGCTAAAAATAGTCAATTTCTTCATTCTCGAAATCTTGCATTCTTAACGTCTATTATCGCAAATACTGCTTCTCATGCTCGGCTGACCGCAACAGGTCTTCAAACCAAGAAGGTCCCGCTGTTTGAGTGAACAACAATCCCCGTAGCATTCAAGTCCTTCAGGCAGTAAAGGTATGCTTCCGCCAGATCTTCAGGTTGTCCAACTTTGCCAGTGGGAATCTTGCTCTCATGATCTTCAAAGAATGCTTTCTTGCCTTCCTCGCCCATCCCTTGCCATAGGTCCGTCTCAATTACTCCAGGTGCAACTGCATTGACCCGGATCGGAGCAAGGTCAAAAGCCAGCTGTCGTGCCAAACCATTCAAACCTGCACCGATAAGTGCCAGCATCGACCATCCGCCAGCAATTGGCTTTTCCGAGATCGACCCGCCGGTCAGTGTGATTGAGGAGTGTCGATCTTTCTTCATGTACTTGATTCCAATCTTGGCCACGAGGATGCTGGCAATAGTTCGGACTTGGTTGCACTTCTGCCATTTCTCGAGGGTAACGTCCTCCAGTGGAACCATTGGGAGTCTATCACCGGCCATGTAAACAATGTGGCTGACCTCGCCGACTCTCTTGAAGAGCTCTTCGATGTTTGCTTCGACACTGGGGCTGGCTAGGTCGCATGCATAGCCAGATATCCGGTCTTTGGCTTCGGGATAGTCTTGGACGAGAGCAGCACAGACATCCTTGACCTTGTGTTCGCGAGATGAGGAGAGGATAACGATTGCGCCGTGTTCGATCAAGGCTTGAGCGACACCGACACCGACACCGCCTGTGCCACCGACCAGAAGAACGCGCTGTCCGACGAGCTTGCTGGTGAATCGAGAAGGAGACATTGTGGCAGATTGTATCTTGACTACCGAGTAAGTACGTCGAGGAGTCTGCAGGTATTTGTTTTCGTATTCCTGACTTTTTGTTTGCTCAGTGTTTGGGGGCAAGAGCTACTAGGTAGCTGGGAATTTATGCCTTGCGATGCTTCGACTCCATCCGCCTCTAACCCCGACCAAGTGCTAATCCCGACAATATCGATCGAAGCCAGTCCATGATGAGTGCCACTCCGGTGCATATCTGCCTTCCTACCGTCCTCGTAGGCAAGATACTTGAACTTGATAGCGACCATGATGCAAGGCTGGACCAAACGCAATTTCCTAATCGGGACATTGCGCTGTAGGGGAATGTACGTCATTCATGCTTCTCGGAGCTTGTCTCATTACTGCCGTTGAAGCCGCAGCAACTGGGACATTATCACCAGGGGCTCCCTCACACCGATGTATTTACCCTGTTGGATCAAAACCTTTGTCTATTGTTGTGGCTTACTCATGCAGGCGACAGCTCATGTTTGGCTCAACGTGAACAATTGTGACCCAAGACGAATCAGTAAGGTGTAAGCCTCATGCACCACAAGATTCCTTCCACCTGAAAAGATGTAGGATGGCTCAGAATTGCAGGCTCTGTAGTACCCGACTGGGCACTCTCTCCATTCGTGAAGGAAATGCGCGGTGAGAGTTGCACTTTGGACAGTTGAGTACTCTGAAACGGACAGCGAGTCGGCATGACTGTGGAAAACAAGGCCAGCACCGGGTATTCATGCTCTGTTCAGGTTGTTCGTAGTCCAGGTTGAGAGCATCTTCCTGTCCATTGATCTGATGGGTCGCCATCAGACCTGGGATGCTCCGTGCACTCGAGGTAGGGGAATCGAGCAGATTTGGATAGCCTCTGAGACCCGTAACGGCGAGAATCAATCAGGACCTCCCCCATGGGTCCGCTGTGATGTAGTGGTTGCAGCAGTGGTGTCAGCTCTGGAGGCTGACTTCGCAACCAGCAGGGAAGGTTTTGTCGCCTCATATCCTCCAGTGGTACAATGGCCAGAGGTAGAGCAGCTTATGAAGCAAGTTTCTCCTTAGCAAGGAAGACACTGGCCCACTGCTTGCTTGGCTGATGAGCAACATGGTGTAGCATCGTTGGATTTTGACGCGGATGTATATTGAGTCGTGTGATAACCGAAAATGGTCGGGTGGTTAACTTCGGATTGGCAGCGTAACAACATGCTGCAGCTTCACGATATCACTGTGAGACTGCGATATATTTAGAAGCATCGTCTTTGGGCGGAGCATCTTGTAGAGGTCCGCAGGCACAGGTAAAATATTTCTTCAACAGGTGTTCTCCGGTATCAGATCGAGCCTGGCTCAGTTCGAAATTCCTCAGACATTCGTCACGGAGCTGGTGCTTGACAGGCAAGGCGCACGACTGGGCAATTCTGGCAAACATCTCAGATCATGCAATGTCCGCCTTAAAGACCAATGCAACACCATCATCACCAGCCGTAACTATCCTATTGCCGCCGCCACCTTGCACGAAGCCCAAAACACCTCCGCCTTCACCTTCGCCTCGGTGTCCTCTCCACTCTTGGATGAATCCTTGTCCCGCAGCTGTTGTTCCGCCACGGGCATCCCACCGTCTTATCACGCCGTCCATGCCAGCACTCGTCAAGATCCAGCCGCCGCGCTCGCGGTTGCGTACGAAGTCGACCTTTACCACCGCGTACTCTTCATGGGCCTCCTTAATATGCCGGCGGACTGCAAAGCGATGGGCGGTATCGAACAGAGCTATTGAGCCATCCACACTGCCGGCAGCCAGAAGATTGAGAGGAGGGGAAGAAAAGGATAGGGTTTCGACGCCATCGCTCTGCGCCTGCAATGAGGCGAGAATCTGGCCTGCTGATGCAGACGTCGATGCAGATGGACGACCTGCACTGCTGCCGCCCTTGACGTTCTTCTTTGTTTGGTCTGATGGCTGGGACAGACCGACAACCTTGATGTTCCCACCTGCACCACCTACTGCGACGAGTGCGGGCGTGCATGCCACGCTGTACAGACCGCCTTCGACCTCAAAGCGTTGATCTGCAGCAGTCTGCGAAACAACGGCTTGGCCTGTCGAGAAGACGTCCCACACGTACAGACTGCCGTCCTCGGAAACGGTCGCTAGTAGGTTGCCGTCAGGTGTCCATGCCCCGGCTGTACAGGATGCTGTGTGCAGGTAGAATGCTTGTACGATAGTCAGGGGCGATTCTTTGTCCGCTGCGTTGATCTGATATACCCATACGGAGCCGTCGTTGGCGCCGAGCGCGACCACGTTCTCGTGCGAGGGATTCGGCGAGGCGGCAACCCAGTTGATCTCTTCGACTTCGGAGACTTCGGCTACGAATGTCCAGCTCTTAGCTGATGAGTCTTTACTTTGCCAGGCTCGCAGCTTGCCATCTAAGCCCGCTGTTACAACGTAGTCTCCACGCGGGTAAGTGAATGTCACGGCGTTGACAGAGTCTTTGTGGCCGTCGAGCTTTTGGATAGGAGGGAGACTCTGGCGCTCGGAGCCCGGAGTGGGAACGGGAGTGGAAGGGTTGGCGGTGGACGCGTCAAATATGTATGCTGCATCGTCACCGCCCCCGGTTATTATAATTGAGGGTCGTGCTGGGTGTTGGGATATGCAGAAGATGCTGTCGGCGTGAGCGTCGAAGTGGGCGGCAGAGTCGTTTTGTAGCTGTATCAATTCGCCTTGAGGATCGAAGTCGTCATCGTCTTCATCCATTGGGTGGTCGGGGTCTTCATCGATTTCTTCGGCGGCATCGTCTTCTGCGAGGAGGTCTTCGTCCTCGACATCGTCTACGGGAGGGTTCTGAGAAGGATGGGAGGTTGACATCTTTGTGGCTGCTGTGTAGAAACGAAGGATTAAGGAAGTAAGAAGGTTTCGAAGCTCAGAATGAGAAAGAGAACGCAACTTTTTAATATAACATTAATATAACTATACTACGCGCAGGTCTCATTTGAAGGTGTTGGACGGCTTAGAAATTATTCTGGTTGCCCGCAGAATCAGACAGAGATTGCATCATACCTCCCTTGAGAATGTCGTTCAGCCTTGCGGCGGGCTTCTCAGCCTTGTCACGAGTACCCTTTAATTCACGTGCGTGGGAAGCCGTTCATGAGGAGATGGTTTTTCATGTACCTGGCCTACGGAACATTTTAAACCTGGCAAAGCTTCTAAAAGAGCACACAGCGAGAATGAGGATCAGCATCTTGACGGTATTTGAATGGACAAAGGCTGTGTAACTTGATCTGACGGAAATGCAAGTAGAGGTGTAAATCAGCCGTGTCAAAACTTATAAGGGTTGGGCACACACGATCGAGTCCTTCAGCGGATTTTCTTGATCGAATATCGCGAACGTTTCAAGTGCAAATAATCAGGGATTCGAAGGGAACTGAAAAAGAAGATCCCAAAAGATCGTAACATCGGCGGCGTGAAACTCCCATGTTGGCGGCAGCCAGTGAGGAACGGTCATCCGTCAAAGAGCCTTCGATTTACCCCCCAATTGAAGAATCGTTGCCTCCACCTAGAAACCTAGACCCAAGGGCCTTTTTAGCCGCACTCAATGCCCGCCAACCATTCCTACCAACCCATACTGCTGCAACCCCATCACAGGCACTGCTTCGTCCACTCACCCGTTTGTCGTCTCAGCCTGATCAGGGTTGTGTGAGAGTCCAACTTCATTTTGTCGCAGCCCTGAGCCATCCTCCATCCTCGTAAAGCCACCCCAACGCAGTACTCGGTTGCTTTCCAGACAATCCCCTATACCTGTCGAGACCAGGCTATCCAACATTTGTCGACTCGCTTCGCTACGACCGCCAGTCACCTCAGCAGTGAAATTTCACCGTTATCGTGGCACCCTCACTCGTCCAAGTGTAGCGCGGAGCAGGCATCAGAAGTCAACCCGTGAAACCGTGCACAACATCCATCAGCCTCTGCTTGTCCAGACCTCACTTGTCCCGTCTATTCCCCCGCAGACACCGCACGCATGCTTTCACAGCTCGTTCGATTCCGGCCGCTTATACCACTTTATTGAGCACCAATCCTGCCACAGCTCCACCGCCTCCGTGTCTCACGATTGACAATTTACTTCACGGATTACGTGTAACCGAAATCCGCAGACCGGCCGGACAATGGCTTCAGGCCAGGAGAATGGGTGAGTACCCATGATATCCCTCATCCTGCATCTAAATCACATGCCTATCGGTCTAAAATCTCGATTGCATGGCGCTGACCTCGACAAGCTTCTACAGTGCAGGTCAATTCATGAACCCGGGCCCTGCTCCTCGCCCTCCAACAGATAGACCTCGACATCTGGACTTGGGACGCTCGGCCACCTCCATCCCTACAACGAACTTCGAATCTATGTCTATTAATGGCCCTAATTCGCCGTCCGTCGCCACACCCAGTGCCCCCTTCTTCTCTAATGGAAGCTCTCTCTCGCTGGCAGGAAGTGGAAAGACGTCAGGACCGGTAACCATAATAAAAGAAGGACATGTGCGCTGCAAAGAAGACAAGTTTTTGGCACAATGGAACCAGAGATATCTCATTCTTCGCGAGTTCAGATTGGACTTCTTGAAGAGCGAGAATGGGAAACTCATGCAGTCTATTCAACTAAACACTGTGACTGGGGTGACGCGCTCGGAGGACACCCGTATGGCCTTCGAGATCATTCGAATTGCAAATCCCAAAGACGCAACCGGCAAAGTTGTCATGACCCGAGACCTCCCTACGAGAACAATCACTTGTGAGGTTCGGAACGATGACGAAATCTACGATTGGATCGACAAAATCTACGAGCGTTGCCCTGGGATGGGAGGTGTTAGTAACCCGACCAACTTCAGTCACCGCATTCATGTCGGCTTTGATCCTCAAACTGGGGGCTTTGTTGGGTTGCCTCAAGAGTGGGAAAAGCTACTCAACAACTCTGCCATCACGAGGGATGACTACAAGAAAAACCCGCAGGCTGTCATTGAGGTGCTACAATTTGTGTCAGATCAAAAGATGCGAGATCAGCATCCAGAGATGTACTCTCCTGGCATGGTCACACCTCCTGCAACTCAACTCAACAAGCAGCTTGGGTATCCTGCTACCGGAACCACTGTCGCTCCCCCGAGGCCCGCACCTCCTACCGATGCGCAACGGTACAACGCCAATCAGTTCATGAACAAGTACCCCGAAGGTCCAGCACGAGCCGCAACTCCTCCCAGTAAACCTCCGCTACAACGAGCCCAGACTGATAAAGCGTCGTATGACATGGAAGCCGATGCTGCACGCATCAAGGAAATTGCTAATCAAGAACAAAAGCGTCTTCAACTGGAAGCAGAGCAGAAGCGAGTACGGGATATGGAGAAGCGACGAGAGCAGGAGCGTGAGGAATCCGAACGAATTCGTCGAGAACAAGAGTCTTACAATGCATCATTACCCAAAGCCCGTCCACCAATGGCTCAACAAGAGCTAGGAGGCTTTGGACCCAACAGACAGGATCCTAGATTCAATCCAGCAAGGGCTGCCCCAAGCGCTCCTCAGCAACCTGCGTCAGGACTCCCAAGACCGCCGCAGCAGCAACAACAACAGCCAGTTGCACATAGACCCGCCCCTTCTGCTCCCTCTACCACCACTCCGCAGAAAACAATTCCTCAATCTGCTTCTGCCGCTCAAGCCGCCTTACGATCCCCTGAAAGCCAAGACCGCGAGCGACAGCCCTCACCAAATGCACGATACCAGGCGGACACGCCCCGCAAAGATGGTGCGGCCAAACCACAAGCTAATGGAGCTAATGGGCAATCACCAAGCCGGTCCCAAGGCTCTGTGCAGCAGCCAAAGCCCCTGAACGTTGCCAAACAACCACCAGCCAAATCTCCTACAGATGCCCGTAAAGAAGCCGAGATTGCGCTGACTGCGAAGAAGCCGGTGGAAGAGCGGGCAAAGGAGGTCAGAATGTCCAGCATGAGCGAGAGCGAGGTCATGGCCAAGCTCAAGCAAGTGGTTTCCAAAGACAACCCCAACGAGTCATACAGCAAGCAAAAGAAAATTGGTCAGGGAGCTTCCGGCTCAGTCTACGTTGCGAGAGTGAGAGAAAGTGCTACATCTGCTGTCGCGCGGGAGATTTATCGGACTCATGGCCCCAAGGGCCAAGTCGCCATCAAGCAGATGGACCTTCGGAACCAGCCGCGCAAGGAGCTGATCGTCAACGAGATCATTGTCATGAAGGACTCGAAACATCCCAACATTGTCAATTTCCTCGACTCATTCTTGCAAGAACAAAACAACGAACTGTGGGTGGTCATGGAATTTATGGAGGGCGGTGCTCTCACGGACATCATCGACAACAACCCCGTCATCACAGAAGACCAAATCGCCACGATTTGCTACGAAACATGCAAAGGTCTTGCTCATCTACATTCTCAAGACATTATCCACCGAGACATCAAGAGTGACAATGTGTTACTCGACCGTGTCGGTAACGTCAAAATTAGTAAGTTTATCCCTCGTTAGTCTGTAGTGAGTGCTAACATCTATTCCAGCCGACTTCGGATTCTGCGCCAAGCTTACCGAATCCAAAAGCAAGCGAGCAACAATGGTTGGCACGCCGTACTGGATGGCCCCAGAAGTTGTCAAGCAGAAAGAGTACGGACCCAAGGTCGATATCTGGTCCCTGGGTATCATGGCCATCGAAATGATCGAGTCAGAACCTCCCTATCTCAATGAAGAGCCCTTGAAGGCGCTTTTCCTGATTGCCACAAACGGCACACCACGCCTGAAGAACCCCAACAAGTTGTCGCGTGAACTCAAGGCCTTTTTGAGTGTCTGTCTCTGTGTGGATGTTAGAAGCAGAGCCAGTGCAGATGAACTGTTACGAAATGACTTTATGCGCATGGGCTGCAGTCTGCCCAGTCTAAGCGAGTTGCTGAAATGGCGGGAAAAGGGTCGACAATGATTTGTTGGTGAATCCTGAAGACCTGTTTCTCTTGTTCGACTTTCCGGCGCGTTTCGACCTAGACATGGGATGGTACATGGCGTGTTGGTGTCATGGTGGGAATAGGGGTCAGCCTCTGTTGTAATCCCTGCTGGACGCACCGGTGCATTTGCGATGCGGTACTTGTTGGTTGCAAGTCCGATCACCAACTTGGATATCTGTTGATGGTTGGATTCGAATTGACTGACTATACGAGCTGCAAGATTGAGAGAGCATGAATGACTTGTGATGGCTTTTTGGCGGCTGTGTAGCTGGATTTGCATGCCTATTGTCATGTAAGAGCCGTGCTATTCATTGTCGAGGTCCGCCTAGAGCACGGGTCTTGACCAAGGTGGTAGAGATCGGTCTGTCGAAAGAGCATGCATGAGACACTCTCTCCCCACGCATGGCATGACCGAGCAACAGGAAGGAAAATGTCATTGCTTTTTGGTGCTATTTTCCCAGGCGACATAGGGGAACCTTGCACATTGTGGTATGGCAATGAATTGGAACGCGTCAGATGAAAGAGAAAGGAAAGACCCAAAATGAAGGCCGGATGATGATAAACATGCCTTCTAGCTTAAGCTAACGATGAATGAATTGACGGAGAATAAAAGTCCTCAACTGTATTGGCCATACTTGATTTGCTTGAAGTTGCTCGTATACTTGTTTGCTCAGACGGCTATTGACCGCCCACAATATTGCCGACTATCCCTCCCAATCCTGAGAAGAAAATGCCCTCGAGCACGTTCTCGCCTTGCTGCTCGGCCCAGTACCCGGCGTCGATGAGTTTTTGCTTCCAGCTTTTTTGGTCAGTCTCGCTGAGTTCCTCCCACTTCTTGAGTGTTTCTCTTTGGACGAGGTCGGCGTCCGCAGCGACTTCCGTGGACAGTTCGCCCATGCTGGCCTCGTGGACGATGATGGCCTTGGGCGTTTCGAGCTGCGAGTTCTCATGGACCAGGTCCTGCAGTTTCTGTTTCAAGTCGGACGCGGCGTTCGCGATGTCGCTTGGGAGTTCGACGATGGCCTCCTTGACTTTTTCGGCGGCGCTGTGCGCGGCGACCGGGATGTCTGAATAGGCTACTGAGGAGATGTTTTCGCCTAGTATCCATGGACGGGCGACGAGATTGCGCATGCGTGGGGACATCCAGTTCGGTGCGCCGAGCATGGGTGGGACGACACCCCGGATCTCACAGAAGGCTTGCATTAGGAAGGCGACGATGCTGACGACCACAAGAGCCACAAAGACGCTGAATGTAGTTTGCATGGCTTCAGACCGGCCTGGTGGAGTGAGCACGTAGCGGGGCGTCTTGCTGCTGAGTGGGTAGGGGCGGAGAGGAAGATATTGGACCACGACGTTCATGTCGACGCCTACTGAGGCGAGGCGGATAAATTGTGGTGGTGTCTCTTTGGTGATGGGCAGGGTGGGACCGATGAAGTTTGAAAAGACCAGGCGCGTGAGCGGGCCACTGTGGACGTTGCGGAGGAGAGTGCAGGGACGGAATGTGCCCACGCCGGCGTCCGAGTAGTCCATTGTCAGGACCTCGATGGAACTGGCGTCGCCCGATTGACCGGCCACGGCGATGATGATTTGGTATTCGTTGAGGCTTGAACTGGTGAGATGGCACACATCGAGGCCTACGGCGGCTTTAGTGGAGCTGTGCAGGCGTTTGCGGAGAGAGATGCGAGACTGAGATAGGTCGTTGGTGATTCGGAGGACGAGCAGATCGGCTCCGGTTCTTCCTGGTCGATTTTGCAAGAGTAGGAGGTATCGAGGACTCAGGAAGCGGACGGCGCGGAATTTGGGCCGCTTTGAAGGTGGTAGGGACGTGGTCGACTCGGTCGTCCGGTATAGAGATTTGGGACTGGCAGGTTTGGAAGAGCCCGGCAATTGTTGGACGAAGACTTCATCGTCTGTGCAGTAGGCGAGGATGTGGCCTTCTTTCTCGCCGACATTGACGTTGAGATCTAGATCTGCTGCTTCACGTTTCCCAAGATCGATGCGCGAAATCTCGTCTTTCTGTGTGGGTATGGGTGTAGGCTGGAAGACGATAATCTCATTTTCAGGAGCAAGGCCGGAGGCAATTGCTGCTATGCGAGGTTGCCCTGGTGTTTTGGCTGGCGAAAACCGCAACACTCTCTGGTATGTCTCATTGTTGGTACCGCTCGCTGATTTGAAGAGTGCTGTACGTCCAAGCGCTTGTGAGCTTTGTGGCTGGCTTGCTGGCTTTTCTGCTCCATCCACTGTGGTCCCATCTGCCCTTCCTTTCTTCGCGGGTAGACCGATTCGAAAAGACCTTAGATGCTCGTTCTTGCCTGCCTTCTGATCGGCGATGGAACTGTTGATGCCGGCAAACGCGGTCAGACAAGATGCCAAAGAGTCGGACACCGCAAGACTTGTCACGGAGTCTTCTCCCTTAACGAGCTCGACATCGACGACTTCTGTCAGTTGATCGCGACGAGAGGTGTCAATCAAAGAGATCTTGTTGGGAACTCCAGTAGATGATGAGCCTCCACCTCCGCCAACAAGCAGAAAGTCGGGGTTGTAAGGGTCGAAGTCGGCGGCGTAGAGAGGGTAGGATAGTTTGGAATGCGCAGAGGACACGGTTGGCGCCATGTTGACGATGATGGGTGGTCAATATGTGGTGCCAAGGTCAGGTCAGAAGTAAGCAGCAAAGTCGACGAGAGCCTAAAGAGTGTAGGACATATACCATAAGGATATCGCGCATGAGAAAGCCATATGGTGCCCGACGTGGTAAAAGGCGCAAGATATATAAAACGATATCGGGAAACAAGGCAGACGTCAGTATCAACAATGGACACCTTTTCCTTATCGATAAAGCACATAGAGCCAGCCTTACCTAAGGCTACCAAGGGCCCGAAAATCATCATGCATGCCAACAACTACACCGCAAGGACCGTACCATAAAGGTCGACTTTTGCACCCTCGACAGGAGGAGCCTCTGGAAGGAAGAACCGCCATTGTGCTCTCGCTGTTCCGAATATACCACTCTGAGGTAGTTGTTAGAGGTTCCAATTTGCCGTTCCTTCGGTCTCTACGAAGGAATGTTCGCGATATTCGATCTCACTCATCTCTGCCAGAGCTATCATTCCTGGCTTCGACCCGCATTCAGTCAATCAGACTGTATACCGAGGTTTGCCCATGCTGGCGACTGCTTGTGCCATCGGAAGGATGCAGAACCAGTTCGACTCGTATCAAAAACCAGTCCAACAGCTTAGGCGCGTTGAGCTCCGGGGTAATCCACTCTACGACAAAAGACCTCTCCTCGACGGCGCAACCATTGGGCGATGACGAGCCGATCCATCGGGAGATGGAATGACTCTCCAAGTAGCCTTTTGGGCATCCCCACGCCGGCAGAGACATGGCGAACCGCATCCCCAATTCAGTAAACTCGAAGTCAATGTCCCCTAGATCCAATCTGTCACTTTGTCCCGAAGCTCTATGACGGCTGCGGATAATGTACTTCGTTTGCGTTTCGTTACCCGCTGGAACGATACACAAGAGGCGACAATCCCCAAAAGCGATAGAGATAAGGTCAGTACGCGGTCCGCTCCCAGCATACAAATACACATACACGCACACACGCATAGCTCTTTCTCCCCCTCCACCATACATAACACCAGCTTTCCTGCTTTGTTGGTAACCACACTTCACTGGACATGATTCCCAAACCGGTCATCGTATTCGTGCCCGGTGCCTGGCATCCGCCGACATGCTTTCGGTACGTTATGGACAAATTGGAAGCGGCAGGATATGAGACAATAGGGGTGTCTTTCGCCTCAGTTGGAGCGTCAAAGCAATTGCAAGATATTGGACCCGACGTTGAAGCCATTCAGAACGTCGTCAGGCCAATTGTTGACCAAGGCAGAGACGTTATGTTGGTAGTCCATTCCTATGGAGGAGTTGTTGGTGGGGAATCCGTCAGAGGCTTGGACAAAGTCAGTCGGGCGAAGGAAGGCAAGGAAGGCGGCATTACACATCTCTACTACTGTTGCGCTTTTGCCCTACCTGAGGGTGTCTCGTTGATGGACGCCTTACAACAGAAGAATCTGCCCTGGTTTCGGGTTTCCGAAGATCAGCAAATCGTCACCGCAGCAGATCCGGACAAGATCTTTTACAACGACGTGGCGGACCCAGATGAAGATATTGCGATGCTGAAGACGCACAGCTACCAGACGTTTCACAGTAAAGTCACTTATGCCGGGTGGAAGTATGTCCCTAGCACGTATCTGCTTTGCGAAAAGGACATGGCCATTCCACTCCATGCGCAAAAGGCAATGGTGGAGAACTCGGGAGTTCAGTGGAGGGTGGACACTCTGGACGCAAGCCATAGCCCTTTCTTGAGCATGCCGGACGAGATGGCCAATTCCATAAGAAGGGCTGCTGGTGAAGAGTTGTAAAGTATAGGACGATGCTGTCTGTGGGTGGGACGTATACAACAGACTTCATCAAGTTGTCTTGGGACATCAAAACTTGAGAATGCGGTGCTAATTGTAGCGTTCGGAAAGTCCCAGTGAGTAAATACTGTCCCCCGTACATCAACTCTACCACTCGTGCCACTGCAGACTGGTTGCCCCCTAAGATTGCCAAGGTAAAAGCTTGTCTACCAGGCACGCCAGGTAAGTTTCAATTTGTCTTTCACTTGTTCTCGGTTAAGCTTCGGCTCCCGCGATATACTCGACTTGACTTCCCAAAAAATTTCCTCGACACCGAAGTTCTCAGCTGGGAGACTCGTATGTAAGAAACATCACGACGACGGCACCCATGAGTAGGGGAGATCGCGTTCAGAGTTGATCCAACCTTCCCGTACCATCGCCTTCACAAATACTCTAGAGAATACTGAGTGGTCGTCTGTCCACATCGAGACAGCCGGCAATGCAAAGTGACAGCGCTCTCCGGGCGATCACGAACCGCTTGACCGTTACACCTGTCGGCGATCTGCCTCGCGTTGCTGGTTTTCTCGCGGCTCAATTGGCGAACTGTCCTCTCGAAGGTCTTTTCGCAGACACAAAAGTACGCGACAACTCTGTGGCTGCCCACAAGCTCAAAACTCGGATTAGTTCCTTGCTCCAGGAAAGATCTGCTGCAGGACGCTACACAGCTGTCGTTCTGATCAAAGCAGTCATCGATCATGGTGGTGTAAATGCACTTCGCGCCTCCGAGAGCTGGGCTAGAGGCTTGCTCAATTGTCTGAATAAGCCCGATCCAGTTGCGCTCAAGGTTCTTTACCTTGTCACCCTGACACGCACCTTCTGCCTCGCGCAGGATGATCCGACTTTATTGAGAGAACTAGCGACCCCCCTACTTCCGAGCTTCATCAAGATCTGCCTGGGTTTACTTCGGCCCAGTGACATCTCAAATGGTGGGTCAGAAACAAAGTCTGTTCCTAGTCCTTTGCTAGACCCAGTGTTGAAATGCTGGATTCAACTGTTGCCTCGACAGGCGTCCATATTCCGACCATCCCTTGATCAGATCACTATGTTCTGTCTGGAATCGATAGGTAATAGCGACACCTCCGTACAAAGTGGAGCTCTGGCCTCAGAACTGCTTTGTTTACTACTATCATCTGCACCTAAAAACACGTTCACTCAGGAATGGACACGGATGGCCAGCAACATCATCGAGTCTGCTCATGTAACTGCTAGCCAACTTTTCCGAGCGGTGATCGAAGAGCATGAACCAAACAATCCAGCTTTTCGGACCATTCCTTGGAAAGAAAACTTCGCAAAGGAGCCGAAATCGACTGAGCATGGCAGGTTCGGGTTCCGATCCTGGAGTGGCATCTACCAAGGCAGCAACAGACTAACGGCGTTGCTATCCTGGCTTGCATGCTTGATTTCAACCCCCACACCATTGCCAGTGGCAGCACCAATTGGTGCATTGGTGGACCTCATAGCGAGGCTCATGGCTGTTACTGTGCCAGACTCTAAGGGCGACGCAGGGAATTCTCTGAGATTTCACAAAGAGGCTAGCAGAGAAGAAAAGGAAGAGTTGTGGCTGATTTTACCAAAGATACATATGGCTTGTCTTCATCTTCTTCAAGCGACGTGGTGTACTTACCGGCAAGCTCTTCTTCCGGTGCAGCGGACTGTCGCCAACCAGATTTTTGATCTGTTCGATAACATGTGCTGGCATAGCGGCGTTCGATACAAGACGTACAGGCTTTTCACCACTGTTCTGGCGGACATTGATCTCCTCAATCTGAGTATGAGACAAGCAGCCTTTTCGAGACTCATTGAATACTGTTGCAACGACCTCAAAGCAGAGTTTGCCGGCGAGACTCCGAACGCATCCGGCGCTGCGAGAAGCACACAAATCGATCTTAAGCCGACAATGACACCAGGCAAAAATCTACAAATATTGAGTACGACTGCTTCCGTGGCATATCGCTCAGATACGTACCGTGCAGCGTGGAAGCTACTGCCAGAGCTCCTGAAAGAGTGCCCAGCGTCTTTGACACCTCGCCAGTTAAGGATTGAAATGGAACGAGTGGCGGTCTTGCTTGACCATGAGGACGCTATATTGGCCAGCGTGATCAACCCAGTCATCTCGAAAGAGAACAAGTCCACAGCCAGTCTCTTACCTTTCTTAGCAAGGTCTAAGACCGACAGTACGGCTGTTGAGGCATTATTAAGGCCCAGGATGCCTCTCGTCCAAGGAGCAGACATCGCTTCCTCGGAAAAGTCAACTGATCATATTTCTTGGGATGTCGATGAGGAAGAAGACGTTCAACATCATGGTGGCGACATTGTGCCTCCACTGGGAGAGACTCTCGATGACGTGACGAACGGCGACAGCCTCGAGGTCCTGGCGAAAGAAAACAGTCTCTCGAAAAGTATGATCACTGATCAGATGCTGCAAATGACCGGAGTGCAGAAACGACCCTTTGACAACATTGACAGTGGCGCTGAGGAGAATTCTCCTTCCTTAAACGAAGACACCATGGAAAGAGGAACGAAAAGGCCAAGACCAACCGCAGATGTACCGGGCTTGATTATTGAGGCCGAAGAGAGTCGTGATGATAATCCAATACTCAAACCCTCCGGAAAGGAGGACTTGAAAGCCACTTCGATGACCGCTGGTATACGAGACTTGAAGGGCAAGGAGCCAGAACACAGCGCACCGTCCTCGAGACCGCAGACCTTAGACGCGGAGGAGAGTGATAGCAGTGACTCAGAAATCCCGGCGATCGATCCTGGTTTTGATACGGATGAGGAAGAGGAGCTAGAATAGCTGCATTTAGGGCACTGTCTTGGGAAGCTTGATGTCTACTGCGTGTCCGCAGCCTTTAGGCAGGTTCCGTAGTTGTATACAAGTACAAACAAAGACGATCGTGTCTGTTGGTGACCTGGTTGACACAAGACTCACAACCCCTGGCAAGCCTCCTTTTTTTCATTTCGCTAAAATCTGTTTGCTCCCAACGTCACGTGACATCGTGTTCTTTTTGAAGATCAGCCATAAACAAATTCACGCGTCAAGCTCTTTCTAAAACCTCATCTCGCTTCTCATCTCTTCATCTCTACTATCGTACATCTGCCACGAATCCATGACCTGAGGAAACATTCTTATCATAAAAGCAAAGCCTGTAGTGGCAGCGAATTCCCACATTCCATCTGCGACTTTGACTTGCCCCGTGTCATCTCCACCTCCACCATGACGCAGGGCAAAAGAAAAGCAGTGGAGACCATTGATCTCACTGCCGACGACGACCTCCCAGCACCTCCTAGAGCAAAAGTTCCAAAACCGGCCTCATCGTTCTCTTCCCAGAAGAGTCGTGGACATCTTCCTACACCGCCGTCATCGAGCCAGCCAGGGTATGGTGGGAGCCAAAGTCACAACAACTATCCTTCTTTCTCCAGCTCGCAAACACACAGTCAGCAGGACCGGAACGCTTGGCTTTCCACCCAGGAACAAGAAGCTGACATCGCCCGTGAAATTGATCTGACCGAGGACTTTGACGACGACGTCTATGAAAATTACCGTCTTTACGGGATCTACGACACCAAGATCGTCGGGTGCAGATTCTACGATGGCCAAGCGACCGTGGGAGAATACGTCAAGGTGCGCCGGGAACCAAGTAACCCATACGATAGCAATGCCATCAGAATTGACAACGTCCTGCGCGATCAAATCGGACACCTCCCGAGACAAGTGGCCGCTAAACTCGCGCCCCTAATTGACTCAGGCCAGTTGCTCATTGAAGGTGCCTTGACTGGAGCAAAGTCGTACTACGAATGCCCCATTGGGCTCAAAATGTTCGGCACAAGCGACCCCGTGGCAGGCGCCGCACTTGCTCAGAAGATGAAAGACCTGAAGCTACCAGTCAAAGAGTACAACCAGTCCAAGAAACGAGTACAAGAGCTGGAGAAGGAGCGGAAAGCGAGAGAGAAAGCTGCCGCTGATATGGCTAAGAAAGGCAATGCTGTCATTGACAATGAAGGTCCCAACAGGTACAGCAACATCAACACCGCGACGATGAGCAGCACTCAGACGCAAGAGAGCTTGGACCAAGTCCTTAGTGGAACGACTACTTTCAACCCCCGAGATGTCCAGGATGTGGTGAATAAGATCGGCGCTACCGAAGACGTGCTTGAGAAGATGCCCATGGCTGAACAGCCCGGTGCGCTTGCGACGATCTTGCTGCCATATCAGAGACAAGGTTTGCAGTGGATGCTGGATCACGAATCGCCTCAGCTGCCACAGAAGAAGGATGATGTTGTCCAATTGTGGAAAAAGGCAGGGAATTTCTATACGAATATCGCGACGAACTTCTCGTTCAGCAAAGCTCCTGAGCTTGCCAGTGGTGGCATCCTAGCTGATGATATGGGTCTGGGTAAGTCTTCAAACATGGAATCCTGTCTCCCTGGAAGCCATGCTAACAGAATTTGCGGCAGGCAAAACTATTCAGGTCATTTCTCTCATCATGGCAGACGCGCACAAGGACGGCCAACCGACACTCATCGTCGCTCCGCTGAGCGTCATGAGCAATTGGAGCCAGCAAGCATCTCTTCATGTCAAGGAAAAGTTCGCACCACGAGTGTTGACATACCATGGCCAAGGAAACAAAGATTTGACACCAGAGCAATTCAAGGACTACGATATTGTGATCACCACCTACCAGACGATGACGCAGGAGCTGTTCGGCTTTGGCGGAGATAAAGCTAAGAAAGTCCCTACCAACAAGGGCCTATTCTCTTTGATATGGCGCCGCATTGTGCTGGATGAAGGACACCAAATCCGCAATCCTAAAGCCAAGATGTCTCAAGCTGCATGCACACTGATGGCGCAATCGCGTTGGGTGCTTACCGGTACGCCTATCGTCAACAACCTGAAGGACTTGTACTCGCATGTGAAATTCCTGCGTCTGTCAGGAGGTTTAACAGAATTCGAGATCTTCAACTCGACCCTGATTCGTCCCCTCAAGAACGGCAATGATGGGGCACGTTTGCTGCTTCAGGCACTCATGTCGACTTTATGTCTTCGCCGCATGAAAGACATGAAGTTCATTGATCTGAAACTCCCGGAGATCACGTTCCACAAGTATGCGGTCAAGTTCCTGCCTCACGAGCAGGAGAGGTACGATGCTTTTAAGAGTGAGGCCAAAGGTCTGCTCGAAGCTGCAAAGGCCAAGAAAGGAGACACGAACATGACTCACTTGCTCGAGGTGCTGCTGAGATTGCGCCAGACTTGCAATCACTGGAAGATGTGTGGTGATGAGCGCATCAAGCGGTTGCTGGAGCTAGTGGAGGGCAACACCATCGTTGATGTAGAGAACGCGGCCAACCGGAAAGCTTTGCAGGACTTGTTGCAGCTGGCGATCGACTCCCAAGAAGACTGCCCAGTCTGCCTGGACTCGCTAAAGAACCCTGTCATCACGGCTTGTGCACATACTTTCTGTCGAGAGTGCATCGAGAGGGTCATTGAAACTCAGCACAAGTGTCCCATGTGTCGCGCTGAGCTTCTTGACAAGGAGAAGTTGGTTGATCCAGCTGCGGGCATAGGAGAAGGCGACGAACCTGACCTTGACATTGACCCGGACAACACAAGTAGCAAGATTGAGGCACTTATAAAGGTCCTCAAAGCTTCAGAGAAGGACCGCAATGTCAAGACCGTCGTGTTTTCACAGTGGACTTCGTTCTTGAATCTGGTGCAAGCCCAGCTCGAACGGAATGGGTTGAATTTCACACGTCTGGACGGCAAAATGAATTCTACCCGTCGTGATGCAGCAATCGATTCGCTCAACACCGACCCTTCGTGCAGGATCATGCTGGCGTCACTTTCGGTCTGCTCGGTCGGTCTCAACTTGGTCGCTGCCAACCAAGTTATATTGGCCGACTCCTGGTGGGCACCGGCAATTGAGGACCAGGCCGTTGACCGCGTTCATCGACTCGGACAGACCAGAGACTGTAAGGTTGTACGTTTGATTGTCGAGGGAACCATTGAGGACGAGGTCCTCGAGATCCAAGCTAAGAAGAGACAGCTGGCCAGTGAGGCATTCGGAGAGAAGGATGGAGGGAAGAAGCGGAAAGAACAGCGTGCAGGCACCTTGAGAGATATTGAAAGAATGTTGGGATGATGAAAACAGATTGCTTTCTTGAGATGGTTCGTGCGGAGATACCCTGTTTAAATATTTGCTGCTCCTGAGGGCGTTGAGATATGTTATGGACAACGTGGAAATAGAAGGAAATGTTGTTGTACGGGTTGGGCAGTCATGTACTGAAGTCCTCTACCCTTTGTTTCTACGGTCACAAATGATCTAGGTAACTTAGTCGCGCCATAAATGAGTAGGTGCTCGGTGCCGGTACATAGGCCTATGTCATGGTAGCAAGTGTCCGAGCTGTCAAAGGGGCCTTGCCGCCTGCAAGGTGCACGAGCGTGTCCCGATAAGGTTCCTGTTCCTGAAGCTCGAGCCAGAAGTATCATCATCCCTGAGTTGCTGTAGGAAGATGCGGAAGTACTCGGATAATCTAGTCATCTATAAGACCCAACAGCGCGGCATTACCAGAAAAATGGAAGGCAGTGGTGTGATATCTTGAGATACGTACTGTGGTTGTAGGGGTAATTTTCGTTAGTACGCTCGGGTAGTGGGTACGTTGGAACTTCAGGTGCCCTCCAGAAACTTCCATCACGTGACGCGCTAAACCTAATTGAGCATTTCGAATAACGGGTTTTGCCTAGTAATCGTTTTAAAGACACAGCTATTCTAGGTGTGATACTAACACTCCCTCTCTAACTCTAATACCCTCCGCAATAGATTCGTAGGACTCCTAAGTCACAACGAGCACCGAATCTACGGTAGATTTATAAGACTCCTTATTTATAACGAGTATCAAATCCTTATTAGACTCGTAAGACTTCTAATTCATAACGACCACTAAATTCTTATTAAAGTCGTAGGACTCCTAATCGCTAAGCACTCCTAAAAAGTAAGTAAAACCTCGATTATTACGTAACTAAGGCCGTAATATTCTTCTTCTACGTAAGTAAGACTATACTTACGAGTATATTAAGAACTTTCTAAACGTTACTCTATATACGATATAGTATACGTACGAGAAATAAAAGGCGACTCTAAAGTATAAGAACATCGAGAGGCTATCGAGGCTATTAAAATAGAAGGCTAATATACTTAAGGAGTTTATTACTAGGTCTTTCGTAACGCGTAAAATAACTTATTTGTACTAGTCGAGAAACTTTAGTCTAAGGGCGAGGTCGACGTCGAGACTATTAAATATACGTTACGATAACGCGATTATTATCGCTATATCGCACTTCGGAAGCCTCCTTTATTCGATCGTACTAAAAAACTACGTCTCGAGTAGACTAAAATATACGTATATTAAATAAAAGATTAGTAATATAAAATACTATAGTCTAATAAGACCTAGATAATCGTTAATAACTATCGAAGAACGTAAATAATAAGAAAAGTCGAAGAAGCGCTTTATCCTAACTATATAATCAAGCGAAATAAGAGAAAGAGCGGCTAAATATTTTAGAGTAGCTTTCACGATAAAACTAAGGGCGTCCACTTATTCTAGAAGAAGAATTAAGGTACGATTAATAAGGAGACGTATTATTAGTATATTATACCGTTAATCGATAAGTATTTACGACTATATACGTAATCGAGAGTACACCTAAAATTTATATAGAATAACGCTCCTAACTACGCGGCCGTAGCTACGATTAAAGACTTAGAGGAGCGTAGCGTACGTCTAATTTACTAGCCACCCTTCTCTCCTAATCTTAACTCTATCGAACGACTATAGAATATTGTAAAGAACTAAATTAATACGTATTATCTAAATAACTATAAGGCTAGTTACGATACCCTAAGAAAACAGATTAGAGAGGCCTAGGATACGATTAGGGAGAATACCCTTAAAGAGCTAATTAATACGATATAGTAGCGATATTAGGACGTAATAGATACTAAGGGCGGCCACATAAAGTAATAAACTCGTAATTTACGATTTTCAAAAAACGTAGCACTCCACTTTCTCGATTAGGCCTAACGTAGCCGAAAGAGGCTAGCGTCAAATTATTATGTAAGGTGTGGGTAGGGGTGGCGTTCCGAGCGTACTAACGAAAATTACCCCTACAACCACAGTACTGTTTAGATGTTGTTGTGGTGGAGCATCCCAGTCACGGCAGCCAACGGTAACGACAACCTTGTAGGGGTGCTATGGTACTTTTAGCCGGCAGAAGGCTAGAAATATGGCCGACCGAGGACCCTACCGATGCCTAAAATCGCCTAACCGCGCGTAGACTGGAGCCTCCAGTAAATGTAAACCATGTATTTTGCTTATCGCCAACGCCACAATTTGATAGCCTGCGCTTCGAGGTCCCAGAATCCATGGCACAACGTGTTTGGATTTCCAACTCTTGTCAACTCACCGCCATGGCAGCTACACATCGCATCGACAGGGAATAAGTGTCGCACAGCATTGTGCCGAATCGAAGACTTATCTGCGGGGTGGTAGATCGCGTTGTTTTCTGGGGACCAGATGACCTTGGATCTTGGGGGACATCAGGGCATTTCATCATTCTGTCATCGGGCTGAAGACGTCACCCAGCATAAGAGGAGCTGTCGAAATTCGAGCCTCGGAATGCTGTTTGGCTGGGTGGTTTGAAAGTGGGAGGCTAGAGAGGCCTGTGGTGGATTCGGCGTGAAGCTTGCAGGCATTGCAGCTGCAAGAAACCACGGTGCGGGGAGTTCTCTGTAGGGGCTCCGTCAATCAGATTCGCAGCTCCTTTTTTTCCCTCGTGTTCGAGTCCGACTCTCCAAACATCACGCCCCAGGTATTCTTTTGGGCAGTGAATACTGCTAACTGATTATACATTTGGTTATCTTATTCTTTTTGAGTACTCACACTTATTCATATACATCCTCACTACAACACGCTTCCTTGCCCTGTTGTTGTCCCTCCAGAAACCCCTCCGCCAACATGGCTCCCATAAGTATAGCTGTCTTTGCGACGGTAAGCTGTTGTATAGCTGCTTCCCCGCACACATCACTGACGAAGGCGAACAGCTGCTCATGAACGATGCCTACCTACCAGGTATGCCATACATGGCCGGGACCTCCTCCACGAAGCTAATACATGTCCAGGTGCTATGGTACTGGGCCATTCGCTCAAAGACAGAGGCGCAAAAGGTTCCTTGGTAGCTTTTGTCGTTATCGACAGACTGGCCGCCGACACTATCACTGAACTTCGAGTCCGCCTCCCATTTCCTGCTATGTTGCCCACCCTCTAACCCTTCCAGACTGTCTACGATGACATTGTCCCTATTCAGCAGATAACCAACAAGACCCCTGCCAACCTCTACCTCATGAACAGACCCGACCTAATATCCACCTTCACCAAGATCGAGCTATGGAGACAGACACAGTACAAGAGGATAATATACATGGACGCCGACATGGTGGCTTTGAGAGCGCCAAACGAGCTCCTTAAGCTGGACACCGACTTCGCTGCTGTGCCTGATATTGGTTGGCCGGACTGCTTCAACACTGGCTTGATGGTCTTCTCGCCCAACATGGCAGACTACTACTCCTTACTGGCACTTGCGCAACGAGGAATCAGCTTCGATGGAGCCGACCAGGGGCTACTGAACATGCACTTCCGCGAGTGGGAACGATTAAGTTTCGTCTATAACTGCACACCGAGTGGGAACTACCAGTATGTCCCAGCTTACCGACATTTTCAAAGCAGCATTGCTGTGGTCCACTTCATTGGTCAAGACAAGCCCTGGACGTTAGGTAGAGATAACAAGATGAACACCGGCGTCTATGGCGAGCTTCTGGGGCATTGGTGGTCGGTATACGACCGGCACTATCGATCACAGGTGAGTATATTTGGCCTAGGGGAAATTGTCTGACTCGGTGATCAGGAAACGACCAAATACGACACTCGAACATACAACTCAGCAAAGAAGGTTCAAGATTATGTCCGAGGTGAAGAACCGCTATATGTCCCAAGCTACTCAAACCAACAGTCAGCTCCCGGCCACCCCTCTCCACCTCAACATGGACAAATTCCTTTGCCTCCCCAGATCACGGTAACTGATGCTGGAAGTGGCCAACCTACACAAGTGGAGATGCCTTTAGGTGACAGTGCCACACCTGTGGTCAAGAATGACTTCATCCCTGTGCCGACACTGGAACAAAGACGGTTCTCGGCTCCGCACACCGAATGGGATCCAACGAGGTAAGAGCTTGGGTTTAGCACGATGCCGGCTACTGACAGTATGCAGAGCACCACCACCCGCGCATGCAAAACCCGAAGCGGCTAACTTCCCTACTCGGATCTATGACATGTCCAGCGATACTCAGCTATTCCAGCCGCCAGCTCATTACCCCGAAGCTCCCAAAGACATGTGGTATGAAGTACCACAGAAACCCGCCGAACCTGAAAAGCCTAAACCGATCTTCCCATGGGAGGCTAGAGCTCCCAAAGCTACCCGAGTATTTCCCAGAGCGAGAACGCCCAGCCCTCCTCCTGTGGAAGAGCCAATGTCTCAAGTCGAGCAAGATGAGCTCCCATCCTCTGCAGGTACTGATACCACAGATGTGACAGATGAGAGTGTAGCTACACCGAACGACCCTTGGGCATCGTTCCAGCAAAGAGTGAATGCCTGGGACGATATGCCCGAGATTGATCGATACGTACGGAAAATCAGCCTTGCGCAATCGAGGAAAGGAAAGTTACAAGTCCTGCATCCAACTCCCTCGCAGGACTCAAATGCTACGCCACCTACCAGAGGAACTCGACGAGCGAGTTTAAGACTGACCGATTTTCCGACCGAAGTCGAACGACCGAGCTTACCTGTAACTCCAGCACCGATACGACGATCCACCATCTGGGGAGAGGAGAGAGACGAAGAATCACTTCCAGCAGCTGAGGGAGTACCAAAGCAAGAAGATTGGGTGCGTCCCTCCTCCTCCTATGCGCCTGCGTTTACTGCTTTGACGTCCCTTGTACATGATTTAAGCGTTGTGTTTTACTGGAGATGCCAATGTTGTGGAAAACAGAATCCCGTTACGAAACTCGAAGAACTCCAACGACGACAAAGTGAGGCATTATTGTCGCCCACGGGAAGTCGACAACTAGGTGATGCTCCAGAGCTCCCCCAAAGAGAAATGCCAGACAGTAAGAGCAAGGAGGATGTGATCGAAAAGGCAGAACTTTCGATCTCGCCCACAGAAGTACCAAAAAAGCCGAAACCGATACTGAAAGCACCGCATTTCGAATTGGGAAACGTGGACGAATCATCCGAGCAAGCACCAGATGGTGCCGAAGAAGATGTTGACCCTACAGAGGCTGTGTCGCCGACGACAGTGAGAGAAGAGGGTGCTACGAAGAGCTGAAGACAACCAACGTTAATGGTAATGAATAATCAAGAGCCGAAAATGAAGTTTTTGGGTAGTTCACGGTTGCCGGAAGCTTTGTGGATGCTTCATGTGCAGGCATCGTCATGAAACATATTGCCGTCGTCTAGAACGCAGCATTTATTGACAACTATGGGTTGCAACGCAATACCGTCCTCTTTGTACCATATCGCATAGCAAGCGTCAAAGTTCTGGTTGAACAGGGTCGCGATCTATGAATCTATGAATCGAGTGTTTCCACCTTTTGGGGAGGGCTGTCCTCAAAGCTGCTATCTATCGACTCATCGTGTCTATGAATCAGACCAGAAGGATGGTTCTTTCTTCAGTCGGCACTGTAACGTGTATCACGGCCCTATCATACTCTATGTAAAGGTAGCGAGCGACTTTTAACCCTGGCAATTCTCAGCCTCGTCTTGGCATTGTCGTGCCAACCTCTCCCTTTCCTCTCCAACTCAGGCAATGAGTATTGCGCATCATGCTCAACATGATAGTTCCTGAGGCTGCGCATGACATTCCATTATACGACCGGCTTATCAGACACGAGGCAAGATGTCGTATTCATTCCTCACCCTCACTCCTGCTGAGAAACAGGAACGCCGCCGCCAACTCAACCTCTCCGGCACGATAGCCTGGTTCAGCCCCATCGTCATTTTACTTACTGTGTACATCCACCGCAAGCTCTTACGGCCCTTGTTGAGTCAGACATTTCCATCGAATTTCCTGGTCCAGTGGCGTCGAGTATGCTGGGTTCTCGGCACAAAGACATCTTTCAGTCCGGAATTCGGGCCCTTGGGTCTACAGTTATTCGGAGGGGCGTACTTCGCATGGCTTGTGGTTCTTATCTTCCGCGCCACGGGGCAAGATTACATGCACCTTGCCAAAGCGTTCGGACATGTCGCCGTGTCGCAATTACCGTTGAGTTACCTTTTGGGCATGAAATCCGTGTGGTCGCCTGTGAGTCTTGCTACGGGGCTTTCTCACGAGAGGTTGAACTCCTGGCATAGATTGTTCGGACGAATGGTGCATATGCTTGCTGTGGTGCATGTGGGCATGTATTTGAATTTCTTTGTCCAGAATGGCGTGCTGGGAAAGAGGATTAAAGACTGGGACGTGCTTTGGGGGATACTTGCTTTTGGCGCGTTTAGTCTTCTGTGGGTGTTGAGTTTACCTTTCGTAAGGGCAAGGTGGTATCATTTTGTGTTCTATCGGAGTCATGTTGTGCTTAGTGCTGTTGTTGTGGTGGCGCTGTGGTGGCATGTGCCGTATACGAGAGTTTATGTTGGGCTGGCTGGGCTTGTGTGGGCGGCTGGTGCGGTTGTGAGGACGTGGGGGAGTAGTACGCTCGTAAAGGCACGGTGTGAGACGGTGGAAGGAACGGAATTGGTCAATGTGGTGCTTGAGGTTCCGAGGGAATCTGCCTTTGCCAATGGGGGCCCAGGGCAGCATTTGTACATTCATGCTGATGGGTTTGGGCCAAGAACGCCGTTCACGATTGCTTCGGTGGGAGGGGAGGAGAAGGGGCCGGTCACGGTAAGGCTTGTGGTTAGGAATGTGGGAGGACCGCAGACGCAGTGGATTTCGCATATGGCTAAGAGTAGGGAGGTTAGGGAGGTCAGGATTGAAGGGCCGTATGGAGGGTATGGTTTGAGTTTGCCGGATATGGTGCGGCGGAAGGAACAGGGTCCTGTGTTGATGGTGGCTGGTGGTGTGGGCGCGACGTATATTATCCCGATTTATATCGCGTTGGTAAAGCAGCGGCGGTCTACGGCAGGGAAAGATGAGATGGTCAGAATGGTATGGTTGGTTAGGAGGTTCGCGGATGCTGCTTGGGGGATTGAGATGTTGAAAGCGGTCGGTGATGACTTGGAACATTGTGGTGTCGATGTCTATGTCACTCGTGGAAGTGTTGGATTTGATGTGGAGATGGAGGAGCAAAGGTCGCCGGAGCTCACGAAACATGGTGTTGGCGTTCACAAGCTAGGGAGGAGGCCCGATCTGGAGCCGATGATCGAGGGTTTCTTCGCGGTGAGTCGGAGGGAGGGCGGAGGGATGCCTGATTCAGGTTTACGTTTGCACAATCCCATTGAAGCGAGAAAAAGGCAGATGGCCATGGAGGAGGCCACCGTCTTTGTGTGTGGGCCGGGTTCGCTGGCTGGCGATGTGAGGGATGTCGTCGGCCGGCAGGTTATCGAGGAGGGCAGGCAGGTGAGATGGGTTGAGGAAGTGTTCGGATTTGGTGGGACTTAGGACGTTACATCTTAGATTTGAGATCATGGTTATGGGAGGCAAGGAAATAGAATTGACACTGTTAGCGGCTTAAATTGGTGCGTGTTGCACGGTTCGATACATAGGGAAGGATAGGTCTTTCGGAGACGATTTAGATGTCTGACCTCGCAATGAAATTCTCATCCAGAGATAATGACCATCTCACTGAAACGAGTCGAAAAGCATGAATCTGTGGTGGGACCGGTGGTGATGTTCTTCTGACGCGCAAACGAGGAAAGAAACGGGAGGGACGGCATGAGATGCTAACACGAAGGCAGTAAAC
This sequence comes from Exophiala sideris, assembly GCA_000835395.1. Taxonomy (NCBI): domain Eukaryota; kingdom Fungi; phylum Ascomycota; class Eurotiomycetes; order Chaetothyriales; family Herpotrichiellaceae; genus Exophiala; species Exophiala sideris. The sequence continues at coordinate 1,542,725 of KN846954.1, read as the reverse complement.
AAACGGATGCACTGGACACCAGAACTATAGAACGGTCCTTGAGACCTCGACATTCTCAATACACTTTTGCTAAACCCCAAAATCGACTCACTAGAGACTACCGACACTACAGAATACAGAATTCTCTCGCTACAGAATCATACATACTTGTACAGATTTGTCACCGAGACTACCGGCACTACAGAATACAGAATTCCTTTGCTACAGAATTCTACAGATTTGCCACCCAGACTACCGGCACTACAGAATACAGAATTCTTTCGGTACAGAATTCTACAGAACTGTACAGAATTGTCACCGAAACACATATCCAACCTACCCAGACCCGTTGCAACAGCTCTGCTTCGAAGTCGACCATCAACCATACATAATTATCAACAGCAACAACCAGCCACACACCTTCCGAGCTTCGCAGCCAGCATGGCCATGTGGACCACTGCGAACCTGCTTGTCTCTTCCCTGCTCGGCGGACCGTGGCTTGTGGCGGCGTTTCCTACAAGCCATCGAGGTCTCGAGACTCCTGGTCCTTTGTTCACCGGTGACTTCAATCATATCTCGGCCCAAGATCATGGTGGAATCCTGAATAGACGACTTTCAGAGAGCACAGACAACGCTGCGCAAGTGCCAATGCGTCAAGGCGTTTCGGATCATGCACTGGTCTTCTTCCTTGTGGCGGTGGGTTTCTTTTCCGTGTCACTAATCTGGCACATGTACATCCGAAGTGGCTGGGACCGGGACGGTGCAAGACAGATCGACAAGGCGGCCACCACAGCTATGGAGATGGATCAACTACCGAGTGACGGCGGCGGTCAAGCTGAGAGTAAGCGCAAGCCGAGAGGTGCCGGTAGATGGTTGAGTGCTGCGATCAAACCAGCTTGAATCATGCCCGGTTTAGGAGCTGCGAGGGGCCACTTCCAAATTCAATAGCCCTTCACATTGTGCTGCAGGAAGTGACAAGTTTCTTGGCCTCGGTTGGTTGTTTGACGTGGATATCCCAGTGACGAAAGTTCAGCTGCTTTTCCGTGAAGAAATGTGGTGACAGACTTGGAATTCGACATGACTGTCTCGACCGTTTGTTGAGTATGAGTGAAGAGCACGCCAATTCGATAGTCTTCGGGGAGGTATTTATATCAAGGGCAAATCTTGCCGCGGTCTTTGAAATCGCAACAATTGACAGGTCAATCATTGCCCACACGAGTAATCTCAATCCTCAACAAGAAGTGCACGCAATATCACAACCACCATCCTCACAAGCGACCACATTCGCTACAGATCTGAGTCGGCACCTGTCCAGCCAGCACAGTATGGTCTCAGCCGCAGCATGGGGAGCACCAGTTCTGGTCTTCATCATCGTCTTCGGAGCCTGTATCTGCACATACCTGTATCGGAGGGATCCTCGGCCATTTCATAACAACATCAACCGATTCATCTTACGACGAAAAACTAGAGAGCCAGCACATCGCGCAGAGAACTCGGGTAGCGCCAACGACGATTATAGTCCGCCTCAGGGAGACAATCGGGTGTACCGATAAGTGCGTCTGCAAATGAGTGGACCGACACCGCAAGGATGAAAAGGGCGGTCGGCAAATTTCCAGTGTGCTTCGGAAGCTTGACTCAAAGGACAAGCCGGCGCTGTTGGTTTTATTGAGTACCTCAAAGGCTCAAAGCTGGGCTAAATGGTTTGCTGTGTAGCCATCCCTGAATCTAGCGCCGATGTCAGCATCGGATGGTAGCGCGCCTACACGATCTGGATTCAGCACTGTCATGTTTTGGAGGCGACAGACAGATAGTGAAGTGACCTAGTTAGTTAGCAACTGCTTTGGCTGAGCAAAGCCTCAAGCCACATGAATGACTATGCATCATTTCGAAGCGGAGATGAGACACCGTAACTCTCGGAAAGGCAGTCCTTCACCAGCATCACCATAATATATCAAAGCTATCGTTGACATGTCAACGGCCCGTTGCGATTCTTGTGACACTCAAGTGCATGATGTTTGATTATGCTGCAATGTACGCTAAATCTGAGCATTCTTGGTCGATTGAAGGCTCTGCTGGTCACATGGAGCATAGCAGTCCGGTTAGTGAGGTCCGACTTTAGTTGAATTCAAAACTTAGGCATCAAACACGGGCCAGTGTCGCTCAAGGATGGCGCTGATCTCGAGGATTGAGGCAAGATCATCTCATGGCAGATGCCCGTGCAGTCCGCACTCCGCCGGTCCTCGACAGGAGAAAAGCGTTCTGGATTGCACTGTGCCGAAGGGAACGGCCATGGGAAACGTGTTTGTAGACGTGCGTCAGAACTTTGCTGAAGATGACGCGTGAGCATAGAGGGAATGTACTCGTAGAGAGGACGAGTTTGTTGTTGATGAAAGGTGAGGTCTTAGTCAGGGCTTTAGGCGAATAGACTGCAATAATGAGGGGAAGACGAGCGCCGGACGGATTGGACCCTGCAGAACCATCAACCGTTTTGGCGCCTTGTGCCCCGCCCATCACCGCGTGTTTCATGTCCATCTCTGCTTAATCGAGCTGTCCATCGTGATGCCGCGCTCAACTGTCCCATTCCTTTGCTCACACGACTCCAGGTCCATCCTGGGCTTTGGAGAGCTCGTGTTCCCAAAGCGGTGCACAAGCAAATGCTCAATGAGATGAGATCTACTTGTGGCACCCCTACCACGCTGACACCAGGTGCCCGCCAACGCAATAGGGCCAAGGGCTCATTTTATGCTGCTTCCCTCCTCATGCTCACCTCTACACAGTTATCACGAATTGTGCCTTCTCACTCTGACAGTAACTTACCACTCTTCTCTCACAAGTGCCCTCTCCTTTCTCATGTAGTCGCTTCTCAGACCACCAAGACAGTGTTTCTCGAATTGACTGAACCCGGATCAGGTGGCCCCTTCCGATGAATTGACCTCATCTCTCTGCCACAGCAAACATCCCTCCCATTGCACCCAAATGACCTAAGCTTTTTTCATCGGTCGTTGTCATGGCTTCCAGCTTCATCAAGCACTTGCTCGGGCGGGTCGCCTTCTATTCCTTTGGCGTCTTCAACTGGTTCCTCTTCTTGGGCCTCTTCATCAAGAACGGGACCTTTTTCAGAAGAGATTCAGAGCAAGACAAACTACAATACGCTATCGGTATGTATACCCAGCAGGGCCTCTTTGACACAATCGCTGACCCATAGTCCATTGCAGAACGGGATCGCTTCTGGAACCTGACCAAAGAACCTCTGGCAGGCTTCAAGCACAACTTCTACACCCTACGTAATGGCCTCAAGTTACACTACATCAGCAATCGCCTGCAAGCCTCACCAGGTAGTCTCGTTGTCTTCCTACATGGCTTCCCTGACAGCTCCATGATGTGGAGGCATCTGATGCAAGAGCCGGCAATACCTAAGGAAGACGCCACACTCGTCTGCGTAGACCTGCCTGGCTATGGAGGGAGTGACAGTTTCAAAAGATATGACACCGAAGTATTGGAGGCTCTAACAGAGTTCGTCGTCGCCATGCGGGACAAATACCTGCCAGAAGACAGTGATGAGACCAGAACCTTCATTGTCGGTCATGATTGGGGTTGTGTCCTCGGTTTCCGTCTTGCTTCAGAGGCTCCTTGTTTGGCGGATCGGTTCATCCTTACCAACGCTCCCCATGTAAGTGTGCGCGCGGGCAACTTCCAAGTAACGAATTCTGACACTCTCTAGATCGAACTTGCATTTGCAAACAAAGACCGCATCATCGGTTCCGCCACGAAAATCTTCAGACAATTCAAGCAGTCTCCCAAGCAACACTTTGCATGTCTGTCAAAGACCATCAAGACCCTACAACCACTTCTGGTACAGACCATGATGATGGGTTACATCTTCATGTTCAATCTTCCCGCTGTCTTTGTCAAAATGATGGGTGTTGCTGGCAACTTTTCGTTCCTTCGGGGAGCTCACTGGTCGGGATATGGAAAGCGTTCGGATGAATACCGCGTCCAGGAATGCATGGCCTCGACATTTGGACCCAGCTTACACGAGTGCAAGACCTCCGCCATCTCGTCCGTTGCCAACGGAGACGCTGGACAGACATATGGGTCCAGCGTGGCTCAACGTGCAGAGTCTCCTGGCGTGGCTTTCTGGAACATGACAGGCTACTACCGAGACGGAGTAGCGTCGCTCCCGTGGACAAAGTCGCTCGAAACCATTGCCGACCTGTATGCGATTGAGACCACAGCGTCCGAGTCAAGCAGCCCAAGACATCGTCGATCGTCAGTGTCGAACTCGCTATTTATTGATCACCTCAAAGGCCAACTGAATGCGCCAACTTATGTTCTCTGGGGAGAAAAGGACCTAGCTTGTGGGAGATCAATTTGCTTGGATGGTTTGGGAGACTATCTAGCCAAAGACAGTGAGATCATAATTCTGCCACGAAGTGGTCACTGGACGCCGGTTGGTAAAGAATCTCGAGTAGCTCTCGCCACCGTTATTGGCTTGTATGCCCGGAAAGATGCGAGACCCATTGCCAAGATGACTACTGAGGTGCAGAAAGTCTATCCGGATGCAGTTTGTATGGCGAAGAAGTGAGGACCTCACATCTTATACTGAGAACATCATGGCGAAGGTGGATCTCGTGGCAGATACAGCCTGTTGGTGATTTACGTTGAGACGTGTACGATAAGAGATACCCTGGAAACTTGTAACGGCAGAAATAAAATTGAGCTCAAGGAGGCTATTCGGCCAAAGTGCTATCATAAGAGCCATCAGCATCTTTCAGGGAAGAGTATGCAATGTGCTCGTTGCAGATAGCTGTGAAGCCATCACCGGACCCTGGAGATATTCTGTGCACATTGGCATTCGCGTCTCAATTTCGCGCCCCGGCATAATGCAGACATTCAGTGCCATAAGGAATGCCTTTCCATCGCCCACCCTTTGACGGGTATATCAGAGCCCCGTTCGTACCGATCTTGAGATCTTCGTTCCAGCCAAGATCCAGACTGACCAGATGGCTAGTTGCAACCCAAAAATCACAAGCACGATGCTGGCGATAGTCAGCGGAAACTCGGTGGTGTTGTAACATGATGGGCCGGCCGCTGATGTTGTTGCTGGAAGTGGGTATCGCGTGGGCGTGGGGCTATGACTGGTGACCGTAATACTATGACTGGCGACCGAAGTACTGTGACTGCTGACCATGGGCGACAGTTCTGGTGGAGCTGCTGCAGTCGAAAGTCGGACGAATATGGAGAGCGTAAAGATGTATAACGCGCATAGTCTGAGGTTGGAAAAGACTGAATATCCCATCATCGTGTATATTTGAGAGACGACTGCGAAATGAGAGCATATATTCTGGTATCAGCGCCGTGCTTATTTCGTCTGTGGGATGCACAGTCCAGGCTTTGCCGTGTGAGTTAAAGAAAAGTCATTAGACGGGCTGATGTTCGTTGCAGCCCTAGGATCCCAGTATTTGTATATCATATCATGGGAGTCGTACATGACCGGTGAAGATCTAGAAGGGCGACTGTTCTGAGTCGTTATAGGCCTGTCACGACCGTTTGTTCTATGATCAGAAATAGCCGCTTGGTAGCGATGCGGGCACATTCGCTCCGTTGGATGTCATTAACGGCTGTTTGCTCCCCACTTGAAGTAGCCGGCTTCCTCGGAAGCATGAGACATGAATGCATAGGTGTGCGACAAATCCAGGAAGGAGAAGAGGTGAAATGCAAAGCAAGGAGGATGGAATATGTCTTCTTTGCGAGCCCGCCCGCCTGTTTGCTCGAAAGCAGGCTGGCTACCTGAAGCATTGCCGAAGAATTAAGTGTCCTCGCCACCGCTTTGATGCGTGCGAGGGCTCAAAATGTCCTTGAGCGTCTTCGTGATATTCATCTTCGCCATCAGAGTAACGCCGACGACGCCGTGAGGTACAGTTCTGCCCATCAACAACATTGCGCCGTATTTACAAACCAAGTCACGCTTAGAACATGAGCTCAAGACAGCAACAACATGTCATGGCTGCCAGGAGTGCGGCGCAACACCCTTCGCCTCCAGATCCCATGCCTCGATCTTGGTAGTATGGTCCCGGTGGTCCTTGCTGGTAGTACATGCCCTGCTGCGGCGGTCCGTAGTACCCGTAGGGCTGCTGTTGATAACCCTGCTGCTGCCACGGCCCCGGACCCGGCGGACCTTGATTCCAGCCTGGAGGGGGTTGCTGGTAGTAGCCATTTGGCCCTTGAGGAGGGTAGGAGTTGTTTTGGCCAAAGCCTCGATCGCCAGCGTCCTGGTAAGTTGGTTGCGGCTGCGCTACACCCGGCGGCGGACCGTCCGGCGGTTTGTACTCTGCGTTCGACATATTGCCGGTGAAGAATAATAGAAAAGAAGAGAAATAGAAGTAGTGCGTTTGTCGTGAGTGCACAGATGATGAGTGTGTAAAATAAGTGAGGTGGTTTGATGGAATGTCGCAGTTGCCGTCGCAGCCTACTCAGGGTCTCCGGATTCGTCGGCTGCGGGGGTTGCGAGGGCAGTGCCAGCGCCACAATTTGTGTCACGAGGCTGAAAGGCCGAAGGAAGTGGGTTCAGTAGATTCAGCGAATTCACGAGGCTATGGGAATGTGTCAGTACATAAAAATCGAGGTTTGGGAGCATCATTGTGTGAAAGTAATGCTTCCAACTTGCAACTGTCCATATCAATGTCCATATGAAGGAGGACTTCCGCCTGTTCATTTGTCCCGAATCGGAGCAGAGCACATGAATGTTGCTTATAGCATTTGTGGCACGGTGCCGGAAGCCAGGATTTCACTGGAGTGAGTCAGCTAAACAAAGGGTGCAACACCCAACGTTCAACCATTGAACTTGAAGCGTACAGTACCTGGAGTTCTTTTCCATGAGACTAACGATCGACATGTGCCTCGGCGAAATCCTTACTTGTTGAACTCACTAAATGGTCTGGAAGAAACGCGATGCCACACGTGTACGGAGTACAAATGTGTGATATGCTTGCGTGGTACCCAGTCAGCAGACCGTTTCAGACCAAGGATCCACGAATGTGCTGGCAAGTGATTGAGGTTTCGGCAGTGATTGAACATCAGTTTGGTGGGCTACTGTGATGCTGGAACTTACCGTCGTAGCCTATCGACCAAGCAGTTTTGGCTAATTAATCGTCGTCTGGTAAATGGTGGGACTGCCACTGGTGGGACATGTTCCATGTGCACACAACCATCAACTCGGACCCCCATGCTTCTTTCCTCCCTACTATACACACTTCCACTAGGCAGCGACGAAGAGTCTTGGACGACATCATCATTATCGTTACCACCCACCTTTCACGTCCACTCGAAAAAAGAAAAGACGTGCTTGCAATACATGTGCTCTTATAAGATAACCCTGCAGTTTGATAATCAAGCCGAAAGCCTCGAAGGATTGTACCAGGTACACCGACCATAGTACCTGACTCAACCGTTGCCGTCTTGCCGGCAGTCTATATGCCTGTGCGTTCGGAGTACGGGAGTACCCTAACAAGCCTATCTCATTTGTTCCACACGGCTATCAACGCACTGTGCCATGCCCATTCGAAGCAGACCCCACTCCAACAACAAGAACTTGTTGCTTCTACAAACCATGCCACTGGTCCATTGGTATCTCGTCTAACAAATGTGCTCATCAGACCTTGCCATCGCGCCATGGCATTCATCATCATCATCACCGATGCGGTGGGGGTGCCATCCATGCTTTCTTCATACTTCAACCATCTCGGGGGGATCCCACGTTCTTCCGTTCCGCAGACAGACCAGACGCAGCTAGCCTAGCCTGTTTCTTCTTATCAATCGGTCACTCTGCGCCCATCACAGCATCCAACGCCTTCGGGCATCGTTGGAACCTAGCATCGCCTAAATTGATTCCGATCCATGTCACTTCTACCTGCACCTCGTGCACCTATCCTGTCCCGATTGTCTCCTGCCTTCTGATTCGGGCTCATCCATCAAACTGAGGTCCATTTGCCGTAACGCTCGCAGGCACATGTCTCCCTAAGTCTGCGTTGCCGGCATACCACAGTAGTTACGTCCTTGTTGAGCCGAGCACGTCTTCTCCCAAAGATAACGACCGTGGATTTTCCTTCTCCATCAAAACAATCCATCTGAGCCTGATAAAAGCAGACCTTGGATCGCCTTTTCCTGACAAACCGCTCTGCGGTCTTCCTCACCCTTTCGCCATTTTGTCCTATTTTCACCGTCCCAAGCTACAATGAGCACCTACTTGTGGTATACGTTCAGCTGGAGTTCCCTGAGAAAGAGCCACGCACCGTGGTGACAGGAAAACACCAAGACAAAATTGCGTATGTCACTCACCGTATGTTCGAGCCTCAACAATTTTCCTGACATGTGCGCAGCAGAATATACCTTTTGGGAGATTCAGTTTGCAAGCAAAAGGGCACACCGTACAGAGTTGTCACCCTCCCATTGGGAGGGGCGTGATCCCTCTACTTCGTCCCCGTCGTGAGCAGCTTCATGCTCGCGTAAAAGACGGGGATTGTTTTTCGTGTGCGAAGAGTCCTTTTGTGTTATATGATATACCAGGGTTATCGTCGCGACCATGTTCGGCTCAAATACGCTGTCGCTCCCCCCTCCTTTCGCCCATGAGCATCATCCTCTCCGCTTGACCGCTGAGACTTCTCGCCCTCAGCCAGCTGGCGGGTGCCGATATGTTTTGTCACATCCATCGGCTCAGAATCAACAGTGCTCGTGTCAGTCCTTCCATCACAACCGAACCGCGCCAGGCAATATTTGTGACTGCGGTCATCAAGCCTGCTTTCATGTTCATGACGTCGAGAAACAAAGCTCGGAAGCCCTCAGTGCTATAATCGAGAAATTAGGTGAAAAGATCAGACATTTGGAAGAAACCGTTCAGAGTGAACGAGGAAATAGAGAAGCTGCCCTAAGCAGGGAAAGACAATTGTGGGAAGGAGATACCCGCATCCTGCGCGAGGCTTTAGCACCATTCTATCAAAACGAGAAAGAAATGCGCAGGAAGATCGTGGAACTGGAGAGCAAGCTGGAAAACAATCACGACGAGCAAATCCGTCTTCGAGAACGCGTCCTTGCGGTGGATGATGTCAACGTCGCAATAGAAAAGCGTGTGGAAGAATTGGAGGGTCTCCGCTCGAAGAGGAGACGAGTGGGTCGAGGTCATGGTCAAGACGAACCACCCTTGCAGAACGGCCATGTGTCGCCGAACACGATGCCTGCAAGACGAGTCTCGTCGAGCATTGACGAGAGATCCGCCCATACCCCTTCTTCTCGAGCTTTGTCACCCAACGGGTCTGGATCGACCACCACTGACCCTGAGGAGCCTCGTTCCAGTGGAATACTCAACCTCGTTGAGATGCCACGATCGGCGCTGCTCAATATGTCTCAGCAGCTGTCTCCTTCACAGGAGGAGCCAAGATCAAGCGGCTTCCTGACCATTGACCGCGCTGAACGACTGTCCCAAACGGCTTCTGAACAAGCACAAACAGTTGCACTTCACCACGCAGCTCGCATCACCCCTCCTCATGACCGTCCAAGTCCACCTGTTCACGTCAAGCTTTTCACAGACATCCCTAGGTCTGCTCCAACTCCTCCGGACCTCGCGCCTAAGAAAGTGCCGTTGCTCGATGTTATGGTACTGCCAGTCAATACTTCACCAAAGAAGAGAAAGTACCACCTCGACCACATCGCCTTGGATGTATTGGCCGATGTGAGCATGGCCAGTCCACTCATTCATTGAAATCTCTGCTTCTCGTTTTGTCGGGTCACTTTCGGCCTTCCACCATTATGATATGATAGCCATGGCTTGTTTTCACTTCAGCATCTGTCCGTCAGATTGGTTAGCGCTGTTGGTTGACGGTCATTTTGAGCGACCCGGGCAGCGTTTTCAGCAAGCGACATATTATCAGTGGGGGCTGGAGCGTCGGATCATTCTTTTCAGAACCAGTTCCTTTGTACAGACAGGGTAGATCCCAATATTGCACACTCATTAACTTTGGCATTGAGATAAGGAACTTACACGTGGGATTGGCTGTCGTGCTTGGTTCCAAATCGTACGCGACCTTTTCAAAGTCACCATGTAGGCTGCCACGCACTTTCCAGCCTAGCGAGCCGCCTAGAATGCAGGTCAGTATGGCAGGTTCCTAGGGCGGGAAGATGCGGCTGCTGATGAGAGATAGTAGCTTGGGGGGGGGACATTTTACCTTGTCGGGCTTTGTCCTCTGAGAATTCTCTTGCCACGTCATCGAATTTGGCACCATCACGTAGTTTCGCAAGAGCTTCTTCTTTTTTCGAGTGCTTCTCGCACTAAGAAATGCAACCAAAGGATATCAGATCGAGATGTTTATGACTAGATTTGGTTCAGAGAAGAACCTACCAGGATATGTCTGGTGTTGATGGACTGGGCTGCCTTCAGCTTACCACCGCCGCCAGCTGAGGCTTCATCCTCTTTGCCCTTTCCTTTGCCTTTACCGCCTGCTGAGCCAGACTTGCCCGAATCTTTATTTTTGGGAGCCATGTAGATCTCTATATACTTAAGAAGATGCTATGCTCTTTCCGACGGCGTCCTTCAGCAATGCAAATGATTGAAGGTGCACCGAACCGATCAAGGCGATTTTACAAAGAGAGACGGCAGCAGAGTTTCAAGGAGGTTCCTGTCCCAATCTGGAATAGTCTTCCCGTCGGTAGCGTGGTTGGCTGGGGTCATGCCCATTCGCGGCATGATGCAAGTCAGAACGGGAGGCCGATTATTATTGCAGGGCAAAGCACCTTTTCGGGGGCGTTCAGAAAACCTTGGGCGAAGGAGGAACAAGTCAGTCACAGTCAGTCGGAGGGCCGTGTGGATCAAACAGCAAATTGCCCATAACCCTCACTTTGCAACAGCCATTCTTTCTTCAGACAATGGTCAACCACAAGAGAAATAAGTCAAGTATAGACAAAAAGTCCAACGGATGGGAAAACCACATTCCCCTACCAATTCTCACCACCTCAGATAGACAACCCTTTGTATAGAAGGCAATTCACGTGACTTGGGTTCACTTTCAATGTTCCTGGCCCTTAACGCCGCACCCTGCCCGAGTCGCGCGTATTTGTGAAGATGATCCAGACATCCGGCCAGACAAGCTTGGGCTGCGAACACTTCCAGCAGCGACTGATCATGCTCCGTATCTGCCTACATCGCCACATTTCTTCATCTCCATCACTCTCTCCCTCACCCAACCCATCATCATCCTGTCACAACCATTGCACTTTACCATCGCGCGAATTACTTTAACGTCGCTCCCGGTTGAACAATGTCGCAAACCCCTTGATGAGCCGAATTTGGTGACACGACTTCACCGTGCCAGCCGCACTGTGGTGAAGTCAGGAAGAGCGGACCGAAACCCCTCCCAGTCACCTCAATCGATCTAACCACCACTATTATCGTTCTTCCAAAAGAAAGATTTGCGACCGACATTGAAATAATTCACATAATCGGGCAATGGAGGCTTTGGACAAATACCACACATAACGAACCTGCATCTAGACCCATAATTGAGGAAAAGGTAGACCAGAGGGACTAAGAAGCAGACCCAGGACGACAGAAAATTAAGTCACTGTCGCGACAACACCAAAAATGTCGGGGTCAACGCCATTCACGGCTCGTTCGCCAACGCAGTCGAACCAGTACCCACCATATTCACCATCTCATTCAAATCGTCCCTACTACGGTCACGAACCCTACCAAATACCTCCACCTCAACATCTCATGCAAACACCTCCACCATTTCCACCAGCCTCTTTGGTACACAGCCCGCATCAACATCGTCAATCGACATTGGCGTCACCCTTGCCTGCACCAAATGTTCTTCCGCCTCCACCTCCTCCAGTCGGCAACGTCTCTGGTTACCCGCAGGCATTGACCTCGAGCCCACCTTTCTCATTGCAGAGAAGTTATCAAGGACACCTCCCTCCTCCGACCATGCCTCCGCAGTACGACGGCGCTCCTTCGCACGCACACCCTCCTGGTCCCTCAGCTGCTGGACTCCAGTCGCCTATAAGAGATCACCACAGTCTGAGCAATGGCAGGCCGGCCGATAATCTTCTTTCAGATTCGCGTCCTCAATCCAAAGAGGTACAATTTTATGCTCGATCTGTCTTGAAAAGTACTGACCACAAGTCACAGAAATCCGATCGAGCGAGCAACCCCATGTCCTTCGCGAGCATCTTGGGCCCTTCGAATAATGAGCCAGCGCCAAAGCCTGCCGAGTCCAAACCTCCACGACCCATAACGCCGCCGCAAAAGCCTGTGGCTGAAAGCAAGATATCACCTGAAACGTCACCTGTGGCCAAACAACCACTATTCGACTTATCCCAACCTCTAACAAACGGTGATGTAAAGCCACAAGCAAAGGAAGACACGGCTCAAGTCGCGAGGAAGTTCGATGCTCCTGCCAAACCACGGAAAATATTGACGGAGCGGGAGGCCGATAAAATCCTGAAAGCACTTTCCGTGATCGATGATGGTCCGCTCAGTGACGTGGAAGAAGTTGGTTTCTATGACCACAAAGAACGGTACAAGGAGAGAAGCAGAAAGCGGGCTGCAGAGGTTGGTGAGGCGGAACTGCGCAAGCGCAAGGTAAGTAACACAATATGCCGCACCCCCTACTCCACCATATCACTGACTTACCCTTCTGCAGCGTCGACGAGAGTATCTTCTTGACTCCTTTATCAAACCTTTCGAGTCGCATGCCATCAGTGCCGCCCAGCGCTTCCGTGAACAAGTCGAGCCTATCGCTGCTAAAGAGATTGCGGACAAGGATATTGCAAGCGAAAAAGAACGCAAGAAAGACATGCAAAGAAAGCGACGCCGTGAACAACAAATTCGCAATGAAAGAGAAAAATTAGAAGAGCTCGAAGAGCGGGCGAGAACCGCAGAAGACCCAGAAGATGCACAAAAGTACCTTAAGCAGGTGGAAAAGTCTCAAGCTCGTATCAGACAAACCGCTGAACTCCTGGAGGGTGGTCCATCTCAAGAAGATCTAGAAGTCTCAGCTCCTGCTCCCAATTATGAAGGGGGTATCACCTCGTCCTTCCAGATTGGCTCTCCTGAGCCTGGAGAGCCACCCAAGAAGAGAAGTAAGAAAGAGCCCGGCGCTCCGTCTGCCCGCCTTAAGAAATCGAAAGAGAAGAAGCAGGCAGAGAAAGACAAGGCAGAGGCTGCATACGCTGCTATGGAAAGAGATGCATTGATCAACATCGCTCCCAAAGACGAAAGCCCACAAGAGCCTAGTACTAAAAGCAAGAAGTCGAAGGCAAAGGAGAAGGAGAAAGAAGAAGAAATCGCGGCTGCCCAAGGGGTCAACTATGATTCCAAAGGGTACAACCAGATTTACGAACAAATCTGGAGAGATCTTGCTAGAAAGGATATTCCCAAGGTCTATCGGATCAAGCAAGTTTCACTCAGCACCAAACAAGAGAATCTACGCAAGACGGCCATTCTGGCTAGTAAGCAAGCACGCAAATGGCAAGAACGTACCAACAAGAGCATGAAGGACACGCAAGCACGGGCCAAACGTGTCATGCGTGAGATGATGTCCTTCTGGAAGCGCAATGAACGAGAAGAACGAGATCTTCGACGTATGGCAGAGCGGAAGGAAATTGAAGATGCAAAGAAGGCTGAAGCAGACCGTGAAGCCAATCGACAGAAGCGGAAACTCAACTTTCTTATCTCACAGACCGAACTATACTCGCATTTCATTTCGCGGAAGATCAAGACCGACGAGGTGGAGAGGGCAACCGATGATCCTGAGATTGCTGCTTCCGGCCAGAAGCCTCATGCAGGAAACCGTGATATGGACGACCTAGCCTTGTCCAACGAACATGGAAACCACCAGGTCACCAATATCGAAGATCTCGATTTCGATGCCGCTGATGATTCTGCGTTGCGGCAAGCGGCAGCAGCCAATGCTGCAAGCGCTTTGCAAGACGCGCAGGACAAGGCTCGAAACTTCAACGGCGACGATCCCATGACGCAATTTGATTCCAGCGACATGAACTTCCAGAACCCTACCATGGCTGGAGACGTCCAAGTGTCCCAGCCCAAGATGTTGCAGGCTCAACTCAAGGAATACCAGCTCAAAGGTCTCAACTGGCTGGTCAATCTTTACGAGCAGGGCATCAACGGTATCCTGGCAGACGAAATGGGTCTGGGCAAGACTGTACAGTCTATCTCCGTGATGAGTTATCTTGCAGAGCAGCACAACATTTGGGGTCCTTTCTTGGTTATTGCACCAGCTTCGACACTGCACAACTGGCAGCAAGAAATCACCAGATTCGTGCCTTCAATCAAAGTCCTTCCATACTGGGGTAGTTCAAAGGACCGAAAAGTCCTGCGAAAGTTCTGGGATCGGAAGCATGTTACCTACAACAAAGATTCCGAGTTCCATGTTCTCGTCACCTCATATCAACTTGTCGTCATGGATGCCCAGTATTTCCAGAAGATCAGATGGCAGTACATGATCCTTGACGAGGCACAAGCTATCAAGTCATCAAGCAGTTCGCGATGGAAGACTTTGCTGGGGTTCCAGTGTCGCAACCGTCTTCTTCTCACCGGTACACCAATTCAGAACAACATGCAGGAATTGTGGGCACTACTGCACTTTATCATGCCTACTCTTTTCGATTCCCATGACGAATTTAGCGATTGGTTCTCCAAGGACATCGAAAGCCACGCACAGAGTAATACGAAATTGAATCAGGACCAGCTTAAGCGGCTGCATATGATTCTCAAGCCTTTCATGTTGCGTCGTGTCAAAGCTCATGTTCAGAAAGAACTGGGTGACAAAGTGGAGATAGATGTCTTCTGCGAGCTCACGTACCGACAGCGTGCGTACTATGCAAACCTGCGAAGCAAGATTAGCATCATGGATTTGATCGAGAAAGCAACCTTGGGTGACGATCAGGATACGGCCACGTTGATGAACTTGGTGATGCAGTTCCGAAAGGTCTGCAACCATCCTGATCTCTTTGAAAGAGCAGACACTAGTTCACCTTTTTCGATGTCCTACTTTGCTGAGACAGCCTCGTTTCTCCGAGAAGGTTCATTTGTTCAAGTTGGCTATTCGGTGCGCAACCTTATCCAGTATGACTTGCCACGAGTCTTGTGTAATGATGGTGGCCGCCTCGACATTGCTGGTCCAAGCAACGGTCGGGCGGGTTTCAATCGAGCCGGGTTCAGAAGGGACGCTTTAAGCGGTTTGATGAGGATTTGGACTCCTGAAAACATCAAGAAGTCTGCAGAGAGTGACGGGGCCTTTTCGTTCCTGCGCTTTGTGGATACCTCTGTTGGTGAAGCCGCTACAGCTGCTGACTACGGCGTCTTCGAACGTGCCATCAAGCTGAAGAAGCAGCACAAGCGAACATTGCCAGTCTATGAAGACGTCGAGCCAAAACCTCGTGTACATGCCATGTTCAACATTGTTGAGAACACCTCTCGGAAGCCACTTGCGGAACTTGATCCAAACTCTCCTCTCGCTCGGCTGTTCAATATCTCTGGACAGAGTGTCGAGGATCAAGGATATTCTGTTTTCGAGCCAGCTGCCCTGCCAAAGGCTTTGGCTCCGCCCATTGAGATCAGTGCCTTTGACCAGTCTTCCCTGGCCGAGCGGCAGTCGACCATGTTCAACATGAATGTGCGAGGAACCCTATATCCACTTGAGGAAAGTCTCGAAGAGAAGCTGTTGAACCAAGATGTGGATCCCGAGAACTTTCCCTTGTCTGAGTTGCTACCTCAACCAGAATCGCGAAAGGCCAAATACACTCACATATCGATTCCGTCAATGCGCAGATTTGTCACGGACTCCGGTAAGTTGGCGAAATTGGATCAGCTACTTCGTCAACTCAAGAACGGCGGCCACCGAGTGTTGCTGTACTTCCAGATGACACGTATGATCGATCTTATGGAAGAGTACCTCACCTACCGCAACTACAAGTATTGTCGGTTGGACGGCAGCACCAAGTTGGAAGATCGACGAGATACTGTACATGACTTCCAGACAAGACCAGAGATCTTCATCTTCTTGCTGTCCACACGCGCTGGTGGTTTGGGTATCAACTTGACCTCTGCTGACACTGTCATCTTCTACGATTCTGACTGGAATCCGACTATTGACTCGCAAGCCATGGATCGAGCGCACAGATTGGGTCAGACCAAGCAAGTCACAGTGTATCGTCTCATTACGCGTGGTACAATCGAGGAGCGGATTCGAAAGCGTGCCATGCAGAAAGAGGAAGTCCAGCGTGTTGTCATCACTGGAGGTGACGGTGCTAGCGTCGACTTCAACACCCGAGACCGACGTGAAAACCGAACCAAAGATATTGCCTTGTGGCTTGCCGACGACGATCAAGCTGCGCTTATCGAACAAAAGGAGAAAGAGAGCGCCGAGAAACCGGAAGAAGAGAGTACGAAGAAGAAGAGCAAGAAAGCTCAAGCAGCAGCGGCCAGCAGAAAGCGCAAGATGGAAATGAGTCTGGACGATATGTATCATGAAGGTGAGTTTTCTTACATTGAGGTACACGTGTCGTGGTGACTAACTCTTCTGCAGGCGAAGGACATTTCGAAGGTGAATCGTCCAAACCGTCAGGTGCAGCCACACCTGTTAGTACTCCCGAGACACCTGAACCCAAACGTGGTGCTGGTTCTCGTGGTGGCAAGGGAGTGAGTAAGAAAGCCAAAACCGCCAAACAACGTCTCGCTATTATCGACGCTGAAGGTGATTTGGGAATGGGCGGTGGTATGTGAGAAGTCGTTTGATTCTGCATGGAAACCTCGATCTGAAAAGGGGAAGCCGACATGGACAAAACATTTCACATATTGTATTCGTGTAGATTATGGGTTATTGGTATTTTCTGCAAAAAGGAATTCAGATGGGACGATTGATACATGGTCAGAGGTCGACTGTGCACGCAGCATTGCATACAGGAAGTCAGCAGGAGGCTTTCCAGGTTCGACGGGCTGAGCTGGTGGTTCCGGCCTACAAAATGGGCGTGGTTTATGGCGTGTTTCTATCCTTGACAAAAATCGAGAGGGAACCTGAGTGCAAGATAGACTTGGGGCTCAATACACAGCTGTTTGATTTGAATGTGGCTTCATACTCGTACGAAGTGCTCGTACTGTTTACATGAGTTAGTAAGCCAGTAGTTCCGTTCATCTCATGAATATGGTAAGTAAATACCAGGTAGCTGTGAAGGATCATTTTGACATCACCACTTTTTTGGAATCATTTGTGTGGATCCTTGCATCATAATGATCCCTATGCCACAGATATTTTGATGATTTTGTACACAAAGTTTGGCAGATCGTCATTTGGTGTAATGAGGTGCTCGCAGAGCCATTAGGCACGTACGGACAGATTTAAGTGACTCGTAGTCTTAGGAAAATAGGTTGGAAAAAGTGGTTTCATTTGGTTTACGGACTGCCAGACGTCATTATTGATATTTGATATAGCATTGGATTTGACTCTGGCCACTGGATTCTATATTCTTCTGTAGCCAAAGCCCGATTAGATCTTAGCTGCTCTTGACGATCAAACGGGATCTCCTACACTATCATCCATCGTATAGATACTAGACTTACCTGACGAGGCTTGATTTCGACTTTCACAGCCTCTAGCCTGTCTAGTCGTCAACATGTCAAAATCAACTCTCGACCTAATTGACACGGCCGTCATCACTGGCGGAGCCGGTGGCATTGGTCGTGCCATGGCAGAATGCCTAATAAAGCACGGCAAGAAAGTCATCATAGCAGGACGGACGGAATCCAACCTGAAGAAGACGTCCGAAGAAATCGGAGCAACAGCCTACTACGTTCTCGACACGGGAAAGCCTGATATGGTCGCCGAAGTATCGAGAAAGATCCTCGCCGAACACCCAGAAGTCAACTGTCTCGTGAACAACGCTGGTGTACAGAGGCCTTTCCAATTTCCGAACGTCAAAGAGGACCAAGACTACAGCTTCGACTTGAGCAAGGCTGACCAGGAGATCGACATCAACATTCGCGGCCCGATGCATTTGACGGTGCTGTTCTTGCCGCATCTGCTTCAGAAGAAGGGCGGTGTGGTCATGAATGTGTCGAGTGTGCTGGGGTTCTTGCCCAGTAGTGTGATCAACCCTGTGTACAACGGGACGAAAGCGTGGGTGCATTTCTTCACGCTGAATATGCGGACGCAGTATGCGGGTAAAGTGAAGGTGGTGGAGATTGCGCCGCCGACGGTGTCAACGGCATTGCATCGCGAACGGACGGATCCGAATGATAACTCGAAGGAGAAGAATCAGAGTGCGTTGAGTCTAGAGGAGTTTATTACTGAGGTTGAGGCTGGGTGGAAGGAGGGAAAGGACTTGATTGCGCCTGGGCCGGCGGGCAAAGTTGTGAGTGTATGGCAGGAGGGATTGGGTAAGAAATATGAGGAGGTGACGGGGAGTTGAGGTGGTTGACATAAAGCGGTGACGACTTGTGCGATAGATTGATAGAGCACCTATACTGTACCTGTGAAAACTGAAGCTATGTCGCCGACGATTGTTCGTGAGCTTCGATGCGTGTGTCCCTGAACTCATGAAGGTTATTGTGTTAGTGTACCTGGTTTCATCTCAATTGGCCACTGGGGTTGTGCAGTCGTGTTTTATCACCTCGCTGTATGTGTGTGCACTGGGAGTACCGTCGTATAATGTTGTGCCTCAGGCATAGACTTGACTGACTTTACCGTTTTGAAAGGTGCACTCGGGATCCAATCAACCGAACCAAACCCTGATTGACTCGCGCTTGACACTTCTTTGCATACAGTAGGGGCGAGAAGGAGTGTCTCTTCGATCTTGAACATTTTCCTGCTACGGACAGCGCGTAGAGGACCCAGGATCCATTCTAGCCCCAGGTTATCGATGATGTCCGTTCGGTGGCGAGCGATCATGTCCGTCTGCAGGCTGTCGACAAGTCCAGGCACACGACGACGCAAGCAACAGTATGGCCCTTAAGCTCTGAGGCTGGGGCATCGATGAAACGTCGAAGCTTGAGACATTTTCAACCACGAAGTTATGCACTGGTGGATAAACCGGTGGATGGTTCCGGAGTTGGGCATCTCCGTCAGTCTGTCAGATCCAACAGCTTGGACCTGGGAAGCGTCAGTTTCGGTACACAGACATCATCTAGATGTGTCCACCATCACGAGATACTGGTCTCAATACGCAAAGATGAAGCTATCCTCAGCATTCGAGCACGGCGAGTGACGGCTCGAAGGAATCCTACGGTCTCTGTCATTCCGCCGTCCGGCCTGAAAAACTCATCCACTAATGCTCCGTACCGTGGATGAAAATCCTCACTCATCAATTCGAGAGCCAAGTCTCAAGAAAGGAGCAACTCGTCGGGTCCAGCACCGATGTTCTTGATGGGATCGGCACGACGGACAAATAACAGCGCAGTCCCCAGTGACGCCTGTTAACGTGTAAGAAATGAACGCCTCCCGTGGCCTCTTCGCTAGGACATCAACTAACTACAACTAACAATGTCGCACATCTCCATCTGTCCTACCACAGGCCAAGTGCTCGCCGTCGCCCACAACCGCCTACCGATAACGAGTCCACACACTGCACGCAGGGCGCGGACAAGCTCGTATCCACCCGTTAGCCACATGGCAATCACTCGCCTCCCAAAGCAAATGAACGAAAGATAAGGCTTATTTCATCCTGTCTCGCGAAATTCATAACGAGGTTATGTACTATCAATGAGTGAGCCCTGGCCACTGCAAGATATATACCTTGACGGAGATCTTCATCGTCTCTGTCCTGACCTACCTAACTTTACCCTCTCGGTTCCTTCGATTGCGTGCCTCTGCAGGAAACATCCTTAGCCTGAACAGTGACTCACAATGGCTACCCGACGACTTTCGTCCATTGTCCATGGCGGCAAACAGAACGAAGCATTCGATGCATCTCTGGGAAATGAAGCAACACTCAATAAGCTGGGTTACGAGCAGGGTACGTCGAACTACGCGCGATCCCCTCCATATCAATGCGGTGATACTAACGTTTTCGCAGAGCTCAAACGCTCCTTCTCCCTCCTGGGAATGGTCGGCTTCAGTTTCTCCATCGTCACCTGCTGGACAGCTCTAGGCGGCACACTCATTCTGGGCATTGAATCCGGTGGTCCTCCTGTCATGGTCTGGTCCTGGCTCGCGATCTCCGCATTGTCGCTCTGCGTCGGCTACTCCTTCGCCGAAATGTGTTCTGCATACCCAACGGCCGGCGGTCAGTACTCTTGGGTCGCCATCCTCGCACCTCCCAAGTATGCTCGCGGCGCTGCCTGGGTGACTGGCTGGTTCATGTGTACTGGCATCGTGGCCATGGGAGCGGTCAATAACTTTGTCAGTTGCACCATCACACCTCACCAGCCAAACATAACTAACTTTCCCGCAGATCGGATCCAACTTCCTCCTCGGCATGGCGAACCTCAACTACCCTGACTACGAAATCCAGCGCTGGCAATGCGTCCTGGTGACTTACCTCATGGCCATTATCGCCGCAGCCATAAACATTTTCCTCTCACGCCACTTGAACAGCATCTCCACGTTCGCCGTGATCTGGAACGTCGTCAGCTTCTTCGTGGTTATCATCACCATTCTCGCCTGCAACGACCACAAACAATCCGCCAGCTTCGTGTTCAAGGACTTCCAGAACGACACGGGTTTCGCTTCAGGCGGTATGGCCGTGATGCTGGGTCTCCTCAACACACTCTTCGGCATGTGCTGCTACGACGCGCCTGCACACATGACCGAAGAAATGATCAACCCGGCCAAAGAAGCGCCCCAAGCCATCGTCATGTCCGTCTGGCTCGGCGCAATCACCGGTTTCATCTTCTTGATCTCCGCCTTCTTCTGCGTCGGCGACCTCGAAGCCACGGCCACCACATCGACCGGTGTGCCGCTGATCCAGATCTTCTACGACAGCACAGGCAGCATCAAGGGCGCGACCGCTTTGACGTCATTAATTACGGTCATCGTCCTCATCTGCGCAAACAGCTTGATGGCCGAGGGTAGTCGTGCCCTGTGGGCTTTTGCGCGTGACCACGGTTTGCCATTCAGCGGCTTCTTCGCCAAAGTCAACAAGAGGTCCCAGGTGCCTGTCAACAGCGTCATTCTCTGCCTGTTGATCCAAATGGGTTTAAACAGCATTTACTTCGCCAGCTATGAGGGTTTCTCCACCGTCATCTCCATCGCCACCATGGGATTTTATATCTCGTATGCCATGCCACTGCTCGTAAGGTTGTGGAGTTACTTTACCGGCCACGAGCACGCCAAGGTCATCCCGGGCGCATATTCGCTGGGAAAATGGAGTTTGGTCCTGAATGGCCTTGGTCTCGTGTTCTTGCTCTTCGCGGGTATTGATTTCAATTTCCCCTCAGAAGGTCCAGTCACCGCAGACAATATGAACTACTGCAGTGCCGCTGTCGGAATCATCGGTCTTATCAGTATCGTCACCTGGATCTTTGACGGAAGGAAGAACTTCACCGGACCCCAAATCAACCTCGGCGCCATTGAGGCTGAGGATAGAAGTGTACCTATGAGTGGCGGCGTGGTCGGTGAAAAGTACAGTGATGCAGGAAGTGACGAGGCTAGTGGCCATGGGAAGGTCGGCCAAGATGTTAACAAGCTTGCTTGATCTGATTTATTTAATATGTGTACTATTTGTTCAGTATCAAAACAACCTTCAGGCTGTCATTACGACCGGTAATTCTTTTGATTGAGTGCATTCACATCTAGCACTCTCCGAGCTCTCAATGAGTTGCAAGCTAAATATGAGTACTACGTCCAGCCACTGCCAGCAAACAACCCCCGTGGATGATATGTTTCGCCTTCAATGTCGATTCAATTTCCCTGTCATAATCATCGTGGGAGATATAGAGTTTGTGGGTCGTGCTTGTTCGCCGTTGGAGCTTTTGGTCGGGTGACTAAAGTAGTCATCTCTCTGGGAGTTTCGTTATTCTCGTCATCTTCGGCCAAGTCAAAGACGGAGCCTCGTCGTCGTTTCTGGCGGTTGCTGGATAATGTGCTTGATCTCCTTTTAAGTCTATACTCCGTCTTTGGAGCATCGATGCTCACTTCATTGTGCACCTCTTCACCAGTATCTTCATAGTAATTCGAGGTCGGTGACTGTTCTTCACTATCGCTGCCACATGATGGATCCCCGCCAGCAGAGTCGTATGCAAGCTCGTCTTCATTGGTCCCTCTTTCGACGTTGCTCGCAGATTCATCGCTGACGCAAAGCTGGGCAGCCAATGCGGCGCTGTCCCTTGCAACAATATGAGGAGGCATAGAGCTAGCGCGTCTTCTGAGGCCGGGTCGTTGCGGTCTTGGAGTCGGCGGGTATCCTGCTGATTTAGCCTGCTTGTCCTGCAGGTCCGTTCCGGACTGCTCTGTGTCATCGGATATGTCTAGTGAGGAAACCTGTTCTGCCGCAGGCCTCGTGGTGCCACCCAAAGAGCGCAGTCCATCGCCCGTGACGTCGGATGGCTCTCGGAATGATTGTGGTCGAGATCGAAGTGGAGGTGATACCGTCCGTGCTCTCACATCCCTCGGAGTTTTGTTCTCATTCTTGCTCCAATATGCCAAGAGAATCTCCCTCTCCTCCCACGAGACGTGAGCCCCAGTCCGTTCATATCCGCCAAGCGAATCCGGACCCCAATTCTCTATGGCTTCCAACACTTCTGCAGACAGTCTTCTCTTTGCGTCCCTCTTGGGCCAGAGGTTCAAATGCATATTTCTTGGGAATGGCTTGTAGGGTGGATCAACAGGATTTTTGTGCCTCTGATGAAATCGTTGG
Source organism: Exophiala sideris (assembly GCA_000835395.1). Classification (NCBI taxonomy): domain Eukaryota; kingdom Fungi; phylum Ascomycota; class Eurotiomycetes; order Chaetothyriales; family Herpotrichiellaceae; genus Exophiala; species Exophiala sideris. Next base: position 1,519,886 of record KN846954.1, on the reverse strand, counting down.
CCGAAGTCCGCGGCATCTTGTGATCGTTGTAACAGATACTTGTAAGTTGGATCCTGAAACTCGACAGTTGGCGGCTTTGATGGCCGTGGAACCCAATGTTTGACTGTCCTTTGGTACAAATCCTCAAAGTCGTTTCTATGCATCTCGTTCGAAAACCATGGATGTTGGAGAGCTTCTGCAGCTGTTGGTCTCCTGGCTTCATCGAGGACCAATAGTTTCTCGACGAAGTGCCTTGGTCGACGTCTGACTTGTAGCCAATCTGTAGACTCTTCAAGGAATGTAAGGTTGCACTCTCTCGCGAGCTTTTCCGAGTATACGTTCGTGGTCGGGTCGGCGAAGGCTAGCCCGCCAGTGAGCAAAACAACTGAGACACACCCAACCGACCACAAGTCGACTGCCCGTGTATAACCACGTGGCTGGGTTTGTGCTCCGCTTCGCGATTGTCTCAACGTCTCACTATGAAGAGTTCAGCACCAGCGATGGAATGGAGAGCAACAGCTTACGGTGCAGCATATTCACGGGTGCCCAGCAATGTGGACATCCGGTGCAGCGGATTCAGTATTCTGCGAGCAGCACCGAAATCCGTCAGCACAACTCGAGAACCCGCCGAGAGACTCGTCATGAGGATGTTTTCTGGTTTGATGTCTCGATGTACAATATTGTGTTCGTGGAGGAAGCACAAAGCAATGAGTATTTGTCGTATAATAACCGCCGCTTCGACCTCGAGCAGTCTCCCGTTCTTCGACTCGATGTAAGAAAACAGGTCACCACCAGTAACAAGATCTTGCATCATGTACCTTTTTGATCAGTAAAACACCACCGCACCAGAAGTTCATCGCTCACACTGTGCTATCTGTCACGTAAACCTTTTCGATTCCAATAATGTTAGGCTGCGTGGTTGGTCAGCTTGTGAATACGAGAACATCGACAACCTTACGTGGCTGATCGAAGCCAGGATCTCAACTTCACGGAGGTATAATCTCAACTTGTCTTCCAGATGGCCCTCCCTCTTCTGTTGTTCTCCCCATTGTTTGATCTTTTTGAGTTCGAGCCGGTTGTCCACCTCTTCTGCAGCCGCTGGTCGTTCCAGATCTTCGAGGAAATCGAGAGGTCTCTCCTCGAGTCTTCGTAAATCAACCACCTTGCATGCCACTTGTGCCCTTGCTTGTTGTTCGATCGCCATGAAGACTTTACCGAAAGTTCCTGCACCGAGAAGGCGATCCGTGACCACATAGTTGTTCCGAAAACGCTGATGCTATCAGTAGGGCTTGTAGAACAGTGGCAAGACCATACCGCCATCTCCCACTCCTGCGCGAAGTCGAAATGAGCTTCAGGTGTTCTATCTGTTTTGTACTCGAACACGAGAAATGTTCGGCGACTCAATCTCAGAACGTCCCCGTTGCTGAGTAGGTAGCCACCATTGCCATTGCCGATGAGCCCACCATTCCAATAAGTTCCGTTTTGGGACAAGTCTTCAGCGTATACAAGGGTTTGGACTTCGTTTTGCTCATCATTTTCGTACACAACTGTATAGAGCCTGACATGTCTTTTGGAAACGTAGGGATCGTTGATGACATATTGACTAGATCGTAAGTACGGGACTAAATTCGAGGTATGCAACCTCACCAGCGACTTTTGTCTCGACCAATGATGATCTCATGGTTGGCATAGATCTTCTTTCCTGCGAAGGCTAGTATGACCACAAACGGAGTGAAACCATTGATAGAACAACAACGCACGAGCAAGCACTTGGCCTCGGTGGTCCTTGTGGAGACAAACACCTGCAAAAGGTGGTTTGGACGTGGGCGATAAATTACTGCTCACACGGTGCACGCCAGAACAAGGTAGGAAAGTCATGATTGCAAACAACGCAGGACGAGTAAAGCAGAAACTGGTCAACGAGAAACAACGGCAGAGATGCAGCGATTGTGCAATAAAAGGGGACTCGGAATCAATCCGACAGCTGAGCATGACCTACAAGGCATTCTGCAGAAGCATCATATCGCAATGGACAGAAGGAGTGAGTTGTGTAGAAAGATACAAAGGAAGTTGTTGGAGCTGGTACCTGCCCGGTTGACAATGATGTCAAGGCGTGACTGATATCCGTATCAAGGCTAGTTTACTGCAAACACGCCAAGGCTTCAACACACAGTTCGTTCTTGCTCAAATATCTCCCCGCAGCTGTCCTTCCGTTGTTCCTCTCCTCTCCCAGCAACTCATTTTCCGACAACAATCTGTACGTTCTTCCAAAGCCACTCCATTGAACGATGGACGCGGTGGCTTCTGAGTGATGGACCAAATACTGACCCTGCTATAGTCGCAATCCTACGAAGATGAGAGCCAAATGGAGAAAGAAGCGAGTGAGGCGCCTTAAGCGTAAGAGGAGGAAGACCCGTGCCCGCAGGTATGTCTCAATCAATGGAATTGTCCAAGAGAATCAAGCATGATATTGACCTCTATCACAGCAAGTAATCGCGTCAACTGCTCCATCTCATCGTCCCTCTCGACCAATGTCAATGATACTTCAACATCGAGCTGAGTCCTCGAATATCGAGTCTCGATCTCAGCACCATTCAACAACCTCTACGAAGCTTCAACTTTGACAGATACGCAAAGAGAAATGTTGGATTAGGAAGAATCGGCCTTACCATTTTGACAACTTGTCACTGTGTAGGAGGAGTGGAAGATGGTCAACCCACCAATGGAGCTTTCTGACGGATTGCTTATGATGTCTTGGACATACCACGGAGGATTCGGAACGCAGAAACACTCAGACAATTATCTATATGTTCAAAGACTCAGGGTTTCCAATATTCAGAGCTGTTAATAGCACTCAAGTGTCTTGGATGTCGTATCTAACGATGCTGCATCTGCAAGCCACTTGTACCAGAACGTCAATCAATCAAAATGTGCTCTGAACAACCTTGCTTCCCTAAGACCGTGTCTTCTTCGTGCAAATACCTTCACTGTCTTCTGGCGCTGTAGATTTGAGCTGCTGTCGTTTCTTGCTGGGAGCCGTCTTCGAATACTTCATAGGTTCAGCAAATGTGTGTTGTGTTGTGTGTGACGTCCTGTGGGGCGGCTCTATCTCGGCTTAATGCTTTGGAGGCCTTGTCAGCCAAAAATTATTTTTCAAAGTTGGAGATCGTAAACCGCATCTCTTCCATCTTTCGAGCGCAGTTCAGCCCTTCCGACCTTTGACTCCGCGACGTTGACCATGGCCGAGAAGAAGCGCAAAGCGGCTGCTCCAGAGGGCGAAAGGCCTGCTAAAAAGCCCCAAACCAGCAAAGTCAAGGTCACTCACCTGTCGAGTGCTGACATCGCAAAACCAGTCGTTGGTACGAGAACACCCTCACCGTCACAACTACAACCACACAGCACTTTATTGACCAGTCTATAGCATCGTCTCCCGGCTTCAATATCGCTCCAAGCGTGTCTTTCAACGCCTTCTCCAAGAGATCATCCGCCCAATCCACACTCCTCCTGCAGTCCTCAACGCACCCAACGATAGACTATCTCGCGACCGAAAGTTCCACGATCGATGTCGCCGACAAGCATGTCAAGCACTACATCGCAGTCTTTGACCCAGCGACCTCCCACCTTAAAGTCCTCCCAGCGAAGAAAATGACTGTCCGCTCCAGTGTGCGACAACCCGCACAAGACAACTCAGACTCTGAAGCAGAAGCCACCCAACCTACACCATCCTCTCGCGCAGCCTTGACCGAAGCCTTCGGCACAAAGAAGTCCAAAAAGGCAGTCGCCTCCATGGCCGAGAACAGGCTCCTCGCAAGAGGTGGTGCCGGCGACGCCACGCACGACGCCCTCTCCTCCGCCATCCTCTCTTCCATCAAAGACGAAGGCGACGTTGACGAACTCGACCAAGCCACCTCCCGAGCCAACAAACCCCTACCACAAGCCGACCTCTCCGCAACAGACATCACACAAGTCTACCCCTTCTCATCACTCATCTTCCCCGGTCCCGGTCGCACGACTCTTAGCCAAATGCCCATAGCATACTGGCGCGATCGCATCGGGTCCGCCAAACCGGTCAATTCACGCTACCGATTCATTGCGCACAGAGTCGAAGGCCTAACAAAACCACACATCGATAACCCGGCCGACAAGACATATCTGACCAACCTACAAGTCCTGCGGTACATTCAGCTCCTCCTCGAAATCTACACATACATCGCGCGTCTGCCCAACCGACGCCCCATTCCCGACCCAGAGAAATGGCCTGCAAAGACGACATCCGACGCCTCCCTCTCAACGACGTTCTTGTCCAAATTGATCTCACATTTCTTCCCGACGAGTCAACCCACGCAGCAAGCCAAAACCCTGCTTGTAACCACGATCCTAGCGTTGACACTGCATATCCCTCCGCCGAAGTTCCATGCGGGCCAGGAGTTACCGGCCCTCATCACAGAACCGAGCGACATCAGTCTCGATTTGGCGCTGCAGCCGGCCGAGGTGAATAAATATTACCGAGAGTTAGGGTGCAAGATCGACAGTTTGACGGACGCGGAATTGACGAGGTACGGGTGGGAAAAGGCGGGCAAGGCGAGGAAAGTGGTGGATGCCAACGGGAAAGAGGTCAGCCTGCCGAAACCAAAGTTCGCGAAGCTCAGGTTTCCTATTGAGTTTCCCAAGGTCAGTGCCGGTAGGCCTTCTGCAAGAAGATGATCTTGGACTAGTGTGGCATTCGACGAGCAGACGTGACAGGTAGCAATGTGTAGGAGGGTTGACAGCAGTAGAGCTCGAACATGCTAACGATGAATATGTGAGTCGGAGTGTAGATCATGAAAGCGAAAATGGCCACGAGTACGTGACAATTCATATTTCCTTTCTACGGCTACGAGACGTAGCCGAAAGTAGATTTTTGTATATAATAGTGGCTGAAGAGCCTGAATTTTGCCTCACACCGCGGGCAAAGAACACCGTTCACCTCCGTTTCTTCTCACATCTCGTCCTTGCATGCGACGAGCACTTCCTCCGTTGTCTAGGCGGAAAGCTCAAGCCGCAGCAGCCGCAATGGGCATGACGCGCTCTTCTGTCACCTCGTCTGCCACGGCGGGCTCAGTAACCGCGTCAGCATGTGCAAGCTGGGTGTCCGTCCAGAGTGGCTCGACAGGAGCAGCATCCTTGACGCCGACACCAACAAAACCGCCTTGAGCTGCCCAGTCTGCAACGCGCTTGATGTCCAAGCGCTGCCAAACGTTCTCGAGAGCATCAACCAGCTCGGCTCTCAATTCAGTTGTGTGACCTGGAGTGGGAGTGATGCGAAGTCTTTCTTCGCCACGTGGGACGGTCGGGTAGTTGATGGACTGGACATAGATACCGTAGTCGCTCAATAACATATCAGACGCTTGCTTCGCGGTCTCGGCGTCACCAACTAGAAGAGGCACAATGTGGGAGGGATTGGGGATGACCGGGATACCACGGGCAGTCAGGTCGTCCTTCAATGCTCGGGTATGTACTTGCTGAAGACGTCGATCTCCTTGGTATCTGGCTTGGTACTCAATTGCAGTACGAGCGCCAGCCATGGTGGCAGGTGGAAGACTGGTGGTGAAGATAAAGCCTGGAGCAAGAGAACGGACAGTGTCGACCAGGGCAGCTGAGCCAGCGATATAGCCTCCAACGCAGCCATACGCTTTGCCCAGCGTGCCGGTGATGATATCGATTCTGTCCATGACACTGCCTTTCTGTGACTCCCGTGTTCGATTGGGGTTGGCATAGACCTCATAGTCAAGGTGTTCAGCCACGCCAGCTCCTCTCGGCCCATACATACCTACAGCATGGACTTCATCCAAAAAGGTGATGGCTCCGTATTTGTCGGCCAAATCGCAGATAGCTTCAATTGGAGCAATGGAGCCACACATACTGTAGACAGACTCGAAGGCAATGATCTTGGGCTGCTCAGATGGCAGACTTGCCAGCTTCGCCTCTAAGTCGACCAGATCATTGTGCTTGAAAACCATTTTCTTTGCACCAGAATGGCGGATACCCTGGATCATGGATGCATGGTTCATGCTGTCACTCAGGATAACGCAGTCAGGTAACTTGCTTCCGAGAGTGGCCAGTGTGGCGTCGTTGGCGACGTAGCAGGAAGAAAAGACCAAGGCTCCGTCTTTACCATGAAGGTCGGCAAGTGTTTTCTCCAAGGCCACGGCGTGCTGATTGTGGCCGGAGATGTTTCTAGTTCCTCCAGCACCCGCACCATACATGTCCAGAGTCTCGTGCATCGTCTTCAAGACATGTTTGTTGCGACCCATACCCAGATAGTCATTGGAGCACCAGACGGTCACACGCTCTTCTGGTACCGCCATATGTGCGCGGGGAAACTCTTTGGCGAGCCTGTTGATGTTGTTGAAGTATCTGTATGACTTGTCCTTGTGCTTCTTGTCAAGCTCATTCTCGTAGAAACCTTCATAATCGAAACAGGGCTTGGTGGGGGCCGTGGGCTTTGGTCCGGCGTAAGTGTCTGGTTTCTTGACGAAGGTCTTTGCTTTTTGAGGTGGCGGAGCTTGAAAACAGTTAATAATGGATTACAACCGGATTGCAAAGACAGTCTCATACCTTGCTGGGCAGGGCGCATCATGTTGGTGTCGACGTTCGCTTTCTTCTCGGCCGAAGTATGCAGTTTCTTCTCGAGCAATGACTTCACCACTCCGGTACCAGTGGCAACCTTGCCATAGCTACGTTGGGTGTTGAGACGAGCGCTCTGAACGGCAAGAGCCTTGTTCATGACCGGGCATCGTCTCGCAATGTGCTGCAGGTTGGTGATAGTACCACCTCCAGGTGAGTGACGGGTCGACGTGGACAGTGAGCGCAAGGTAGCCGGGGTGGTTTTTTTCAAGAATGGGCAGACGCCCTTGGACTGGTGTAGGAGAGCCTCCATGGTGGTGATTCTGCAACGAAGATCGCTCCGTCGCAAAGAGATAGGGTAGAGACGGTGAGGACAGGTGTGAGGAAGGAATGTGGGAGACGAGAGGTTGTTGTTTCAGCGCAACTTCTTTGCGAGGTGCTAGTCCCAAGGAATCCGAGTACTGGTAATATGGGGTCAGCGACAGGCCTGTAGCCGGTATTCTCTGTGTGTCCCCACATATGCCACCTTCAGGGAACTCCAGGCCAGGCACTTTGGACTGTTCGAAGGCCAATCGTTGCCCTCGGATTTCTTTCGCACTTATCGATTTGGTACTCGCTGTTTCTTTCCGCTTTCAATCATTTTGTATTCCACTTCTTGACGTTTCGATTTTCTTCCGAGTGTGATGACTCGGAGATTCAGAAAAGAGCGTTTCCTCTACCGCGAACCCTTCCTATTGTGCTTTCCAGCGCATCAGCCATCTGCTTTTGCTCCGGCAGAAAGTTCACGATTTGGTGCTTATGGTAGGGCTAATTTGCTCCTCATCCTTTATCCGAGGGACCCTTGCTGGCTCGCCCTGCAGGAACAGTCCTTTTCTTCGTTGCTGGTACTAAATTTATGATGGACCCTGTGGTGCTCCTGCAGGCGGATTATAACATCACGGCGGCAATCGCACAGATGCTTGCCAGAGCCTCTGCATCACGATTGCTTATTCATGGTCACGCTATGTCGTCCTAAAGAGGTATCGCTTTCTCGAAGACGATTGACACGACTGCCCGGAGCACCGAAAGGAGGGTGCCTGCCGGAGGTGGGTGACCGATATCAAAGGTATAGAACGGAAGCAGCCACGGCACGACAAAGCCTGAGAATCGACCGCTTGCCAACCTGCAATTCGCTCGATCCAGGTGCAGCACCTTGTCCTCAACCTCTGGGACCTCACCCTCCAGTACTGCAGCTCTCGGTCACTGCCGTTTGTGGTACCTGCTTCACAGGCACGTGAGCATCGCAGCTTGCCCATTGTGTTGGTAACTTCATACCAGTTGTGTTTCTCACCTCCAAACGTCAACTCTTTAATTCTGCCTCTGGTTTGGTCATCCTGATGCGCCCTTCCAGTCTTGGTGCGATAGCCCTAGTCCAGTCCACTTGGAACTCGTCCTCACTCATACTATCGCAGCACCCGGCATGCTCTTTCAGACCAGCAAGACGCCTCCACTTGCGCATCACCTGTTGAATGATCCGCAACTCCCGTTCGCTCCATTCCTCCTCGTGAACCTCCACTGGATGATCAATCTCATCGTCCGAGTTGTCCAAGTGCGTAGTCATCACCGATTTTCTCCGTTTTGTCTTCAGCGAACCGTTTTGCAACGCTTTTCGATTCGGTTCGACAACAGGATGGGTCTCGTGAAGGTCTTCATGCACACCGTTCCAATGCCTGCTCAAGCTCTTGCCCCAATGCTTCCATTTACCAATGATCTTCAAGGACATAAAATACTGCCGAAGCAGCATACTGATCAGGATGCCGTTCTCTTCGGACACAATCTCCTCCGCTTCCCCACCTTCGGACTGCACGAGTAAAGAGTCGAATCCGTCCTTTCCTCGACCCATATATCCTCTCGTCACGACAACATACTTCCTCCCTACGTCCAGCGGTTCACCATCGACTTTCGCCCACTTTATCCGGTGATGCGGTGGCAGTGACGGATTGAATTCGAAGGATATATTGGAAACTTGAGGAAAGCGGCCCTCCAATGCTGGATATGCACAAACGGAATTCTCCAAGGCCGCCAGAAGTGCGGCACCGGTAACGCGGATGACAATGCAAGGATCTTCAAAGGGGAAGCTAAAGAGCAACGTGTCAGCCACTTCAATTGTCGACCGCCTCAGACACGCAGACTCACCAATTCATAATGTCCTTCAACCTAATCACGCCAGGCGGATAGATCTGGTCACCCCGAATCGTTCCCGAAGCCATCAGACAGCAATCACCATCATAATAATGCCGCATCAAATCACACACGAAATTCCCCAGGTTCGACTCCTTCAGGCGAACAGTCGTGAACCTGGCGTCCAACGGCGCGGCAGTATACCCAAGCGGCTTTTCGAGTTTCGACTTCAACGACTCTGTCACGTCGTCAGTGACCTCGAGCATCTCTGCATCCTCGGCAATCTCCGACGTAATGTCCCGACGAACGATATGGAAATCCCAACTTCCTGGTGTTGGCCGCCGTCTCGCCTCGATATAACTGAGCTGTTTGAAGTCGGTGCCCGATCGTAACACATGCGTCTCGTTGATCAGCGTGTGCGAATAATAGTGATCGTGTCCGCCGAGGACAAGATCGACCAGACCTTCAGGGATCTTCTCCGCGAGTTTGTTATCGTTGGGTTCGCGCTGATGGGTCAAAGCAATCACAATCTCGGCGCCCTGCGCTCGCAGATCGGGGACAAGTTCCTTCGCGGTCGCAGAGACAGATTTGTATACCAGATTCGGGGGCAGCGAGTTGATTGTATCCAGCCACTCGCGCTCGACGAGGCCGATGAGGCCGATGTTGATACCGTTCGACGCCGTGAGGATGGTTGTCTTCAAAGCATTGCCTAGCGGCACGTCCTCGCCTAGTTGTGGGTCTGCAGTATGTTAATCGCTGTTCACCCTGAGATGAAAACAGCACAAGATGTGTAAAATACCTGTAACATTTGCTAAGAGCCAGGGGAAGTTGCACTGCGATGCGAGACTGCGGAACTGTTTCACGCCAAAGTCGAGATCGTGGTTCTGGCAGGAGAGAGGTCAGCTATCGAACCATCGAACCCGCCCAGAGACATTCATCGACGTACTCCCACGCACGCAGCGTCTGTCCCGAGCAGATTGAGCACGGGGACCATATGACTTCCTAGACCCTAGTCAGCCATGTTTGTGTCTTGCATGCGAGCACGTGCGTTCCATATAGGAGCTCAGTAGCAGTGGAAGTGAGATGCACCTTTCGTCACACTACTCTCCAAGCTCGGATTAAAAGCATCCCCGGAAAACAGAGTTACAAGTTTTGGTTGATTCTCGAACCGAGCATCGTTGCGGTAGTACTTGCACACCGTCTGGAACCGGGCGACACCACCTACTGGCTCAGCAGAGGAGGAGTCAAGATGATACACTAAGTGCTATGTCAGTATGTCATCGCAGACGACATGACTGTACCGAAAATTCAAGAATCGTACCGTCATTGTAGTGCAAGAGTCTAAGGTCAGGTCGTGTGGAGATATCGCCAGCAGTGTAAGTGACCGCTTCATCCATTGCAACTGGGACAAACTCAGGTCTTGTCTAGACACCCTGCATTACTCGAGCTCAGATTCATCAAACTCCATGCTCTGGGCATGGATGTCTGAGGGTGGCTCAAAAAGAAAAACAGTAAAAGTCATGTCGCGTGCCCTTATCGGGGGCTTCGGCTATTATGGAAGACATGGAGTGCTGACGGAGATCCAAATCGAGCAATCGGCGGCTTGGTATGTCGCGGCGAATGCTTTTGCGAGACACCAGTTTACATAACCTCTGCGTACAGCCCTGGTGCCCTTGTGCTCCTACAGTGGCTCTTATTCTACTGGAGCATTCATTCTTCAGTTGTGTGACACGATCCATGATCCATCCCCCCTTCGATCCAAACAGTTCGCCTACTTCTTTCAATTCTGCATTGTTACAAACACCTCAACGTGCCGCCAGTGAGTTGGCGCAGCAACGAACGTCCGACAAGAGTAATCAGGTTGTCTATAGCGCCCTCTCTCCACGGCCAGAGGCCCTCTTGGATGATTTCTTAACATAGCCTCTCCTCGATTGCTTGGGTATTTCAGATTCACGTGGTTGCCGGTCAGAGATCTTCCAATCCAAATCCTCTTGTGGCCCATAATGTGCTGGCGACTCCGGTAATGGCGGTGATGACCGTACGTCTTTTTCTCGGGCTTCGTCCGCTAGGATGCGCTCAATTATCTCGTCCCTGTCATAAGCCACACCTGCTTTCCAAGCCTGATCTACAGCCTCTTCAACCTTTCTCTCACGCTCTCTGAGCTTGGCCTCCCCCGGAAGCGCAAGGACGATTTGCCAATGCGCTTCATAAAAACCGGCCATCTCCTCGCCTGAGGCGACAGCTTGTTCCACCACGTTTCCATACGACCGACGTGGCCGCCACAAACCCGGTTTACAGCCAGCAGCTTCGAGCAAGCCTCTTATAACGGCAGCTTGATCCAGGTCCTTGAAGGAGTTCGTCATATCCAATGGTGCTCTCAAATTCCTGTCCATGATATTCAAGTCCGTGGTCTCCCGAGATAGCAGTTCGTCAATACATGACTCCACTCTGCCTTCCACAGCCAAATGTAGTGCCGTCCGTCCCCGATGGTCCTGTGCATTGACGTCAACAAGACCTGTTGCAAGCAACTGGGCCAGGACCGCAGTTGAACCAAATAATGCCGCGAGATGGACGGGAGTACGGCCAAGCTGATCTTCCGTCTTGACTTGATCGGCTTCAAGTTCAATCAGTCTCTCCGCGATAGTGTTCAAATTCCATGTCGCGACATAGTGCAGTATGTTGCGGTTGTTGTGGTCAAGACTTACTGTACTGACAACACCCTTCTCGAGCATGATCCAGAGAACGCGCTCAGAACCAGCTTCAGCTGCTGAGTGAGCTGGCGTTTGACCGCTGTTGTCTTCCACATAGGCATCTGCACCAGCTTCGAGCAGTCTTTTTGCCGCATACCAGTTACGCACCTTTCCGGCATGATGTAATGCTGTCATTCCATGTTGGTCGTGAACATTCAGGTCCAACCCAGTCAGATGTTCAAGGCAATGCTCCAGAACGTCGTGCCATTCCTCCATGACGGCATGAATGAGAATCGTCCTTTTGTTGATGTCTCTTTCGCGGGCTAGATCGATCTCAAAATGTTGTAGAGCCAATAGGGTCAGCTCGCTCCATCCTTGTAAAGTAGTGAGGAGTGCCACAGATGCTGGCGATCGACCTCGCCATTCGCGTTCCATTCGTTGTTGGGCTTCAACCATACGTGGGTGAGACATCATGATAGTTGCCATTGTCGCCTGCCCGAACAGGCACGCATGTTCCAGCGGTGTAGCAATAAACGTTCCTACGATGCTGGTACTCTCTTGGAGCACCGACTCTTGGCACAGGTCCATCAAGGGGTCATCGAGCATCTCTGCCACAACCTTCTGCATGGTCATACTGGCCGCTTGGGCCAGGAGTTGCGGTTCGTATCCTAAGGGAGGCAACCTGTCTCGGACTCCTCTGGCGAACGAGAGAAGCCTAAGGGCCCTCCCATCGTCATGGTCCTTGATAGCCCGCGCTATAGCGCCCTGTCCATAGGAGTCGTGAGCATTCACATCAGCGCCCAGTCTCAGCAAGGTGTCGAGCGTCTGTAAATCAAGTTCGTTGTCCAGAACTGTGCCTCCAGGCGACATGTGCGGCTGACGGTATTTTGGCGCAGAGTTCTTCCAAAATCTGTTTAGCGCGTTGATGTCAACACCACTCCCGACCAGTTTTGAGGCAAAGTACATGTTGTTCGCAAGGAGTGCCACATGGATGGGCGGCGGCATTGGGTTGACCTTCCCTAACATTTCGTAGAAGCCCTGGCTCATATGCCATCCTCTTTGGGCCATGAATGATCCGTCGTACCGGCTGAGCAACAACCACAACTTAACACTTTGTGGGGCAACAAGAAAGTTTTGAAAAGCCTGCCATACTCGAATGTCCTTACCAGCAAGCGCGGCATGGTAGTGCCAATTTGTGGTCGCGTAAGACAAAAAATAGTATTGACGGGGAAGGTCCACCATGTCTCGTGGTTCGTTAACTGGGCGAGACACGAGGCTATACAGGACCCCAGTCGCGTCAAAGCCCGGCATGTGTAGCATATCGAGAGACAGGATAGAAATCCTCGAGTGGATTTTGACCGCATCAAGCCTGTAGGGAGGAGCTGGCTTAGAGCTGAGGAAGAAGTCCTTAATCGAGGAATGTGCAAATTGCACATAACCATCCTCTCCAACACTGATCAAGGCAGGGAACAACGACTTCAAACGATTTTCTGAAATCATTTTGTTGAGGATTTGCTGATAATTGCCATTTTCTTGGTCCAGAGCAATCGCGAAACGCAGTTCCAGGGAGTGTAAGGGTCTCGCAGAGAGTGCAAGCAATTCAATGACCCCCAGACAAAGATCTCGAGACGAAGGGGGAACACGGTCTAGGATACTTGCATAGAGCAAGTCCAAAGAATCTGGCAGCCGTTGCGCTCTCGACAGGTTTGTGGCGAAATCCTCTGGCTTGTTGGCATTTCGACAGAGTTCGTGCCAGGCCAAAACAGCCCATAGGAACATTCCTTTAGCTTTATCACATATTCGTTTCACGATGTTGTCCTTCAGTTGTGGCGTCAATGTGAATCTGTCAGCCAGCTCATCAGCACTACCCTGCACAAAGCACCTAACGTCTCGTTCACTTCTTATGGAAATGGAAGGGCACTTAAGCCGCTCCTCCAGGCTCGCTGTTGGGCGACTAGCCAGGAGCAGTTTGGCTTGTCGAGGTTCCATCTGGGGCGCGACAGACTCAACTAGTTTTTTCAAACCTCGCGCAAAGCTGTCCAGGCTCTCTGGCGCCATCTCGTCCAGTCCATCAAATACCAGGTAGATATTCTGCCAGGAAGTGGCAAGGAATGCAGCCTCTATAGCATCCCATAAGGCAGACGTCCCTGCCAGGAATGCAAAATCCACGGAACGACGTCGAAATTGTTGAAGAGCCTTGGTTACCTCGAGAGGTGCTGCAAGTAGCATTTGATGTAACAAAGATCTAAGTATGTTGCGCTCGGATTGGAGATGACGGTTACGCTCGCTGCAAAAGAAATAAGCAAGGAAGTCGCCCCGACTCTTTGCTTGGTCCTCCTCGGTTGATGGTGGATTTTTGGACCCAATATAGGACGCCTGCAATAGCTCTGCAATGATATATTTTGTCAGGACGGACTTCCCGACGCCAGCGTAGCCTCGAAGCCATAGGAGACCGGACCCTGGCTCCTCATACCACGAAGAGAAACTTGGATGGTTTGAAATCCACTCGCATGTGCCGGGCCAGCGCGTTGGGATTCTTACCAGTTGCTGGTCATAGTCCGCAACATTCAGCTCATCTGCAAGATAGAGCATTGAGTCTCTTATGCTTTTCAAGTCCAAAGGCTTACCCTCCATGGTTTCAATCAGAGCATACTTGACTGGATCGAATTTTTGGCTGTTAATATCTGCGAACCTGACCATCTCCCGGTGATTGGCAGCAATTGGGATGATCTGTTCCGTGGGCAACCCAAGTATCGCCGAGTCTTTCTCCACCACTGGCCCCTTGAGAGGTAGCATGATCGCTGTCTCGTAAAAGGTCTTGATGTCAATGTCTGAAGCAATCTCCTTGAACGCCGTAGAGATATCAGCAAGAATTTTCGATCCCAGGGACAGAGCCGCGAGAAGATCGTCCCGGGCTGATCTGTGAAAGGTGGACGCATTGATGACATTTGCAAAGACAGTACCCCAGTTCGCAACCCTTGATCCGCGATGTGGACAACCCTAGATGGAGGTTAGGAAGAAGCGTTGTCAGCTCGAAGAAGAGGTCCACAGACAAAGAATATTATGGCAGATGTCTTCTCGAAGATGTTTGTGTATTTCGGCTCACTCTGAGCTAGTAGCAGGGCCTCGAAGGAATGGTTAGAATCGTCAATGTCCTTCCAGACAATGATTTTTACCTTTTTACAGACAATGCCACCAAGACTATGGCAGATAAAGATAATCGGGTTGTTCATCTCCTGCGTATCGAGTCAGATCGGGAAGCATCTCACGGCCGAAGATTTCAAAGACCTCTGCAGACCATCGTTTATTGCGGAGGCTGTTCAGCAAAATGCGAGCACAGTCCTCGATATCTGCAATACTTCGGCTGAAAGCCGGTTTCGAGTCATACCCAAAGGTCATGACCCTCGCAGTAGGCATGATGTGTGGAATAAAGTCCCGTGGCCACATCTGCTTGTTGTCCGCTGTCCATGTCGTGTAGGCATCTCCGCCCAGTCCATGAATTACAACGATGCTGAACCATGTCAGTCTTCGAGAAAGCAGACTCCATACACATCAATAGACATACTCAACATCCCAAGGGGCATTTTTCTTAGAGGGATGAAGGACGAAGAGGCCATGGCGCTCTTTTTCGCCGGCGGTTGTTGGTTGCCTGCTGGAAGTGCTGAACATTATTTCAGCGGCTTAGAAAACACCGTTGCAATCATCTTCAAACCGTGTGCGTGCCGGATATGTTGGACATGTTCTCCAGATTCTGCCTCGAGGACTGAGCTAAGTACGGTCTTTGTAGACGTCTTAATCAAGCTCTTGGGCTGAGGAGGAAGTTATCCCTCACTGAAAAGTAGCTCGGGATGTCTGGACCAGCATAGCCCAGCTGAAGATGTTCTGCCAGGCATGGCTTGCAGAAAGGCTGAGTGCATGATTGGCTGTTCGCGCAGACGCCCTGCATAGGGAATGATGGTTTGATGCGCCCTCCTGTATGCTTGTCTAGCGATGAGTAAGTATCGTTGGGGGCTGTTTCGTACGTGAATGGGCGACCGTCACGTTAACGCCGATTTACTTGCATGAACGAAGGAGTTGACCCACGTCCTAGGCAAACCACTAATAAGGTAGGAAGGGTGGAACACCTAGCCTGATACTGATACGAGTGGCGCTTGCCCAATGCGCAAAACCATATTGGCAGCAGAAAGAAACGCGCCCTGCATCTCTTTTCGTCCTTCAGGTCGAAGGTCAGTAAATACAGAGATGTCGTGGCCGGGCATCAATAGCGATATTGACCTCTATTGTTCACAGGGCCGAGTCTCAATGACGAAACGAAATCCTTCACACCGAGCTATACCTTGAGGGGGAAGGACTCCCAGTGACGGGTACTATCGCGGTCTATACTGCAGGCATCCGTCGCTGTGCACTTTTCCCAGTGACAACACCGAGGAACAGAAATCGAAGAGATGCAGGCTCCCGAGACCTTTGTCACAGCCGTGAGATACGGATCCCTCTGTTTCGCCAAGCCACCTCGCCGCTCTACTCGCATTCATTTGCATCGCCGTGCAAATCACGGTCACGGTTACGTTGTGAAAATCACGTACCGCCTTACCTTGTGCGACGTCGCGATCGTGCCCTGCCTCGCGGTATATCACGATCCTGATGTTCGCATAATGGTTCTCGAGATGAAGAGTTGGGAAAAGTGGACAAGGTTGCTTCGAGCGCTGACAGCTGGAAGGTCCTGTCCACGCATACACTCAGGCGATGAAGACACTTAGCACATCCCGAAGCGACGGTACCAGTACTGTCCAGTCGCAAGCGTCTGTGGCCGGTACTGTTCTTCTCACGGATGCAGTACCAGCCCTCTCTGCTCGCGCTGCTACTGAGGCCTTGATAGTTTTCAACCTGAGCCTCTACGCAGAAATGCGAGTGTGTGCGTGGATGGCGTCTCCCTGTCAGTCCTGGCTTCTGGTCTGCCTCCTACCCTTTGAGATCTTATGCCGCTGTCGAATGTGGATCTACCATATTCAGACAGATGTTGCGGACAAAACATTCAACATCTTCCTGTTGACCAGGTTGAGGAACATGAAATGAAGAAGAGAAATAAACTATAAAAATGTGTCACAAGAGATGCGAGCGTGAAGTGGCCACGGCCTGCATGTTTGAGAACGAGCGAGGAGCGAGCTGCGATGGACGAGGGAACCCGATGACGAGTCGAAGTCCGAAAAGCCAAAGTCGAGACAGCCGAGTGCTGGCTGTATTGTGCATAACAATCATCCACACATCTGGCAGTCTATGTGAACACAAGAGAGCTAATCTGAGGGTTGAACACAATGTCATTATCTGCTATGTCAAATCGTCCCATCGTCGTTGTGCAGAGGTGGTAGAGCATTGACATGAATACTCTCACCTCCCCTCGTCAGCGATTTCGACTCCAGGACACAATCTCATACACTGCAAGAGGTCGTCAACCTTGACTCTCGCAAAAGCCTGCCTCACATCGTCCAGCCCGATTCCCATCAATACCTCATCACCCAAGTATCCCACTCCCAGGCGGGACATGGTCTCAACATCGTCATCTTCCTCATCTTCATCGCCGATTCCAGCAGAATGAGGCTTCCACGCCCATGCCAAACTCGGCGTGTACGTGAAAGATGCATCGCTTCTAAAATCCCCAGTGTCATGCCAATCATGCCCTCTGCCGGCCTTCATCCTCTTTGCCAGCATATTCCCCATACCCGTCCCGTTCCAGCCAGTGTTGTCCTGTAACCAATTCTCAGCAACAGTCCAAGGCTTGGCCCTCTCATTGCGCATCAAGACAGGCCAACGACTAACCGCCAGTACTTGGAAGGGCGGCCGACCGTCCCACACCACAACGTACCGCTCGTACCGCAACGGCAAGTCCATCTCGTTGCTGAACTTGCGGTGCATGATCGCGAAGTGTACGGACCTTCCATCTTCGACTGCATTGTCTTCGTCACACGCCCCGCTCCTTGCCTGCGCACGCGTGCACAGGATGAGTCGAAGGGCGTTGGACCCCTGGTGCCAATGTCCGGTGTTACCATGGTCGGCCGTATCAGTGTCCTCACCGAGGCCCGCGCCAAAACACAGCGATTCATCAGGATGTGTGAGATTCGTCGTTGTGAAGCCATTTCCTGTCAATTTCGCAAACGTTCTTCCGCCTCGGCGGCCTGTTGACGTCCCATTCATGCTCTTGGCGGTGCTGTTCAAGTGGTGACCATGTCCAAGCATATCGTAATGCACATACGCCTCGTTCCTGCTGGGGAACCATAGCACCCAATTCTTCTCGACGCTCGCGCGAGATGAGCGGGGATTGCGCGTGATCTCAGTGAGATGAGGATAACTCATCAGTGCCCCTGCACCTAGCTGTCCTGTAAGTGGACGTCCACGGCCCAAAAGCGTGTCAAGTCCCGGGAACAATGTCCGCAGATCCACGATCCACAGTCCCACACACCCATAGCGGCTGGCACTGTTGACGAGGATTAGCGGCTCGCCTTTGCCGGACCAGAAGATCCGTGGATCGTGGAAGCCTGGTATATCAGGGAATGCTGTCCACGCGCCATCGCACTTCTCGGCTGGTGTGGGCGGGATATTGATCTTGATTGGGGCCGATGTGCAGCGTAGACCGCCGCGAGGGCCGAGGAGGGAGATGTCGTCGGGCGTGCATTCTCGTGTGTCGAATTTGGATTCGGGCGTGCAAATGTCGGCCAGACAGATATGTGATTCCTGGTGGAAGCCTGCGGTCACCAGCCTGGAGACTAAGACGTACTTCGGTGCACCTGGGCTGCTGGAGGACCAGTGCGGCAACGGGATGATAGCCGGGTTGAAGAAGCGCGCGGCGGGATCGTGAGTGCTGCCTGGTCCTGTCAATGTGATGTTGTACAGGATATTCGGTAGGCGGATGTGATTTGTGATGCTGTTGAATGTGGCTGTTGAGTTCTTTTGGAAGGATGCGATGAGTGGGTGAGCAATGGGAATGGGACGTGTGAGGTGTTTCTCAAGGAATGGTCTGTCTTTGTCCGGCAAGTGAGTGATATTGATGAGGGTGAACTGCGTGTCTTTCTGGGTGTAGCTTCGCAGTGCTGCTTGAAGGAAAGAGCTTGCGGAGGGCTGCTGGTGCTGGAGAAGCCTTGTGCAGACGAGGAGGGAGAGTGCGGTGAGGACGAACACAAACCATCGCCGAACTGATGGGAGGTAGTACATTGTAGTGGCTGATGGATTGAGGGCTCTGAATTGCGATCAGTTTGCAGATGGAGACTGCACTTGTTCTGGTGTAGGAAATCCATGGAAAAAATGCGTACGAGAAGTAGTTGACCAGGAAGTTAACACCCATTTCATTCCTATTGTACCGTGTACCATTAGTAGTGACTGTCGAGGTCTAAACAGCAGTATCACTTCCATCCTGTACACTTTTAAGAGTTTTTATAATCCTCCCTTTTCATGTCTCGTGACGCCGTCGCTAGTAGGTACTTCCAACATATGATTCTGAAAGTCGAGAAGGGCATCTAGCCTTCTTCGTCTTCTGACTTGTCGCTGTCATCATCTCCCTCATCTCCAGACTCCCACCCTTCAGCTTCCAGGTTAGGTGATCTAATGCCGAAGCTCAGCAGAAAACCAATGAAGGCGATGCCTCCGAAAAGACCAAATGCAAGAGCTTCTCCTTTCGGGCGCACCTTCGTTGCGAGGGAGAAGAGCCCGCCAGATACAAAGGGCCCGACTGCTCGACCAGCTGCCGAAAGTGTCTGGGCAAGGCCATTCAGTGTGCCAAGGACAGAGTGATTGGGAGCGGAATTGGTGATCTGCATGTTGTTAGCTCGATTTTATGATGGAGAAGTACGATGACTTACCAGCAACAAAGCACTTGTCAAACCTCCAACCGCTGCAACTGTCTTGATAAGGAGCACGACGCAGATCTCGATCCATAACCAAACGGAACCACTTGATAAAACTGGCTCACCATCTCTCTCTTTATAACCAACCCACGGCATCAGAAGATAAGCGATAACAAAGCCCGCGAGGCCAGCTCTGTATGCCCATCTGTTGCCCATCTTGTCACGTAGTTTCCCAAAAACACCCACTTGAAACACGATTGTTACCAGTCCGGCGAAAGCAAGTGAAAGCCCTATTTCTTCAGGATCCAGGTTTCGTCCAGTGGGCGGATCAGCCTGTGCGAAGATCGGATACAGGGAATTGAAGGAGATGTTCGATAGTTGGAAGATGAGATATGTGATCAGCAGCAGGATAGTGTCTCGATTGAGGACATCCTTGCTCTGCAGCTCCTCTGTTGCGGCGAGGAGATTGGTGTTCTCGTGGTTTGCATCATCAGCACCGTCATCAGAAGCATCAGACGGTGCACCACCAGGATGTTGTTGCTGCCGTCCTTTGAATTTCCGTCTCAAATATGAAGGTCGGCTTGACGAGGTAAACTGCCATAACCTGGTAAAAATATGCTTCACTCTAGTACCCAAAGGTGCCATATATTGTGCTTCTTCTAGCGACTCCTCAAGAAATATGGCCGTAACAACTAGGTCCACACACAGAACGGCAGCGGAGAGCAGATTCGGGAGGAGATATGGATATGGGTTCGATTCCGATTTGTTTTTGGAGACCAGTACACCGCCGATGAGGGGCCCCGTTATTCCTCCAAGACCGTAGATGACGGGCAGATACACAAAGGCTTGGGACTGGTTGCTGCGGTCGGTGATTTCTCCCAAACAGGTGGAAACGACGCCTTGATTGCCATTCAAGAGACCCATCAAAGCCTGAACGAGGATAGCTTGCCAAAGCGTCCTTGAAAAGCCGAATGCAACAAAGCATGCTGCCGTAAACAATGTTCCCAGTAGTATCACCGGCTTCCTTCCAATACGATCAGAAAGCCAACCCCAGAAGAAGTTTGTTGTGAGCTGCGCAAGCGCAAAGGCTGATGCAATCAATCCCACATAAACGCCAACCTGGCCAGCCTTTACTTCCGGGAATGTCGAAGCCATATCCGGTAGGTAAGGACTGATGGAGTTAAGCGCAGTCTGTTCGCACAGTGCTATAATGGCTAGGACGGCCATTTGTTTCTTTGGCAGAGGTGAGGACTCGTGGTGATGGCCATTGTCAGAGTGATGGTCATGGCTAGAGGAGTTTGAGGAGTCGGAAAGAGGCCGACCTCTCGATTTCGGTGGTGCGATGCCACCGAAGGTCTGATAATGAGGAGTGGAGGATTTGCGTCGCAGCAAAGGGCTGCCTTGCTGAGAGGGCTTCATGATTGCATTTCAAGCATGCAACAGGGCTCGGGACTCGATCTTGTGGAGGGTCGGATCGACTTATAAGCGTTTGGAGCCACAAAGTATAATCGAAAACATATAAATCAAAACAGTCTTCTTCGTCGGGGTCGTGTTCAAGAAGGGCAAAAGAAAGATAGGGTCGTCGTCGGCGATATGCTATGCAGAACAGAAATCTTTGGTAGGCAGCATGGAAATCTGCAGGTACAATTGGCGATGCTGTCACATTGCGAGTAGCAGGAAACGCTTGGATGACGTCCGGCTCGCTAATGAACTCACCTCGGCCGATAGCGCTGGAATCGTGGATTTAAGCATCCGAATGCAGCTAGGAACAGTTATCCACCACTCATTTCGTCTTGTCATGCTAACTTTAGCCTTTCTCATAACATGCGTTCATGAACTTCATGGGTTCAATGCATTTGGAGGTACATAGTAGCAGCACATGGTATCTTGTTATCATATACATAGTCTTCTGGCGATGACTTCGAGAAAGAACCGCATGCAGCGCCTGATCAATCCGATATTCCCGGCGCAATCTGTTCAACATGTGATGTGACACCATTCTTCGTTCCGTTCTCCTGACCTCCTGTCGTCTGGTTCGTCTTATAGTGCTGGGTGAAATCATACCGCAGTGCCATGGGAGACTTCATAAACTGTTTCAAAGCCTCAGTGTCGCCCTGCATGCTGTTCACCAGCTTCAGGAACTCGTCGTTTTCCAGCGCCTTTTCCGGATCTTGATCGAATAGCCGCTTGATGTTATCTGTAGAGATTGGGTCTGTGACGGCGTAGAACCTCTCTCGGCGCATTTCCGAGTATTTATCGAGGATGGTTTCGTCCGCCTTACCTTCGTAAACACCAATCAGGCAGTCGTACAGGCCTCCGATATCCGTCAATCCACCTGTTAGGCCAAGCCCTCCAAAAGGATTGTTAACTGGATGCAGAGTCAGTACTGTCTTCCCAAAAGCCTGGCAACCAACTTACGATGTGCGGCATCGGCTGCCAACAAAAACCTTCCCACTCTCATCTTGTCCACAATTCTCTGGTGAATCTTGTATGGGCTGATGGCGGCAAGATCGTATTGGTCAGGCTTGGGATGCCCAGGCAGCATTGCTTCGAATTTCATGGGTTGCCTGGCAATCAATTCTTCACGAGTAAGCCCTGAGAGCTCGCCATAGCTCACACGCCACCACCCGCTACCGTCGGCATTCTTGGTGAGTCGAGCAACCATATGCCAATGCTCTGGATGTATAAAGAAGTTGGCATCGTCGTAGCCATATTTTTCGAAAGGGTAGGCCACCTAGCAAAGATCAGACAACTTTCTTCGTGGATTAGGTGAAGACACATACATTCGTCGCAACAATCTGCTTGTCCCAGGTGTACCCCGGAAATTCCTTTCCGTAAAGACACCTTCTCACAGCGCTGGAGGCTCCATCGCAGCCAACGATGTAGTTGGCCTCTAAGCGCTTCTCACCCTCCGGCGTCTCTACATCGACCCAGGCTTTGTCTGCGTCCTGACCGATGTTGAGTACTTTGTGGTTGAAAGACACTTTGAGTGTAGGTTGAGCAATAGCGTGTTTGTACAGTAGGCGATCAAGCTGAGCCAAGGGGAGACATGCTATGCGGTCGGGATAATCGTGTAAAAGACTGTTGTCAAGGCCAGCAAGAAAAGTACCATCGAGCTTTCGCCACGATGTCATTTCTGGATCGAAGCCTTCACTCCGAATGTCGTCGATGACACCCGCACGCCGTAACTCATAGGCAGCCGGAGGTCCATAGTATGCCGCGCGAGGAGAGTCGTCCAGCTCTGCAGAAGCTTCCACAATATGTACGCTCACGCCCTTCTTCGCAAGCATCACACCCAGCAAGAGTCCAGAGGGCCCTGCACCCACTATGATCGTCCATGATTTCTCAGAGTTCGCCATATTCTCAAATTGAGCAACGGAAGTAGTGTATGAGTGGGAAACCTCAAAGAGAACCGAAAGAATTGTTAGTCAAATCTGGACTGGGAATCAACTATGCTATTTTATCCGCGTCAAGGCTTGTTAAGCCCCGCGATCTGTCTTCAATGCAGATCCATCAGGAGACATGTGTGCCGCCTACCATAGGTGCCGAGGAGGCCTAGGAGTCGTGCTAACAACTATGGGGGTTCTCCGGATGTGGAGAAGTCCATGGCGACTGAGAAATGGTGGGGCATAGCACGGGTTATGAGGAATGTGGTGATGGCGAATGAATGTACACAAAAGGCATGTATCGTTGAAGAAAAGCCGTTCGCTCCAAGACACAGATGAGTACTCCATCTCGTAGATTCGTGAAGGGCTGGTTTGGTGGGCTTCTAGTCTTTGCGCGTAGAAACCAACGTTAAACACTCTGCAGACACGAGTTTTCTTACTTGGGAGCCGGCCTTGAATAGATGGATCCTTGTTCGCCGTGTTCGGAGCCTCTCCAAGCCTCTTGAGCCCCGCACCGGCACCGTACTGTACATACTCCGTACCTTACCTAGGCACACGATGCTCCAGGGTCTCATCATGAAATCTGCTTGAAGGAGTATCTTGTGCTTCGAGGCTTTTGTACTATATACAGTAGACTGTCAGTGGGGCTTTCCCGACCACATCTTCATACTCGAATACTCGACGAAGCTTCCACTCGACATCGCAATAGTCGTGCGGCATCTCGAGGCTGAAGAACTCTCGACAGCACCAATGGCCTCCAACGATGACAAGGTGGCGGACGCCCACAAGACGCTCTATGAACAGGGTCTCCAGATTCGGAGAGAAGTGACTGGCACCGAACACGTCCAACGTTCTTTACAGAATGGATCATCAGACTTCGCTCGGCCAATGCAAGAGCTCGCCACAGAAATGGGCTGGGGGAGCATCTGGACTCGCCCAGGACTGGAACGAAAGACACGAAGTCTGCTGAATATCGCCATGCTCTGTGCACTGAACAGAATGACCGAGCTTGCGGTACATGTTCGTGGTGCAGTCAACAATGGTGTGACCGAGCTGGAAATTCGAGAGACTTTGATGCAAGTTGCGGCTTATTGTGGATTGCCCGCGGGTCTCGAAGGCGTCCGAGTTGCTCAAAAGGTGCTGGAATCAATTCGTGAAGAAAGCCAATCTCAATAGGAAATATGCGAGTGAAATCATATCGGAAGAATCCCGTAGTCAATCATGGTTCAAACACCATATCAACATGTCTCATCTTTCAGAGCCTCCTCAGTTCATTGCTCGATGTGCACAGGTCAGGAAACTTGATTTGTAGCATGATCTTGAGGTATGTTCCTGGTCAGCCGGCTCACTAAATAATATGCCGTACTCAAGGAAGTACCTCTGTGAGCAGGGTATGAACTGGGGTTATTGCCTCAATAATCCTGGAGAGTAGGTCGTGCAGCATCCCATACATGGCCAGAAACGTGTTGGTTTCTGAAGGTTGCTCAGATATCGCTCCCCCGATGCTTCGATATATATGAAAAAAAGATCTTCGAGGCGATAGAAAGGAAAATTAGGCGTTCTGACCTCAGCTGTTCTTTTGTAGAGATCTTCTGGATTGGATACGAATAACTTTCCAATGTCAGGCTCTCAGGTGTGCATTAATATTGAGTTTGGCACTTTGACTGCTATTTGGGGCGCTTTCTTGGGCAGCCTTACGAGGACAGTTTTGGACTCCGTTTAGACGATCATCATGCAGTCCACGTCCCGCTCTGGCTGACTGCAACTCACCTGAACTTGCTGCGACAATCATTGTTCGCTGGCATACTAGATTCATCCTCGTCTTTTATTCTTAACGCCATCTACATTCATCGAGCTGCACACGTTGCTCGCCGCAAACCGAACCCTTACCTCGAATGCACAATTGAGCGAATGCTGACTTCCCCCTCCTGCGGCGGTCGCCTTCTAATCGCTTGGCCTCGTCGCAGATGAGCCTGAGCACCCAGCCCAACATCCTTTACCCAAACCGCCGGAACCGCTGAGCGCACTTGCGACTCGACTTCCATGTGTCGAATATGCGCCACGTCGTTCTAGACCGAGCCTGCGTTGACTTCCTCCTTTCGCGTCGCGACAGCCCTACGCACACCTCCCACCGCTGAGAATGGCCAGCTATCAAAACGGCCAGCCTTACTATTCCTCCAGTAACCACCCCTCGTCCGGCCAGAACAGCGGAAGTGTCCCATATGGCTCGCACCCTGTTGTGCATCCAACACAGCCATTTGCGCATAGGACGAGTTTCGATGCCGGGGATGATGAGCCATTATTTGGTGATGATCAAGCACAGGCGCGGGCTGTTCAAGGATATCAGTCCTATCCTGGGACGGCTGGAGGGAGTCCACACATGAACAGAACACAGTCCGCCAATATACAATCCTCTGCGTCGAACCCCTTCCGGACAAACACGCAGCATACGACACTGGGTGGATATCAGCATCAATACCAGGCCGGGGCGCCTTCCCACACCACGTACAACCCCGCCCAATACCAGCAGCATCAGACATTATACAGTCCTCAACAGCATGCTGGTTCGCCTATTTCTCAAGCACCCAGTGCATATCAGCCCTACGTCCCAGCAGCATACAGCGATCCAAACCTCAACCGTCGCCCTTCCGTGTACAACAGCTATGGATACTACGATGCCAACTCACAACTGAACTACTCGTCTTCTCAAGCCCCTCCGCCTCCTCTCCGTCCTGACCCGACAACATACCCCCAGCAGCAAGCTTATGGTGCCTACCAGCACGATGCAGGTCAACAATATCCCCCTCGTCACCCCAGTTCCTCCTCCCTCGGTCAGAGTCAGTCAGCATATTCTCCGCCTGCGCCAGCTCCTCCGCCGCACGATTCGTCCCTCACAGACCGTCGACATTCAAGGTCGACCAGTATTCAAGAGGAAAGATTCTCATATGGTTCGGGAGTCTCTGCAACATACCAAAATTCCACTCTGACAGCCTATTCTTCGCCGGATATCAATAGAAATTCCTCGTTCGCGAGCCGGATAAGCAATCAGTCCGCTTCACCGCAACCGTCCATTCCCACTCCACCAAGTAGAAATCTTTCCAATGCCTCTCCACAGCGGATGAATACCCTTAATCGACATCCGCAGGGAAGGTCACTCCCAGGAGTGCCCTCCGAATCCGAGTCTGACAATGACTACTTTGCTGCACCGCAGTCTCAGAATTCTACAGCTCGTGGTTCGACAGCCTCGGGCTATGATGATCTAATGAACCATTTGGATGAGGCCATAGGTGGTAGCACTAGACATACCAGGTCCTCCAGTGATCAGAGGTTTCGAAATTCCCGGGATGAAGGCGCAGGCGGTTTGGGCCAACAGACTTCCCCCCGTCCTCTGCTCTCGCCAGATGAGGCCCCGACGCATCTCAATGGGAGTATTGCCTCAACCGGAGACACTTATATCAATTACGGAGCATTCACCGATGACAGTGATGCAGAAGCGGCAGCTGGTCTGGCCGCCATGCAGGCCTTGGATGAACAAGAGAGAGCCGAGGATGAGCGCAGGCGCAGCGGTTCGGCTACACTCTTCCCCACCCAGCCTCGCGGGGAAGACGCCGGCCCTCGATTGTCATCCAATGAACAGAGCAGTGACAGTGACTACACTGGTTATGATCTCAGTTCTGCTGGAGGCGGTTATGCTCCTGATCTGTCCTATGGTGGAGCTCAAATGTCAAACTATGCTGCCGCAGCCTCTATGCCCCAAGGAGAACTATATGGTCGACTTAACAACCGAATGAATTCAGTACGGAGCTCTGGTGTTTCTTCTGAAGGAAGAGAATCTCAAGCAAGCGGTTACGAGTCAATCCCGCCCGTCGAGAGCTTAGGACCATTCTCAGTCGTCCCGAGTGTTGCGCGTGTGGATACTGGTGGAACAGGCGGCCTCACCGAACCAAGCCCACATCCTAGACGGTTGAGCTATGAAGATGGTGATGAAGGAGTCTTCGTAGACCCAGACGTCGGCCATGCTTCAGGCGACACGAGCCCTTCTCGGGACTCCATTCCAGACCTCTTCTTCCATCCAGGCATGAGCCCAAATCGACCGCTTCCGCCGCCTCCTTCACATTCCGATCCTGGCTCACGGGTACCGCATTCGATGCCTGCCGGCACATATACACAACAAAGCCGCTTTTCGCAATACATTGATACCAGCGTAAAACCATATCCAGCTGCCCCAGATGCTTATTCCACTGCTTTGCTCAGCCCCACAACAGTTCCTCGGTCAACTTCACTGTCAAGCATCCGAAGTGCTCCCAGAGTAGAATATCCCATGCGTTCGAAGACGGACGCGGATCGACAGAGACTTTTGCGGCAGCAAGGACGCTCAGCATCAGACCTCTACGATATTGCCAGTCCACAATCTGCTGTTGCATTGGATCTCCCAGCAATACCTAAGAAAAGGTATAACGCTGCCAAATTGACAGCTGATCAATTCAAGAAATGTACCGAGCCTTGGGCGCTGGGCTCTCTCCTGGCGTGGATAAGGGATCTGGCTGAAGAAGAAGTTGACCTGAAAGAACACAACATCGCAGAGGGCATCGTTGCACTTTTCATGAATAAAGTGCCTACAATGTACAACACCGAAGCCGAAGCCCTCGGAGATAGGGTTGTCAGGGAAATGCTAGCAACCGAGGCCTTAGTTAGAGAAGAGGAATGGGTCAAGTTTGGACCTGGTACCATGTCAGGTGTCCTGTATCAACTGACAGGTTCCGGTTGTTACTCGTCGAAACTGCACTTATACCAGAGTCGAGGGCGCTGCTATTCGTACCATTGTATGAGAACCCTGAAAAAGGTGGACCTGGATACCTTGCCCGACGAGAAGAAGACCGAGGACTGGGCCACATTCTACAAACTCAAAAAGGAAGATATTGAAAGTCACGACAAGAAGGAAATCGAGCGTCAGAACGTCCTACACGAAGTAGTCACCAGTGAGGATCTCTACATCAGTCAATTGGACGTCCTCAGAGTCCTCTATCGCGACAAATTGACGGCTGCACAGCCACCCATTATACCTGCAAAGAAGCTGCCAGGTTTCTTGAAGGAGGTTTTTGGTGGCGTTGACAGGGTCAAGAAAGTCAATCAAGACTATCTGTTGGGTCAGCTCAAATATAGGCAGACTGAGCAAGGTCCTTGGATAGCGGGCTTCAGCGACATCTTCCGTGAATGGATCAGGAAAGCCAGGCCTGTTTATGTGGAATACGCATCTAACTTTCCTCGTGCTGACTACCTTATGCGAAGAGAAGCAGAAAGGAACCTTCACTTCAAGAACTTTCTTGACCAAGCTCGAGAGGATAAGCGTTCAAACCGCCTGGGTTGGGACAATTACCTGAAAGCTCCTATTACACGATTGCAACGCTACAGCCTGTTGTTAGCGACGGTCCAAAAGAATATGCTGAAAGACTCAGAAGAGAAAAGCAACATTGCATTCGCACTGGATGAGATTCGTGCGGCCACCTTTGAATGTGACTCCAAATTTGCCGAAATGACCAAAAAGATGGAGCTGATCGAGATGCAAAGCAAACTCAGGCTTCGACCACCCATGGAGAAAGAAGTGGAGCTCAACCTTGACCACTTGGGCCGCGAGATCATTTTCCGTGGCGACCTCCAACGAGCTGGTGGTAAAGGCTTCCAATGGGTGGATACGCATGCGATATTGTTCGACCATTACCTCGTTCTGGCGAAACCACTCAGCCGGGATCGCGCCAAAGAAGGGTACTACGATGTGTCCAAGGTGCCTATACCGATGGATCTACTTGTCCTAGAAAGTGCAACTGACCAAGCTGTCGTGAAATCATCCGTTAAAGGCATTGGCGCCGTGACGACAACTGTCGTGCCTCGAGCCCAAGTGTCTACCGACAATCGACTTGCAAGGGCAGAGTCTAGAGCCAGTGGTGTGCCAGGCACGCTAAGTCACACAAATACCAGTTTGTCGATTGGATCAGGAAGCAACAGTCAATCCATGGTGCCGATTACATCACTGGAGTCTTCAAGCTCGAAAGAAGAAAAGATTATGTACCCTTTCCGAATCAAGCATCTCGGCAAGACTGAGACCTACACTTTGTATGCTCCCAGTGGTCAGAACCGACAAGACTGGTGTGAAGCGATCATCCAAGCCAAAACGAGGCATGCTGAAGCTCTGTTCTCTCAGAACGCGGAACCGTTCAAGCTCCGAGTCCTGGCGGACACTGCTTTTGGTTACGAAGGCATCTCTTATCCAGCGAGACAGATCGTAATACGAGGGACTCCACTCGACAGGGCTATCCAAGAGTCGGACACGATATTTGAGGGACAGGGTCGACCAGCCCCCGTCTGCAGAGCCCCAGTGAACTGCGCAACAGTATTCAACCAACCCTATGGCAGGCTCATGTGCGCTGTCGGCACGGACTACGGCGTGTACATCTCTGAGTATCAGAATTCTCGGGGTTGGATCAGGGTGAGATTTTCTTTCGCGATCCGATTCTCGATTCTGCCACTGACACTTCCTAGGCCATTCAAATGCAGCGTGTAACTCAGATTGCCGTTCTTGAAGAATTCAACTTATTCCTTCTCATATCGGACAAGGCCTTGATCGCCTATCATCTTGATGTGGTATGCCCGCCTGCTGGAACTGCCGTCCCACAAAATGATGCCTCTGGTCGCAAAGCACCTCAGAAGTTGTCTGGTTCAAAGGACGTGGGCTTTTTTGTGTCTGGTAAAATGAAGGAGAGGACGCTGGTGTTCTACAAGAAGCGTGATGGCATCGCCTCGACGTTCAAAGTCCTGGAACCTGTCCTTCAGAAGAGCACCACCAGTCGATCACGCTTCTTACCTTCCACCTCACGTCGTGGTCAAACGGAGTTCTTCAGAGAGTACGACGAATTCTACATTCCCGCCGAGTGCTACAGTCTCAATCTGTATCAGTCAAGCCTTGCCATTGCAACGGCAAGAGGCGTTGAAGTGCTGACTTTAGAGAAAAAGCAAACATGGAGTGTGCCCAATCTGAGGAGTGAACAACCCGACACGCAAGCACACCTTAGCTCGATCGCCAGTCGAATAAAAGACCTGAAGCCCTTGGGTATGTTCCGGCTCGGAGAAGCAGAGTTTTTGGTCACTTTTGAGGAATGTGCTGTCTATGTCAACAAGCATGGAGATATTTCCCGCGGAGTGGTGATGGAATTCGTGGGTCGCGCGAGAGCGGCCTGTCTATACGCGCAATACTTAATACTGGTTGACGAGGATTTTGTGGAAATTCGAGATGCGCAGAATGGCAGACTCAAGCAAGTCATTGTTGGAAAGGACATCAAGCTGCTTGATGACGGAGGTGGTGGCGCTGGCGGGCCAGGCACGCAGACGCAGGCTGCTTTAGGAGGTGGAATCAATGGATTGGGTCTCAAGAACTTCGGCAATGGGCCCCGTACGCCAAAGCTGGTGTTACAACATCCGGAGTACGAGAAGAGCCATATCATTGTCGAGTTACTGTTGACGACGGACGTGGAGTAGGGCGCATCATGTCAATCCTTACATTGGATTTCTGGTGGTCATGGCCTCGCTGAGCAGTATGGAGACCCGTTCAGTTCGCGGTCTTTGGAAAATGGGTGGTTATGATTTGGCATGAGCATGAATGGATACTACGGCGCTGACAGCGACTACATGCTTCCACCTTGATGTATGAATGACCACAGAGCGAAGGGATGATGGATACCAGATATTATATAAGTCGACCATGTTATTGTAGGACGGCAATGCCCTTGAAGGATCTATATCGCTGCCTATTGCGTCGTCTTGGACACAATGGTTCATTAATGCGTAGTAGGTATTTACTGTAGTATCTGCTTACGGTATCAGGAGATCGTCCGCAAGGCTGACGACAACCCCCGATTAGACGCCAAGGCTCCGCAGTCTGCCTTATGGCCCCAGCGTCTCCTTTGGATACGAGGAGCGTTGCTGTGACATTATTGTACTGTAACCAACAGGAACCTAATTGTCTACTCGTCCGTATACCCCTACTCGGCTGAGACCCTCTGCGAATATCGTAGGGTCAAAATATGACGCGCAAATCATGATCAACACAGTCGCGGGCTGCTAGTAAGCAATCGACAAATCCACCTGATGAACCGCCCATGCGCTCCTCTGCGCGATGTTGAGCTCCTTCGTCCAGAAGTTCATCGAACAATCTCCCCTCTCCGCCATCAATGACAACCGCCCCTCGAGAGCCGCCCTCTTCCGGGAGCAGTTCAGACTACCGGCGGGCCAGAACCCTTTACACGAAATCACCGCCGAACTATTCCTCCCGCTCCTTTCCTCTCCAGCCGGTGGTCCCGTCACGTCCGGGGAGAAGTCTAGAGACAATGGCAACAAGTACATGGGAGAGTTACACCTAAGTGAACACTTTCTCTGCTTCTCGACTATACGTACCAGTTTCCTCCCTACCGCGGGCCATTCTTCATCCACCTCATTCACAGGCCCTACTCAAGGTGCAGGACCCGGCGGCCATGGCTTCACCCTCCCACTGTCCTCAATCCGAAGGGTTGAGAGGTTGAACAGTCAACAGGACAGATTTTGTCTTGCACTCACCACTTTCGAGTCCGTGCAGAAGCCGTTGACCGAGAAACCCAAAGCACCCTTACCACCTCCACGAAAGCTCATCCTTACCCTTGACGGCAGTCGGACTGCGTGCGAACGCTTCTGTGATGGCCTGAAGAAGGGACTAAGAGAGGGCATGAAAGAGGCGGACGTTCTTCGGACTGTCGTAGGACAATGCTACTCCGAGTATCTCCTGGACCCTGTTCGCATCAAGGCCAAAGAGGACGGCGTCCAGGGACCAGACCCGCCGGACACTGGACTAGGCATACTGTTCAGATATCCAGGCGATGCTAGGAAACTCAGGGACAGGAGCAAAATCAGACTATGGGGTGAGTACATGCGGGAGAACGGCCGCAACGCTACTATCGTTCGCCAACCGACCTTTCACAAACTCATCCGCGTTGGGCTGCCCAACCGACTTAGAGGCGAGATCTGGGAGATATCCTCTGGGTCATTTTATACAAGACTAAGGAATCCAAACCTCTACGAAAAGACTCTTACCAAATTTATTGGAAAGGAGTCCTTGGCTATTGATGAGATCGAGAAAGACTTGAACCGAAGCCTACCGGAATACCCTGGCTTTCAGAGCGAAGAAGGCATCGGGCGTCTACGGCGAGTACTTACAGCGTACAGCTGGACTAACGAAGAAGTCGGATACTGCCAGGCTATGAACATAGTTGTGGCCGCTTTACTCATCTACCAGTCCGAAATTCAGGCATTCTTTACTCTCGGCACTCTTTGCGACAGACTCCTTCCTGGATACTACTCCAAAGACATGTATGGCACCTTGCTTGATCAGCGAGTCTTCGAAAATCTCGTAGAACGAACCATGCCTATCCTCTGGGAACACCTGGTGAAGTCGGACGTCAACCTTTCCGTTGTGTCATTACCCTGGTTTCTGTCTCTCTACGTGAACTCCATGCCACTTGTATTTGCCTTTCGAGTGCTGGACGTTTTCTTCTTGGAAGGACCCAAAGTCTTGTTCCAGATCGGCTTAGCAATCCTTCGTATCAACGGCGAAGAATTGCTTGATGTTGCAGACGATGGCTCCTTCATCTCCATACTCAAAAATTACTTCTCACGACTCGATGAGTCGGCTCATCCCCATTCGGAGAATGAGAAACTGAGAGCTATCACAAAATTTCAAGAGTTGATGGTAACGGCATTCAAGGAGTTTGCTGCAATCACGCACGGTAGTGTTGAAGAGCTCCGAGAAAAACATATTGATAGAGTCAAGGAAGGCCTTGCCACTTTTGCCAAACGAACATCCATCCGAAACCTGGGACCAGAAAGTAAGAAGTTGAGCACCGAAGATCTCAGTGCTATTTATGATCGCTTCTTCGGTGTATTATCCGAACGACATGAGCGTGCTCAAGCCCGCGAGGAAGAGAGAAGAAAACAGGAGCAACAGAAAGTTCGTCCTGGTCTACGATTGCGTCACTCCTCATACAATCAAGACGAACCTGGTCGCAATGCTGGAGCGTCACAAACAATGAACTACGACGCATTCAGAGAATTTCTTGCGAACACTGCCAAATGGGCGGTTAGTGATTCCCCGACATCACCGTCAAAAGAGATTGCCAACCCCAACATGAGTCAAAGAAAACGCGGCAAGACTCTTACGCAATGGGGCTTTGGTCCCGAGCCAGCAGACCATGATTTCATGCAACGGCTCTACGGTAAATGGCATGGATCTCACCAAGGCGAGATGACTCTACAGGAATTAGTCCGTGGGCTGGCCCAATTCAAGGGTACCACCGATATTATGAACTCGATGAGCCTCTTCTTTGATCTCTTTGATGACGACGCTACGGGTAAAGTGGACCGTGAAGGTATTTTGAGAATGTCCGAGTCCTTGTTATTCCTCTCAAGACGAGGCTTTGATGGAGCAATTGTGCCCTCTGAATCCAATGATTTGACTTCTCCATTGTCCCCAACAGAGTCG
Organism: Exophiala sideris; assembly: GCA_000835395.1. Classification (NCBI taxonomy): domain Eukaryota; kingdom Fungi; phylum Ascomycota; class Eurotiomycetes; order Chaetothyriales; family Herpotrichiellaceae; genus Exophiala; species Exophiala sideris. The sequence goes on along the minus strand of KN846954.1, from coordinate 1,486,675 downwards.
AAGGAGGCGATAAGACAAAGTGCCAACGAGAAATTTCTGGGCAGTGTTAGTGCCTTTATTCGGAGATGTTTCGAGTATGCGGATCCAGATGAAGCAGTCAGCGAGGCTGAGGCAAAGCTGGAGGCCACGACGATCAGTCCGGCCACGGAAGAAAATCTGCTGGACCTGACAGAGTCAGAAACGCATCACAAGACTGTCTCCTCGCCCCAGCCAACGGAGAAAGACCCTTTGTCGGACGTGACGCCTCCCGGTACGCCTTCCATGCTAGGTGCATCTCAAGGTGGACGCAAGACCTCGGCTACTCGAGCTGCGTCTCACAATCTCGCCTTGGACCCAAACAAACCTCTGCACATCACCCTTCCTACATTCCGAATGGTAATTCTCGCCGACGAACTGCTCGAACAGTTTTTCGAAACCTTCTTTCCTCAATCCTTCCGCCTCAGCGACTCACCTAACGCCAGCAGCGCTTCGTTGGCGTCGACGACACTGTCTGGCAACCTCACGACGTTCAGTAATTTGGGCACACCAGTGAAGAACCTGATCAATGGAGCTCCGAGTAACAAGACGGTTATCGACGTCGGGCAGGCTGGAGGAGTCGTGGAACCTGGCTCACGTGGTCTTCGCGGCGTGCTTGATAATATCGTCAATGACGGCATGAGAATGGCCGCCGAGATGCGCAAAAGAATGGACGAGGCGCAGAAGGAGTTTGAGCGAAATGCGCGCGATCATGGCGGCCAGAGGCCGTACCGGGATGAGGATAATGACGATGAAGATGAACCGGATGAGGGAACCGAGTTGGGCAAGAATGATCAGGAGTTGCTTGAGGGTGCTGAGGTCGCCAGTATTAGGACCTTGGGCAGTGATGGAGGTGGCAGAAGTCGGGCGCAGACGCAGAGCTCGTTGAGTCCTTCGGTGGCGGACCACGGCGTGAGTATCTTGGATGTAGATGATGTGTCGAAATAGATCTCATGAGTGCGCTTACAATGGAATGGGTGCTACGATGTAGAGTCTCTATTTATACCTATTGTCTCTCTGCAAGACGGTTGACTATGGCTAAGGAGACAGTGGATATCCGCAAGAATCGCTCAGACTAGATGCAAAACACAGGTTTTAAGACGCCAAAACTGCACCAACGCCTTGCTAGGCCAGTCGACAGTGTTGCGCCGCATTCCAAAGTAGACAGAAGAGATGCGATGCAGCTGCCGTTCAGTATGAGCTCCTGCGCCGAAACCCTAGTTTGATGACAATTTATTTCAACGCCGAGACAACGCCGGATGCATGAGTTCAGTGGTCGTGTGAAGCCGCACTCTCGTCATCTGAGTCGTCCTCATCTTGGTCGCTCTCGACGGGTTGCTGTGTCCTCTTTTTGCCGGGCGCCGTTAGGTCGCGTGCATCGTTCCGAGTTTCGGTCGGCCTGGCATCCTCATTGTCGTCGTCATCGTCATCTCCTTTGACGGATCCGGTGATTTCGTCGACCTTGTCTGCCAGGACCTGCACCTCATCCAAGGCGGACTTGGCCACGTCGTCGCGGTCAAGAGTCGGTTTGTTTTCTACAATTTCGTCCTTGGTGGGCACGACGACTTTAAGGCCCAGGTCGGGCTGCTTGGAGTAGACGCGCAAACCAACGACGCAGCTTGCATTCCAAGGATTGCGGTTCGGGTCGCGCTCGGGATCCTCGGAATTGTCGTCCTTCCCATTTGCGTCCTTGGAGTCGGTCGACCCTTGGTCGATACTGGCCGGCGCTGGTGGCGTGCGGGCTCCCACGGCTGATGGGGTGGATGTGCCGGAGGGCCCCGGGGACGATGTTCCTGGGAGTTGGCCCTTCTGGTGGGCCAGGTCGTAGAGCTTGCCGATCTGCGTGATCTTGTCGCGGCGGTGGATGTTGTCGCGGATGACTTTTTCAACGTCCTCACGACCTGTGGAGACGGCTTCGACTTTCACGAGCACCGAGTATGTGCCCTTCGCGAGGTGGACTTCGACGTTGACGGAGCGCACGAGCTCGTAGTTGAGCTTGCTGCGGGCTATGTATTCTTCTTCGTGGTCCGAGTCTTTCTGGACTCGGAATTGTAGGGTGTAGTTGTATTGGCCTTGCAGACCCTTGAAGTACCGGTCGTCGAGTTGGGAGAGGACGATGACCGCCTCCGTATCTTCCGGCACGTCGATGGAGAAGTAGTTCGTTTGATAATCGAGAGTGCTCCAGGGGACCTGCACGGACATCCACTGCTGAGCAACTTGCCAATCTGGCCCGAAGATGCGGGTGCGGTCGATGTATTTGAACTTGCTGAGCATGTCCTTGTAGGTCATGAAAAAAAAGCCATCGTCGCCGAACTGGTGCTCGAGCCGCTTTAGCCAGTCTGCGTCCCACTCCTTGGAGCCGTCACTCCAGGCACCGGTCCACTCTTTGCGACCCCATGGGTTGCGGATCTTGACAAGTCTTTGCCCGTGGCCTTCGTATGTGCCGAGAACGGCATAGGCGTGTTGGCTGACGATGCCGGAGCGTCGTTCCTCGCGGACTCTCTCGTTGACAACGAGGTATGGACGCCACTCGCGCCAGCGAGCTGCCGCGCACGAGAAGACAAAGTCCTTGCCTATGCGGGAGAGCTCATTCTTCCAGAAGGCTTCTGTGTCAAGGATGTTGGTCGTGTAAATCTCGGTTGTGACACCGCCGGTTAGGTCTTCGATTGCTTCGCCTGTCTGTCCGCCAGAGATGGATGCGTAGTCTCCATGCGCTTTGGCGTAGGCCTTTTCGAGAAGACTGACCCATGTCTCATTCTGGTCCCGACATTGTGCGAAGTATAGTGCTTGGGAACCCCTCTGGAAAAGCTCCTGGTACTGGTCTTCTTGATTTGACCGTCGAACGCCATATTGTCCGAGAACGACATCGCCACTTTCGTCGTAGTTGGGAGCTCGGAGAAATAGCTTGTCGTCAATGATGCAATGATGCCAGTCTCCGTCTGTTGTCAATGGTCAGACACTTCGGCCAAAAGTGGGGTCAGAAGCATACCTCTATGGAAGACGAAACCGTAGACGCCTACAGCTTGGTCCTGGATCACACATACGCGGTCAATGAATTGCTGGTTACATCCCAATGACGATATGGCAGCTAGAAACCAGCAGTCACTAGACATGTGTCAGCGAGGGCTTGTCATGAGTGGTTACGCGCCTCACCCAACTGAACCTTGCAAGATGTCATCGTACGAAACGCCGTCCACGTAGAACTTCGGTTCGTCATATATATCCTGCAAATCTTGTAAGCACAAATACCGCTTGTAATTGGAGCATAACTTACGGTCACACGTTTCACATCCGCTGGATATTCCTTATCGTTGGGATCAACCACGAGACCATCCAAGCAGTCTCGGCCTCTGGTGATCTTCAGATCCCTCTCGATATCGAAATGGGAATCGGTGTACTTCTGATTTGCGTCGCGGCACTCCTTGATGATCCTTTTCACATCGCGAATGCAGGTTTCTTTGGCATTGTCATATGAGTTCGAGGCTCTGTGAGCGGTCTCGCCGACCAGCTGTGCTAGAGAGAGGTTCCTATCGGTCATACGGTCGGGCAGTACCCGAGTCACCTTGCCGACGTACTCAGGGTCGAAATTGGCCCAGAACTTTGTCATCTTGGTCTGCGGATGAGGCTTCTCCTTCTTCTTGGGAGGCGAAGCTGGTGCCGGAGCGTTGTCAGGCACGAGCATCAGCTTGATCGCTCGCCCTCCGCCTAACACCAGACCACCATTTTGTGGTGTTGGTTCATTACCCGAAGACCTGACCTCGAAGTTGAAGGCGAGGTTTGGCTCCAGCTCCGTCATTGTGCGGGACTCATCGCATTGCTGTTCTGTGCCGTCGACAGAATTTTGAGGACTCATAGCTATACCGTTGTTTGTAGAGCTGTTGTTGTCGTCGTTGTTTTTTGCTTGATGTCTGAAGGGGTGGCCTTCACGACCGGTAGATAGACGAGACATGTTCCGTTGTAAGGCTGGGGAAGAAGGGAAACTGTGGAGAGTTGATATTCAGGGTCCAGAGATATATGGAATGCTAGCGTTGAAGCACGCGAGGCTTAGGAGAGAATCTTCAGGCCACCGCTCGGATGTGCCTGCATGTGAGACATTAGACCAGTACTTTGTGGTCCTATCGCTGAGTTGGTAATCCCGTAATCAGGCTTAGATAGTCACACAAAGAGGCGGTAAGAGAGAAAGTGATTTCCAGTCACGGTTTAGCCTGTTGAGTCTGGCTATCAAGCGATTAGGGTCTCAACAAAGCGTCGGCCAACCAGGATAAGACAAGTCAACCGGAAGACTAGGGTGACACGGAGGGTCTCCTGAGATGTCGAAAGCTGACCAACGTTCTCGACCGATCGTTGATGAAAATGGCGGGCAGCGATTGTACGGTAATATCAGGCATGAGACAAGGAGATGCGATACAGGGCGACCCGACAATGATAAAGGGAAGGGCGAGAACAATCATTTCCTTACCTATTTCGTTGTGAGCTGCTTTCAGTGTCCAAGGATGACAAAGAGATCCGTGCGAGGGCCGGATTCGGGGAAGCTTAGGACCCAGAGAGCCCTAGAGATAAGTAGAGTCATCTTTGAGGGAATCTGACAACTAAAGTCCAGACCAGGAGTGTAACCCAACCTCGAATGTTGTGCTCAAGGATCGGGGTTATCAACAGCCTGGAACTTGGATAAAGGAGTGGACTCGATTACTGAATGAAAGTACAAGGGTTGAGGCTGAAATTGGGGGAAGATGCCGAAAGACTTTCAGGGTCCGATTGGCACTAGACTGTTTGCAGCAAGCATAGTCACGTGCTATCGGCTAAGCATTCGCGTGGCATGGTTGGTGGTCATACCGGGTCTGTCATTGGCTGGAAGACGCCATGATTACTAAGACGTAATTGACCGCCTTAATGCCGCTTCCTCCGACTGCGCATCATGCATCATCGGCTGCAGTAGGCAAATATTCTGTTCTGCGAGAGCTTTGCGGACGACCACTACACCCTCACATCCACCACCTCGATAACCTCCATTTCCTCCCTGTTACCATCTACCTCTTTCCCTCGCGTCTTTCTATGAGAAAGTCGGTCCAATAAATGAGGGATTTCGCTCCGGAGCAGTCTGTGTTGGCTGCTACAGCCAGCCGATATTCGTCACCATCCTCGCCTCTCGTTACCTCCTCACGACAACCTCTATGCGGTGATTCAGAGGGCTGGGGCCCTATCAGCGACCTGAGATGGGACTTTACGCCGTGCTTTCTTGACGTTTGGATCATTGGTGTTGCGTTATGGGGGGTCTTACTTGGTGCAGGAGCGATATGGTATCTGTTGAAGAAGCGGATTCCGCAGGTCGTCCCGAAGAACTGGCACTTTTATGCCAAGTTGTAAGGCAACAATCTGTCTGCTATTACCTCATCATCTGACGATCTTGATATAGGACCGTAATCGGCGCGATTGTCCTCACCACCGTTGTACAGGCCGCTTTGCAAGTCCAACGCTTACCGGGAATATGGTTTCAAGATATTAGGTTTTATACAACCATCGCTACCATCGCCTCTCTTGCCGTCATCTTCACCGTACAGTACTATGAGCATTGGCGGTCACGCAACCCCAATGGCGTGGTCCTCTTCTACTGGGTCTTCTTCATACTCGCACACTCGGTCAAACTTCGCTCTTTGGTGGCTAGGGATGCGTACAAGGATCGACTGCCTTACTTTGTGACTTATAACGTGGCGCTCGCTCTGGCTATACTGGAATTTGTATTGGAATACTTCATTCCTAAGAAACTGAGTGTGTACGATGCATTGGGAGCCGACGATGAATGCCCATACGAATACGCTGACATCTTCTCTGTCATCAGCTTCGGCTGGATGACTCCGATGATGAGGTTTGGCTACAAGAATTTTTTGACTCAAGATGACTTGTGGAACCTGCGCCCACGGGACAGCACCAAGGTTACTGGTGAACTCATGGAGAAAGTCTGGCAACAAGAATTGGAAAAGAAGAAGCCGAGTCTGTGGATAGCCTTGGCTCGGGCATTTGGAGGCCCCTTCTTCAGAGGTGCTCTCATCAAAACCATCAGCGATATGCTTGCCTTTGTCCAACCACAGTTGCTTCGACTCTTGATCTTGTTCGTGGATTCCTATCGCCCAGGTCGAGAACGTCAACCACCCATTCGTGGAGTTTCCATTGCATTGGCTATGTTTGCCACGTCAGTCTGCCAGACAGCCGCTTTGCACCAATATTTTCAGCGTGCTTTTGAGACTGGCATGCGAATCAAGTCTTCTCTGACCGCCATGATCTATTCCAAATCTCTACGGCTGTCGAATGAGTCGCGTGCCACCAAATCTACCGGCGACATCGTCACATATATGAGTGTCGATCAACAACGCCTCGCTGATCTGGCTCAGTGGGGCCTACAGCTTTGGTCTGCCCCTTTCCAAATCACATTATGCATGCTATCGCTCTATCAACTGGTGGGCGTGTCATGCTTTGCTGGAGTGGCTGCAATGATAATCATGATACCGGTAAATGGATTCATTGCCAGGTTCATGAAGAAGTTGCAGCTGTCGCAAATGAAATACAAAGATCGCAGGTCACGACTCATGACCGAAATTCTCAACAACATGAAGAGCATCAAGCTGTATGCATGGGGATCGGCATTCATGGAGAAATTGAGCCACGTACGCAACGATCTTGAGCTGAATAACCTGCGAAAGATTGGGGCTGCCCAGGCTTTCTCGACTTTCACGTGGTCTGCAACTCCATTTTTCGTCTCATGCTCAACCTTCGCCGTCTTTGTGTTGGTCAACGATCGACCACTCACAACTGACCTGGTGTTCCCCGCCTTGACGTTGTTCAATTTGTTGACATTCCCACTTACAGTCCTTCCTATGGTAATCACCAGCATTATCGAAGCTTCTGTGGCCGTGAAGAGGCTGACTGATTTCTTTACGGCGGACGAGCTCCAGGAGGATGCAGTTCGATTTGTCGATGAACCACCCAAAGAGGCAGGCGAGGCTGCGGTGACCATCCGGGACGCGACCTTCACCTGGAACAAGAACTTGGATTTGAATGTGCTACAGAACATCAATTTTACTGCTAACAAGTGTGAACTGACCTGTGTCGTCGGTCGTGTCGGCGCTGGTAAATCCTCGCTTCTCCAATCAATACTCGGAGACCTGTGGAAGATCAGCGGCGAGACGGTCGTGCGAGGACGCATCGCGTATGCCGCGCAATCAGCTTGGATTATGAATGCGAGTGTCAAGGAAAACATTACCTTTGGGCATCGATGGGACCCTCATTTCTATGATCAGACCATCAATGCGTGTGCTCTGGTCGATGATTTCAGGCAGCTGCCCGACGGTGATGCGACGGAAGTTGGCGAACGCGGGATCTCTCTGTCTGGAGGCCAAAAAGCCCGCGTCGCACTGGCTCGAGCCGTGTACGCACGGGCGGACATATACCTCCTTGATGATGTCCTGTCTGCGGTTGATCAGCACGTTGGACGACATCTCATCAACAACGTTCTCGGGCCAAAAGGTCTCCTCAGTGGGAAGACTCGAATATTGGCTACAAACGCCATTCCTGTGTTGAAGGAAGCCGATTACATGTTTCTTCTGCGTGATGGGACCATTCTTGAGAAAGGAACCTATCAGCAACTCATGGCAATGAGAGGTGAGGTTGCCAATTTGATCAGAAATTTCACTTCCGAAGACGGTCATGAGGAGTCCGAAGAAGAACGAAGTCCGAGTATCGAAGGCATGGACTCCGACGATTCTACGACAGTAATCGGCAATGGCAATGGTATCCATGACCAGTTCGACCCCGAAGAAGCCGAAGAAGTGCGTCAGGAAGTTGGTGGCCTTGTACCGATCCGCCCTGGCCCAACCGGTCCATCAACTGCACGGACAAAAAGCTACAACACTTTGCGACGCGCGTCAACAGCCAGTTTCCATGGGCCTATGGGCCGCATGAATGATGAAGAAGCCGGTCTGAAGTCTAAGCAGACCAAGGAGACTTCAGAGCAAGGCCAGGTCAAGTGGGCTGTCTATACAAGCTACGCCAAAGAAAGCAATCTTATTGCCGTCTGTATCTACTTTGTGGCTCTCCTGGCTGCCCAAACTGCTCAAGTTGGGGGCAGCTTCTGGCTCAAACGCTGGTCTGAGATCAACGAGTCTTTTGGTTCCAATCCGGAGGTGGGAAAGTACATTGGCATCTATTTCGCGTTCGGGATTGGAAGTGCAGCACTCGTTGTCATCCAGGTACAATCATCTTCCTATTCACATGACAAAGGTGACTGACACCCTACAGACATTGCTCCTCTGGATTTTCTGTTCGATAGAGGTTGCTATCCCCTGAAAGTCCAACAGTATTCAAGCTCACATTATATAGGCTTCCAGAAAGTTGCATGATCGGATGGCTTATGCGATATTCCGTTCTCCCATGAGTTTCTTCGACACTACACCGGTTGGACGTATCCTCAACCGCTTTTCCAGGTTTGCCCAGTGGCTCCATACCAGTCAAAGGTCTTCATACTGACTTGTGTGCAGTGACATTTACAGGGTCGACGAAGTCATTGCTCGTACTTTCAATATGGTGAGTAGTGTTACCAATGCCAATCATGCAGGAATACTGACAATGCAAGCTTTTCGTCAACACTAGCAGAGCCTTTTTCACGCTCGGTGTCATCGCTGCATCGACACCTATTTTCCTGCTCTTGGTCATTCCTTTAGGTGCTATCTATATCGTATACCAGAGGTACTATCTTCGAACCTCTCGAGAACTGAAACGACTGGACAGCGTCAGCCGCAGCCCCATCTACGCCCATTTTCAAGAGTCGCTAGGTGGTGTCTCGACAATCCGCGCATACCGGCAGCAGAAACGATTTACCATGGAAAATGAGTGGCGCATGGACGCAAATCTAAGGGCATACTTCCCTTCGATCAGTTCAAATCGCTGGCTTGCGGTTCGCTTGGAGTTCCTTGGATCCGTCATTATCCTTGCTGCTGCCATTTTTGCCATCATCACTGTAACCACTGGTGGCGGACTTTCTGCCGGCATGGTCGGCCTTGCTGTACGTGATTATGCATGCCTGGGGCGGAGACTGTCCTAATGCTAACGCTTTCCAGATGTCGTATGCACTGCAAATCACACAGTCACTGAACTGGATTGTGCGCCAAACCGTCGAAGTTGAGACCAACATCGTGTCTGTAGAGCGGGTACTTGAATATGCCACCCTGCCAAGCGAAGCGCCAGACGTCCTCTTCAAAAGCCGTCCCAGCATCGGATGGCCGGCACATGGTCAAATCACATTCGAAAATTATTCCACTCGATACAGGGAGGGCCTGGATCCCGTTTTGAAGGATGTTAATCTGAGCATCAAAGCTCGGGAAAAGATCGGAGTGGTTGGACGCACTGGTGCAGGAAAGAGTTCTCTGACCTTGTCTTTGTTTCGCATCATCGAGCCAATATCTGGTCACATCAGGTAAGGGTTATCTCAGCTCCAAGGCGTGGCACAACGCCTGCACCAGCCGACAGGCATCAGGCTAATCGTATTACTGCAGCATTGATGGTCTCAATACCTCTACGATTGGTCTCTTGGACCTTCGAAGACGGCTGGCCATTATACCACAAGATGCCGCTCTTTTCGAGGGAACAGTTCGCGACAATCTAGATCCGCGCCACGTTCATGATGACACTGAATTATGGAGTGTTCTTGAACATGCCCGCCTGAAAGACTACGTCTCCGGCTTGCCTGGCCAATTGGATGCTACAGTCCATGAAGCTGGTAAGTGGACCTGCTTTTCCCCCTGTAATGGATTGTAACTAAGTCGGCTTTAGGTTCGAATCTAAGTCAGGGTCAACGTCAACTCGTGTCTCTTGCGCGTGCACTGCTAACTCCCAGCAACATCCTGGTTCTGGACGAAGCAACTGCAGCAGTCGATGTGGAGACTGATAAAATGCTGCAAGCCACTCTTCGCAGCAACGTGTTCGAGAACCGCACCATCATCACGATCGCCCATCGCATCAATACCATTCTGGACTCTGATCGGATCGTGGTGCTGCAACAAGGGCGAGTGGCGGAGTTTGATACCCCGGAGGAGCTAGTCAAGAAACGGGGATTGTTCTACGAGCTTGTCCGAGAAGCTGGGCTTCTTGACAGCTTCGGCAATGGAAGTGCTGAGTCAAACCAGCACTAAGGTAGGCATGGCACCAATCGGGGAACAAGGGTCTCCGGTTCCGTAACCCCTGCGTCGGTACCAGTCAAGAGCAAGTTCAGATCGGACACGGCACAGCAGAATGCTGACTTACGGATCGATCGGGACACGCGCTCCCGCTGTTGTTCAGTGCTCTCACCTGCGGGGTATCTACACCAGAGATGCTCCCAGATCGTCTTCATGCGAGATGCGCTGGCAACCATTATCTTGGAGTTCGGGAGAATCACAAAATGCTACACGATTCTGTTCCAACGTCTCGTCCCTCGGATCCTTCAGCCACCAAAGAAAAGATAGGGGCTGCAGTTTGCATTGTGCTTGCACGAACTAGCGAGCATGTTTGTGTAATCTTCGACAAAGACAGCCATTTCGAATCGCTGGGGGAAGGAATATGCGAGATCCTGACGTTTTGTCGCAAGACTCTCGGTTTTCCGGCAACGAGCACCATCTCATCAGTTAGATCAGATTGCACTGAGAGTTGTACATCAGAGGGCTGTAACAACTTGGGTACCACGAAACGCCGATGGCCGGCGCGGAGTCCAACCAGGAAGCCAGAGGTTTTCAACCCGACACATTGGTACAAATACCTCTCATACGTGCAGATTTCCTCTAGGTGGATTGTACCTGTTACCCGTCCAGTCTCGCAGTGACTCGGAAGAGCGTCGCACTGTGAGACAGGACGGAACATCTCTTTCTCAAGTATCTCTTTGCGAGATCTTCCAAGTCATTGGTATTGTCTTTTGTAAGGTTAAGTACCGCTGTGCACAGAGTACCGATCGTGGATAGGTTCCCACTCCAGTGCAAGTAAATCAGGAAAATATGAACACATGATGATAACACAAAACTGATGCTGCAACAGTCGGTGCTCTTCCCATTTCTTACATTTGTTCCTGGGCAGGGACTCATCTCATTGGCGACGGCGGGCGAAGCAGAGGTACACGCATGGCTTCACAGGCATGTACTGACCAGTTCGTGCTCTGAACGTAGCCGAACGAGAAGGGACTTACCTGTAAAGCGCAGACAGCCTTCTATGGAGAGGGATTTACAGATGCAACAAAAATGGGATGAGGGATCTGGCAGTGTGCATTGGACCACCAGGGTGCCACGAGTAAATCTCCATGGCGGGGACAGGCTCAAGCCTCATGCCTCATGCCTGGAGGGAGAACTCCCCTGTCCGTGTGAAGTACAAGGAGCTCCGCGCAAATACCTCAAGCAGGGTGCAGCTTTCCTTTGCTACTTGAATGGATAGAAGACATGTTCACGTCACCACCACTCCCTACGGCCGCTCTAGCGAGAACGAAACCCTGATGCTGCTGCTAATTTACAGAGAAGTTTTGCCATTCTTGCACGATTGTGCCCAGAGATGGCTGGTGCACACCATCAGAAAAGGTGGAGATAAATGCGCAACGTTAGACGGTGTGTGACAATGATCTCTCAGCCCGCTTGATGCTGTCGAGGTTCGCCGCCTCCGTGCATCGCGCGGATGCACACCACCCTTCGGCCTTTTGACTATCTGGCCGAATCCCGCTGAGAACTCCAGAAATTTGCAGCAATCAGTAGCACGCACAAACTCTCCAGGATGACCGTGCGTCATCCCAAAAAGCAGTCGCAGAGTCTTGAGTGGTCGGGAGATGCCGATATCTACCATCATCAAGCTAATTGTGGACTCTGCTGTCTCCTACTACCGTGAAGCAGCAGCAGCTTCTTCTTTGAGGCATACTAGATTTCGCCTGTTTTTGATCAGGCTGCATGTCCTGGTTAGTTCAGCATGTCCTATGAGAAGGTGGCGTACAACAAACCTTGTCGCCGCGATTGCACGTTCTTTGGTAGGCGGGTTGGAAAGTCGAAACCGCACCAAAGTGCATAGGGTCGTGGACACAGGAGCAGAAAGGACCACCAAGGTTGGGTCTTCGTATCCAAGGCCCGTCCGATCCGTGGCGTGCCATGGCGTCTGTTTCTCAACTCGAAGTCGTCACGGGCCGAGTCATGGATTTGAGGGGTAGATGGGTTGGAAAAGGATCTCCATATCCACACCTACACGGACAGTGCACTCACATTCCATCACTACTGATGTTTGCTTCAAGGTTAGGCGCAGCCATAGTCGGGTGACCCCCTTGTCGCACCCTGGAGCAGAGTCTATCTGAAAGCTAGAATTTTCAAGCTTCACATGGCAGGCAAGACGAAGAAGTTGGTGTTCTATTTATTGCCATTCGAGTTGAGGGAACATCGACGAGGGGAAGATGTCGTTCCTGTTTCACAGGGGTGATTGCACGAGCAAACTAGTCTTGCTCTTGCCTGTTCCCACGCCTTCACCTTTTACAGCATCTCGATCCATGATCACCTTCAAACAGTGAGACATGGAGAAGTTAGGAGACCGCAGTCGATGAAGAGATTGAATGACGACTGTCTTGTTTGATAGAGTGTGTTGGTAAGGAGAAGCGATACGTACTGCCCTCCTTGTACGGCTCCTCAATGAGCAGCAATGAAGATTCAGCACAGATGAGTATCACCAGACGGGCAGCGGCAGGTCTGCAATTGGTCCCGCCTCGCCACAGTTTGTGGACGCTAGGCGCACCGGGAGCTCTTTGGCTCCTGGCTGGTGCAAGTACCTCAGCTGCTGGCAATTCCTTCCCCGAAAACATTATCCTGTCTCCGGTTGCCTGATTGGTATCGCCCTTGTCCAACTGTGAACTGGGCGGGCCCAGCAGCCTCCCCAACCTTCCGAAATCTCCCCCCTGCCTGGCCCCAGGCCATGCACGCCTGCATTCGCGCGATCTCGAGCAGCAGTCGTTCAAACGTCAACATGTGTGAGGCAGGGCAAGGGCTAGGAGCTGGGCTCTGGTCCTGACGCAAATACGAACATCAATCCCGTCGACTCCAGATTTCCAGTTCGTGTCTGACAACGCCACGAACAACAGAACTCGGTGCAACAGAGAGTAGGATCGACGCCCCCTCCGGAATGTCAAACTATCGTGAGATGCTGAGCAACCGAGTCGAGCATCCACTGGCTGAACACAATCTCTGTCAGAGTGGATGCTAGTGTTGCCAGCGATCGACCAAGGTGATTTGTACTTGGTCTTTCTCTTTTTGCATTTGCCATCTATACTCCAGACGGCACTACCTCTCGTCAGAAGCCTTGTTGATTGGCTGCTTGCAGGGTCTCCGTCCGATTGGCAACTCCCATATACATCTTCATCTGGGCCATGCGAAAGTCCTGCCTCTTCCTCTTTTCCTATTCATTCATACTCGCATCAACCTAGTTCAGATCTATTCAACCCCGCGGTGTAATCCCAGATCTTGAGCATTCAGAAACAGCCTAGCACCGGCAAAGAGAGGCACGATCATCGGAGCAGCTAACCGGTATACGAGCACATCCCCGAGCTCACCTTATCAAACATCGAGCCGGTCACTTCTACTGCTTGAAACCCTCATCCTCTCTTCACGGCTCAGGTCATCAACATAGCCTTTGGAAGCTGCTGCTAAATACGCGCATACTTCCCACAGTAATACCCAAACCAGACGACCGCCGGTGCATTAGCAGCCTCCAGACATGGCCATCTAGCAGGGAACACACCCGGATCACATCAATTGGTCGGCTTTGTCTTTGTCTTGGTCGCTTTTTCGTTCTTCCTCTTCCTAACGGCAATTGGCCCAGTCTGTCGCCATCACCAGTATCAGTGGACGGGAATACTTTGCAACTTTTCAAACCTCGTCACAGAATTGCGTCGCGGCAGGAAGACTTTGTTCCAATCGCCTGTCGACGAAGGTGTGGACTGTCAGTGAAAAGGGTCAGTATTGGTCACTTGTACAGTTTTGTGTTCCCTTCGTTACGAGAGCAACCCAAAGCAGCTTATCCAGCAATCAATGTCGTCTGGTTTGACATTGTCGGATGGTGATTGCCGTCCGTCAAGCTGTCATGCCGTCAAGCTAAAAGGCCCGAAAAAATGAAGCGTTGGAGCTAAAAGGGATGGCCCTAGCTCTAAATTAGGGCCCGAGTGGCCTCCCGAGGCCCTGTGAGCCCACAACTCATGGCATGTGCACATTGGCAAACCTCAACCGATTTGTCGGTACAGGGACAACAGCTGAAAATCTTCGGTGAAGGCCCTGGTCGCTTCACCCACCGAACAGCGAGAGGTTGACTGTCTCCGACATGAAAGATGCCATGTGCAAGCTGCAGAATTGTTGCTCTGACCCCCTACACATTGCGCTAACTTGACGACTTTTGGTGATCATTGGGCGCTAACTTAATTTTCTCTGCCGCTTTTTAGGCTCAACCTTATACTCGAGTTTCCACCTGCAACGGGCGCCGGGGCATTTTTCTCCCCACCTTTTCTGTCCACCTTCCCCCCAGGCACTTTACATCAGGGTGCCCGTAACCCACTCTCCTACAGCCTACTAGCCTCGTCAACCCAGAACTCAAGTACATCGTCCCCTGCTCGACTTGACCTGTTACTCTGGAATGAGAACTGGTCTATCGCACCACGACATGGCTGCCAGGAGGCTCACAAACAGCGCCTCCCCACTGCCACCTTTCATGAATCCTCTTCCAGTCAAGTCGGAAGATGCTGCTACCCATAACGAGGCTATGAGACTCAGCAAGGAAGACAAGCAGAGATACATCATTGTAAGGCAACCAAGCCGAGCGAGTCAAAAAGCTGACGTGTGCAGAACGAAATCAAGAAGCTTCTCGAGGGATGTGACCATTTCATTGGCCTCGTCCCTGGCGAGCACGGCATACCTGAGATTATTGTCTCTGACAACTTGAAGCAGCACAGGTTCTCAATTCTGGGGGACGCATACGAGAACTTTGCCCACTATATGAGCGGCCGCGAGCTTGCCTCAGTGAATCGTAGGCTTTTTCGTCTGTGATAAGCTCCAATACTGAGTTTCGGCAGGATTGGCGGACCCTTGGTCTGCCTGGGCATCAAAGGGCAAGGGGAAGCCCATACACACTCCAGAACAAGCTCTGCCTGCCATCGCTTCGATCTCATATCCATTTCAGAGACCAACCAAGCGCCATCGTTCGACAACGCTGAGCGGAAAAGAGTCGGCCAATAATTCGCGGAACGTCCGGGGAGAACGAAGTATGAGGACTGTGAATGAAGCACCAGCCCTCCAGGTCAGGGTAGATGACCGTGATAGACTGGAGCGGTGGTTCAGAGAGGCATTCGTGGCCATGCAGCAGGTGGCATGCCGCACGATTGCCAAGATCTGGATCAAGAGAATCCATCCCAAGAAGGTGAACTTGGAGCTTCCGCTTGTCGGTGATGCCACGCTGACATTCTTGTTACAAAAGCAATCAACACATCCATACAATGGTGGGATGCCGCGTGGTGAACCTCTGGATCCGAATCGAACTCGCCCACCGTACTGGCCTGCACGTAAGTAATGGGTTGGATTGACGATATATGTGAAGCCTTGTCCATTGTCTGACTTTGTTCTAGATGTCATTCACCGTGAACCAGACCATATCGGTCGTGATGGTAAGGTGTTGGAGCCGCAAAGGAAGGTTTGTTAGCTGACTTACAGGATAGATCGAACGAGCCTTTTGGTTCATCTGATTATGAACACCCCCTTAGAAGTCATCACGAATCCGCCAGAGACGCATAATCGGCAGATGGTGACTGCGTCAGCACTTCTGGAGTGCCTCGAGGTCAAGAGATCTGACCCAACTATTCAAGAGGATCGATGGGAAATCATCGAACAGGTTTGCCGGGCAAGAGACATGATGGAACAATATGAGGCTGGTGAGATAGGTTTGTCCTCCCCTCACTCAAAAATCGGTTTTACCGCGAGCTGACGGCGTCCAAAGATGGCGATGCACTCGTCTTCCTGAGTGACTATAGCAATGGCATACGACTGATGTCGAATGACTCTGACACTGAGGTGGGGTCTGTGCAGGAAGGACGACAGGAGTCCGAAGATGGCGAGCTCAGTGGAGATGGCGAATTGACGCCGACGTCGTCAACAATGCATGATTCACCACCGGATCGCTCATATGTCGAAGGGCGGGTCCAGGACGAGAGGTTGCGTGGGTCAGTCCCCACCCAGAGCTCGACTGATGCTGCGGCTCGTCGGAGCAATGGCCGCCGCTCCAGAGCATCGGTAGGCGCATCAGGAGCGAGAGCGAGCTCGTCGATGGGATCACGACGTGCGCAGGAACTGCCTTGTCGAATGTCGGGGCCCGCCAGGAAGGCTGAGGGTGGTGCTTCCTCGGCGCATCATACGATAGGTGGGCGACGGAGCAGTGCCAATCACCAAACTCCCACACCCGATCTGTCTGTGATGATGACTTCCAGGTTGCCCACTCAGCAGCAACTGTCTCTGACAACTCTGGGGCGTAGCGAGTACGACGCCCACAACAATAGCTCTGGGCCCAGGGATATGATGGAACACATGCTCTCGTACAGCAATGGAGCTTGTCTTCCTCCGCCGCATTCTGTGGGCTGGGGAATGATGGGCCCGGACCCGCCTGATCATGTCTTCGGCATCCATCCGCATATGACTACACAACCGCCCGAGTCGGTCATGGCGTACTTCGGCCAAGCAGCCGCTCCGCCTCATCATCCTCAGTCCCAGCATCAAGAGATGATGGGCAGGGTTGAAGGTGGCATGACTTTGATGGAACCGATGCAGTATCATGATATCAATGTTGGCGGCCACCAGCATGTGCTGCCTCTACGGGTCATGGACGCTTCGCACCAGGGGACGATGTCTCAGCCGGATATCAATATGGACCTCAGTCAAGGCCCGTTTTATCCAATGTGATGGTTCGAATCCCGAACAATGCGGAAGACGAGAACGGGATCACCGCCTGGAAAAATTGTTGCACCTTTTGGACGGTCCCGCTTGCTCTGTCAGGAGAGGATCACTTTTTGCGTGGCATTGTTTGGCTGGCTGCAGCGAATCTCGGTCTTGTCTTCACGTACGCGTGTTAAGTCCTCGGTGAAGTCCTCACTGTTGACCTTCCAAGATGTTGTCTTTGGTGTGTTTTCGCACTTACACTTGCATAGGCTGGGGATATCTTGACGAACGAATCTCCTTTGTCCATCCAAGATTCTTGGTTTGATCTGTTCGGGGGGTTTGGCTGTGATGTATATCTGTCGGCCTACATGGGCAGTCAGCACCAAAGGCTTGGGCAGGGTTTCGGTCTTTTTCGGCAAGCGTTCTGTTTTGCGTTCTGACAAAAGTTTGGGGAGGAGTAATATTGAATAAATTGCATGTCACTGCGATGAGGGAGAAGACGGTCTCGGTGTTGTGTAAATGAATTGAGCTGATATCTAAAAAAACTGTGCTGGGTACAGTAGAAGAGTCCTAAATATTTAGCAGTACCTAATGACCGCGGCATGCCTAAAATCGCGCTTAAATGGCCCTGCCTTTAGGTAAGCCTTCCTAGGTTAATGTTGACTGCGGTGGAACGGCGAGTCACTGACAGCCAAGCACTGCTTGCGGAGGAAAAGTTGTACGCGATCATTTCGGATACCAATGTCACAGGCATTTGAATTCACAGTCGCGCGACAGTGATCATATTGACTTTCACCACCTGCACTCAATATACGATTCAGCGCGCTCCTTTGATAGCGCTACCCTCCCTGCTGCCACATGCCTGCACAAGAAATCTTGTCCGCCTTCATATGACAGCAACCCAATGTTGATCGAATCCCATTGCGCCAATGTCTGCGCCGTCCACCCGCGGTCAACGCGGCGGCAGCTCGACCAGAGGCGGACGAGCAAACATACAATCGGCTCCCCGAGGTCGCGGTAGCACTAGAGGAGCTTCTCCCTCTGGGCGAGGAAGGGGCAGAGGATCCGCGACCGTAAATGTCGCTTCAAATAGTGGTGAAGGGCTTTTGCAACAGTTACGTGCGGGAACCGTCAAGAGAGGGTCTGAGAATGGCACAACGGCGGCGGGAAGAGGTGAGCATGATACAAAGCAGGAGGAGCAGAGTCAAGGACGCTAAAGACAACCAGGGCGTGGAGCTTCTACCACAGCACCCTTCACTCCCAGTTCACGAGGACGTGGTCGTGGCCGCGGATTCCTGTCGCAAACGTTCAATACGCCCAAGTCTGAAAGCCCCAAGCCACCGTCACGACCGGCTTCACCTGCGCCGACCAACCATAAAGATTTCATGAACGCTGCCTTCGCCCGATTTCAAGAGGTGCGTTTCGACCTTCCCTGCGTCCGGCTGACCGCGACTCTGTCTGTAGGTATCTAACATGCGAGTCCATACTATAGCTCAAGACAAGACGAGAAGCAGAGAGGGCCAAAGCGATCCGAGATGGCTTCCTTGCCGATCCAGAGAAGAAGACTAGTCTGGACAAGGCCATTACACCAGTCGGAACCTGCACGGAAATGTGTCCGGAGTTCGAAAGAGTGGAGCGGATTGTTCAGAACATGGTCGACAAAGCAGAAAAGGTCGGGTCTTGTCTTTGGAACAGGTGGATAAAGAGCTGATATTGGGAGCAGGTTCATAATGACGATACTGGAAGAGACGTCCCGTCAGAGCAGCGCATGGTCAAGCGGTTCCGTCGTTCGGCTGCTGGATACGATGAGCAATTGCCTTCAGATATACGAACCCCGGCGACGCTGAAGAGAACACTGGATTACCTGCTGGATAAATTGATTGGCGGTGATGAACGACTTGCGACGATCCACAAGTTCGTCTGGGATAGGACGCGAGGCATACGGAATGACTTTTCGATACAGCAGGTGACCAACGTCGAAGATGTCAAGATTGCGGTCGATTGCTATGAACGGATTGCCCGCTTCCATATTCTTTCACTGCACCAGCTGTCGAACCCGGACAATCTCTGGGAAGGGGAGAACTTCGACGCGCATCAAGAGCGGGAGCAGCTCAACAACACCCTTCTATCATTGCTCTACTACTACGATGACAACCGGCAACGCATCGACTTTCCGAATGAAGCTGACTTTCGAGCGTACTGCATCATCTTTGAATTTCAGTCTCAACATCCGGATCTGGAAGATCGAATGCAGGCATGGCCCTCGAGTCTGCTTAAGGACGGACGAGTGCAAACGGCGCTGAAATTGTACACAGCCGCTGGGAATGCTCTTTTCGACCAAGGACCGCTCCGGCCGACGGAGCCTTTCGCTATTGCGCAAAGCAATACTGGGAGCTTTTGGAACGTTCTCGCCTCAAAGGCTGTGCCCTACATCATGGCCTGTGTTGCAGAGATATACTTTCCTCATGTCCGATTCGCAGCACTGGACGCTTTATGGCGCTCATGCAAGAGTGCACCAGCAGCTCAACAGGCGAGGTCGAGGGACTGGAGTCTCGGCGAGGTGACGGCCTTTCTGGGGTTTGATACTGAAGAAGAGACCAAAGACTTCTGCGCCGCCTTCGAGCTGTATTTTGGCACAGACGAAAATGGCGAGGAGTACCTTGATGCCACGGCCAATGCTGCCCACTCTCTCGATCGTGCGTTGCCCTATATCCCTGATGTGATTGCAAAACAAGTTCTGATATCTGCGTAGAATCATTGATACCCAACCAGCAATTGTTTTCACACGGTTACGTCGAGAAGAAGCGATACCATCGAACACTCACCTCCGTCATTAATGGTGCGACTGTGGCCGAAGCCGTTCGAAATGGCTGGATTGAGCCCGAGGAAGAACAAGAGACTGCTGAAGAGGAAGCGAGGGATGACGATCAGAGCATGTTCGTGCCGGAGGATAAACCAACAGCTTCGCCAGCTTCGTCCATCTTCGGCTCTTCGCTCAACCCTGCGGCTTCTGCTTTCACACCCAACTTCGCTCAGAGTCCTCCCATTACCAAACCCGCGGAAGCATCGACATTTGGACAGCCGACGGGCTTCGGACAGCCGACCAGCTTTGGCAATTCAGGTTTCAGCGGTTTTGGGTCTCCTGGCGTATTCAATTCATCGGGTCTGGCCCCACCTCCTTCACTCTTTGGGCAGAAAGAAGACTCTAGTCAGCAGCAATCACAACAACAAGCGCCTTTCGGCTTCGGCGGCTTCGATCAAGGTGCAAGAGGGTTTGGATTAAATCGACCTGCCTCAACTGAAAAGACAGAGACAGGGGCCGTGGTTGAAAAACAGCCAGAGAAATCTGCCTCGCCCGCGCTTACCCTACCACAACAACCTACCTTTACAGGATTTGGTAGTGGTAAAACACCTTTCCCGCCCACGACAACTTCATCAACAACGCCGACTTCATTGTCGACGCCATCGGCAGTCCCGCCCATCTTTGGTACCCAGCCACATTCGAAGTCAGCATTGCCTGTGACGACCGCATCGACTGAAGGTAAGACACTCTATAAATCGCTTACACCGCTCCATGTTATAGATCGTATTCCTAGATTCTTGCTCATTGCAGGTTTCACGTGGAGCTCAGTGGCTAATGGATTTTTGTAAACAGGTCCAAACAAACCAATCTCGACAACACCAACCTTTCAGTTCTCAGGCTTTTCTCAACCTTCACAATCAACGACACCGTCTGAAGCTCCAACTCAGACGCAAATCGAAAAAGAATCATCGACCCCTGCATCTTCGCCACCTAAGCCGACTTTCAGCTTCCAAACACAAGCACCTCAACCTCGTCCGGCGCCCGCACAAGCACAATCACCATCTTCTTCTGTGCCTCCCTCGTTCACGCCTTCACCTGCAGGATTTCAGTTTTCATCTGCACCAGCTCCGACAACTTCCTTAAAGCCAGATCTTTTTGCGCCTAAGCCAGCTACCGCACCTTCCCAAAGCTTTCAATTTCCTCCCACGCAACCGCCAACAGCCACACCAGTCAATCAAATCACAAGGACATCCAAAGCACCTGATGCGAAATCCACACCAGGACCATCCCCTCATACCACCCCATCATCGACAACACCTCTTGCTCGAAGTACAATCCCACCACCGCCCTCCCAGCCCGCCTTTACTCAGACAGATCGCGATCGACTTGCAAGTGACCTTGCGAGAATTGCACTTACTCGACAAGACGGGCTCATTCGGAAGTACATTGAGTTCACCATTCCTGATCTTGTGAAAACCGCCCTCAACCAGCACCGACTGGAGGTGCATGATGCAGCTGTTGGTGAGTATTCGAACCTTTCACAGTCTAGTCCAATACTAACTATAGTTATAGCTTCAATACGACAACGCATCCTTGCTCGCAAGTTTGGAATCATTTGGCGGTCAAGAGCTTGGAGAAAGAGGCTGAATCGACGAGCGAAGAACCGGAGACAACTCTTTGCAGAAACAATGAGAGCCGAAGATGCCAAGAAAAAGAGAAGTGAGGAGGAGCTGGAGGCTATCCTTCAGGCTGCACAAGAGACCAAAAAGTTACAAGAGGAAGTAAAAGCCGCAGCCGAAGCACAGAAACTTAAGCAAGAGCAAGATAACATCGCCATCGGCAGGATAGCCGGTCAGAAGAGAAAGGTCATCTCCCGACAGACCACAGAGGACAATGTTAACCTCACGAATGGAACTTCTCAATCTTTCGGTCACAAGAGATCCAAGACAACGAGCACGTCCTCCGAGCTGTCCACTTCTTCCAGAGGCGAGAGACCGCCAGTCCCAAGCTTTAGGGAATCAACCACCCGACCACAGCACGTCTCAATATTCTCCGGACATTCCCTGCTGGGTCGATCCACCAGCAATCAGCATTTGCGTCGTTCTGCAATTCAACAGAAGGTCGACACTACCCACACTGACTACTTCAAGCTCAAAGCCCTTGGGGTCGATCCTGAAACGCCGATCGTGCCGTACACTAAAGAAACCCTGGTCCTTCGGAGAAACAGAGAGGAACAGGAGAGGCAGAATATCTTGGCCAAAGCGAGAAGGAGGCCAGCTCCTTCCGCCCGCACTTCTCCATCGGCACCTACCGTAGTACATGCGAAGGAAAGCCCTGTCGAGACGAAAGCGGTGACGAAATACGATCCTAAGCCTGTTTCAAAGCTAGTCGTGGAAGATGATATTCTGAAACAACTTCGAGAAGCCCGGGAAGCAATGCAAGAACAAGAACAGTGGTTCAAGCAGCAAACGGTCGAACTGGAGAAAGAGATTGGGCAGGAAGAGGAATTCAGAAAGAGTCAAAGTAGCCGTCGAAACAGCGTCAATATTTCCTCCAGTGGCTTCGCAAGAGCTAACGGATACGAGTACCTGCCTGGTGAACCGAAACCTGGCCACGACTTATCACGCACAGAGAGACGCATTCGACAGACTGGTGCTCACGGACTTGCCATTAAACCATTGCGACCTAGCTCAGAGTATGTTCCCGTGGCAATGTCGAAACGAAGTGCAATGATGTACGCCGGTGGAGCAAGTCAATCTAGCAGTCCTGCGAGAAAGCGATCATACGACGACGACATCGATCCAGCATTGGAGTCGGCTACCAATTCCGTGCATACTTCGAAACGACCGCGTGCATTCTCAAATCGAACAGGATTTGCCGGTTTGAATGCAGAGGTCATGTCTCACCACGCCGCGAAGAATCCTTATGAGCTTTTGCAGGGTGTGTCTCAAGATGAAGAAGAGGGGGATGACATTGTTGAAGACGACGAAGATACTGAAGAACTTTATGACGAAGAACAACCCCGCGGACAGTATTCTTTGTATCCTGAACTCAATGGCGACGGTTATGGAGAGGAAGACGAAGAAGAAGAACTCGAAAATGAAGCCGAAGGAGAATATGATGAAGATGAAGAAGGAGGAGAAGAGGGATACGACGACGAAGAGGACGATGAGGAGCACGATACTGAGGAGTACGAGTATGATGCCGATGCGGGATATGCCAATGCTCAGGATGGTGATACGCCAGTGACGAATCCTCAACTCAGTCGGGCTGCTAGTAGCGCTCCGGGTGGGAGTTTGGATGATGCATTGGTGTTGAGTGATAGTGATTGATGGGCTTACCGTCCGCCGAGCATATGCAATGCCATGGTCACTACGCTAGCACAATGTACCGAATTGAATTGTGTTCAACGTCCAAACTTTGAGTGCCTGTCGACTAATTTCATTCTTCCACACATGATCTGTACAGTCAGTCGTACCTAGAGAAAATTTGATATGTTCAGCTGGAATAAACGCCATTCTTCTGACAGGTCTTCTTCCCGTGGGTTTCACGCCCCTTCTTGGCTTGCCTGCAGATTCGAGACTCCCATCCTTACTCGTGCGCTTTATGTCTCCGTAGACACTTCACAAGGCTGACCACTCACTGACTGCACTCAAGATATCACATCACACTGATCCCGCCAGCCGGTCCAAAACCTGACTTTTCTCAACCCTGGTGGCCCATGCATTTACAACTTCGCCTTGAACTTCGCTGCACCCAACTCCTGTCGCTGCAAGCCCAAGGACTGGAACAATTGCTCCGTCTTGCTTTGTTGTTTTGCAATTCGGGCCTGGATCTCGTCCTTGCGCTGCCTGTTCTCGCGACGACCCATTTGACTTAGATGTGCTGCACATACACGCATTAGTCTTGTCTCAAACAGAACGGTACCGACAAGTCACATCCCGTGACGGAATCAAGTGACATACCTTCATCTGGCCCATCCGCAATCCTCAACGTGCGGAGGTGAGCCCACATATACGCCAACGGCGTATCTTGACATACGCCCATCGCGCCATGAACTTGGATCGCGCGATCGATGACCTCAAGCGCAACTTGCGGGACTTTGACCTTCGCCTCTGCGATTTCCTTGAGCGCGTGTTTAGCATCGCGCTGGTCGACCTTGATGGCGGCGTTGAGCACGATCAGACGGCATGCGTCGATTTCGATGCGCGCCTTGGCGACCCATTCGAGGAGTACCCCGTGTTCGGAGAGTGGTTTACCAAAAGGGATCTTGCGTTTGTCGTTGAGTCGGTTGATCATCCATTCTAGGGCACGTTCGGCGGCGCCGATGGCACGCATGGCGTGGTGGATGCGTCCTGGACCCAAGCGGCCCTGCATGATTTCGTTGCCGCGGCCTTCACCTAGAAGCAAGGAGTTGACGGGGACCTTGACGTTGGTGAATGTTATGTGTCCGTGGCCGTGAGGGGCGTCGTCGTAGCCGTATCTTTCTGAGCGTTAGCGAATGTACCGAATAATCTCCCGAGGGATCCAAGCGTGGCAGGTGCCGTAAAGATTAGGATAGACTTACACGCTGAGCATACGGTGCACCTTGATGCCAGGGGTATCTGCGGGAACCAACAACATGGATTGCTGCAGGTATTTGTCAGGGTTATTGGGGTCGGTCTTGCCCATGACGATGAAGATCTTGCAGCGGTCGTCGCCGGAGCCGGAAGACCACCATTTCGAACCGTTCAGGATGTAAGAGTCGCCTTTGCGCTCGATGCGAAGTTGGATGTTCGCTCCGTCGGACGACGCGATGTCGGGTTCTGTCATGAGGAAGCCGGAGCGGATCTCGCCTTCCATCAAGGGCTTGAGCCACTTTTCTTTCTGGGCGGGCGTGCCGTACCGCGCGATGACTTCCATGTTGCCTGTGTCCGGGGCCGAGCAGTTACATGCCTGACCACAAGCCGCATTAGCAAGACCGAAAGCACTGGCTCGAGAGATGAAGGGCTTATCGGCTTACCTCACTCGCTGTGATACTCTTGCCCAATTGCTCCGCCATAAGACCGTATTCGACATTGGTGAATTGCGGGCCTTCTTTGAAATGGTTCTTGGGTAGAAACATGTTCCAGATTCCTGCTGAGCGGGCTTTGCGTTTCAAGTCGTCCATGATAGATGGATGGCCTTGCCATCGTGCCTCACCGGTGCCGATCTGAGACGCGTACACTGGATCCGCTGGGATGGCTTCTTCTTCGACGAATCTCTCGACCTAAACGAAGTTCCGCACTCAGACACGAGTGCTTTGGTGGCGACAAATCTGGTACTTACCACGTCCAACAATTTCTTAGCCCGATCAGACACAAAAGGCTCCACGATGGGAGGGATATTCTGGGAGGCGGGCATACTGGGCAGCCTCGGTGTATCACTGGTTGGTATATTCTCTGGGTGATAGAAGAGCGAAGGGACAGGAGACGAAAAGGACAAAAGAAGCTTATAGTACCAGGAAAGCAGAAGAATAACGAAAGAGGCGAGACGGTGAGGCAGAGGTCTACAGGCCTCGGTTATAGACCCAAGTAGAGTGGAAATGCGGGGATTATCTCGTATAGATGTGGGAGAGCAGTCAATCGCTCGGAGAGCCAGAAATGGGCAAGATGCCTCGGCCAATTCATCAGGTATTAAATTGCCTTTCTGATTCACGGTGGTGCTTATTTTAAGACGGAAACGATGCGAGATATGGATGAAGAGTGATTTTGATTTTGAGAGGGTTGTAATTCTCCATTCTTCCCAACTTGTCCATGACAAGGAGGGCAATATAAAGTAACTAACTACTTTGTCATCGTTGATTGACAAGCACAGAAACCAACTATCTCCAGGAGAATTGATGTGATTCAACAAGCACGCCGGTGTTTTTTCTCTTCGCTTTTTCCCCAAGCCCTTGAAAGTGGTGAACCGCCCGACAAACTCCCTTCCCACCATGTCATATAATGCTGCCTTTTGTCGATGTAAAAAGGTAAAAAAAATCCAGTTACGGGTTGAACATACTCCTTTCAACCGCCAATCCCATGCAATTGTCCAGGTTTTGATGGGTACAAGACACTGTTGGTACACCCCATGACACCTCTTTTCAAGAAAACACTCCCATGTGTAAAGTCATCAGTGTCTAAGGTCCCAATCAAGACAACAAGCGAGGGTCGAGTCGAGTATGTATGTGAAGATTGAGGTCTTCTTTCTTTTTTTCCACCGTCAACAAAAACAAGCTGTAAAATCCTCTGGTATCTTGTCGCCCCGGTCCACACAGTTCAAAAAAGCTCCGCAAACAGGTAATGCCGATAGAATCACAAATGGAAGTTATGCCAACCTCCAACCCACTCATGATCGTCCTCATCCGCGGACGAGTCGATCACCTTGCTTTGACGCCAATCCTGATTCAAGTACGCCGGACGTGCCTTGTTTCGACTTTCCCGCCGATGCGATGTATATTGATCCAAACCGCCCTGAGTTGGCTTTTTTCCTGATCCAGTAGTGTAGGATCGTTTCTTGGCACTCCAGACTGGTACATTTGGGTCTGTCTCGATATGCTGACTGCGTCGTTTGTTGCCCAGAGCAGCCCACTTGTCGACAGGAACTTGGTTGGGAGAATGTCGAGATGGTCGCATGCGCCAACCAAGAGGATCATTCTCACCGTACCCATGACTGGCTTTGATAGGAGCCGGTTTAGGTGTCAGGCTTCGGCGGGCATTGCTGTTCGAGCGACTCTTGGACTCGGCAAGGACACCAGGGGGGACAGGTAGGACCTTCTGGCTATCCTCACTCCAACTCCTGGAGTTTTGTTCGTGTCGCAACTTGACTTCAGCTTCGCGCTCAGACTCTTCCTCATCTTCTTCAAACATGTCACTCCAGCTCTTAGCCACAGTCTCCTCCTTCTTCTTGCCAAAGACCGACGACAATGTAGGAATGGGTCGAGAGGGTCGAGTCGGCAAAGAGTGTGGAATGGGCACAGGGTCAGGACGCGGTGGATTGCGGGTGAACGGACGTCTGATGGCAATTGATTTGAGAGAGCCATATGCAGAATCCATGATCGAACCCAATGATGGAGTGTTGTTGTGACCAGAAAACCAAGATTCACCAAGCTTGAGGTTCTTCTCGGAGTCGAAAAGATCCTCCTCGTACAAATCAGGAATGGAAGCCAACTGTTGCAGCTTGTGTTGAGGGCTCGAACGTAAAGCCTTGGCCCATGGGAACGACTCGCCATCCATTTGAGGACTTTGAATTGAAGGTGTACGCAATGGCTCGCGATTGGCACTGGCACGTACCACATCGCGTTCTTCGGCGCAGAACTCGTCGAAGGAATCATCATCAGTGGTGAACGTGAGTGCACGAAGCACAGCTTGTTTCAGAGCAGCGAGGTCACGCTTGGCAGGGTCAATCGCCATGGCAATCGACAAGATCTCGAACGTATCCTGAGACATGTTGGGGAAGATGTCGAATAGAGATTGACGGTCTCTCACGTAGTCCGCGAACAACACGTCTGACTGTGTCGGCGTGACGAAAGGATTTCTGGCGAACAAGACATTGAGCAAGCAGATACCGATCGACCAGATATCAGCCATAGCGGGAGAGTAGCCGGTATCTGCAGGGTCATACTGTTCGGGAGCCATGTATCGATCACTTCCAACGCACGACTCGTAGGACCACAGACTTCTGGTCGCCAAGCCAAAGTCACCAAGCTTCACAGATCCGTCACTGGCCAGGAAGATGTTCTCCGGTTTGATGTCCCGATGGTATAAGCCGTTGGCATGCATATGTTGCACCGCGCTGATGAGCTGCAGCATGAATCTTCGAACATGTTCAGTCTCAAGTGGTCCACGATCAAGTCGGATGGCCTCATACAAGTCACCTTGAGAGCAGTATTCAAGGACCAAGTAGCTGTGAGCCTCGGTCTCAAAATGGTGAATGAGGTTGACCAAGTGATTGTGATGCTTCAGGATGGCATGGCATGCAAGTTCTTCGGCGCCTTCATCAAAACTCAACGGCATGGTTGATTGATCGGCAACCGCAGGCTTGGTCAAACACTTGATGGCCACATCCTGTCCAGTCTGAGTGTCCAACGCCAGGAAGACCATGCCAAAGGAACCATGGTTCAGAGGAGCGAGAGTCTTGAAGCGACCATTGAGCAGCTGGTCCCTGTGGAACTCGTCCTTCATGCATTCCATGGCTGATGTCTGGAGTTATAAGTCGTCTGGAGAGATTCTTTGGGAAAGAACTTTTGTCCACAAGTGAGATATAGTCCGGTTGAACTCTGTACAAGATGATAGACAGGAAGAGGACTTTGCGTGTAGTGTGTGAGAGCAGCTGTGCTCAGAGAGAGACGACAAGGTCGTGGAGTATAACCGAGACACCAAGCATAGATCCACCGTATAATTTCAACCTTCAACCACCGATAGCATGTGTGAAAAACAACACCGAGTCGAAACCGCTAAACGCCTAGTCGTCGTGTGATCAGAGGCTCATAGAGTAGGTATAGTCGTTAACGTAAAACAAAGGAAGATTGGCTGGACGATGACGCGGAGCCTTCCGAGCTCGTTGTGCAGTCGAACAAGCAGAAGCGTAGAGATTGACAGTTATTGGCTCATGATAGAAGAAGAGTTGGTCTGGTTCCGGCGATAGGCCAAAAGAACGTGCACTCGACGTCGAGTGAGAATAGCTGAGGATAAAACAGCAGTGATTATATGAGTAAGGAGAGTCGTAAACTTAGGTGGAGCTGAAACTGAGAGGGTGTCGGTCGTTGAGGTAGAGGAGCCTTGTCGACAGGCAGCCACTGACCACTTGCCACTGAATATATTGCTGGCTGGCAAGGCAAAGATCACTTGACTCGTCTGGTGGGCGTTATTGAGTCAAAGAAGTTGTTCTCCTTTGTTATCGTAGTGGTTGGTGACTTGACGTATGACACCACAATAATGGAGCAATCAATCCAGGCCGAGGTAGACAGCGAGACTCGAGGGTGAGAGCGTCCAAGAATAGCCAGTCTCTTTAGTATTCGCACCCAGCAGCAGCTCAAGAAGTATAGGAGGATTATAGGTAATGGAGTCGAGTTCAAGTGCTGCAGTTGGTTTCGAGGCGGGGAGGTTTTGGTAGGGAACAGCGGGGGTGGGCTGTCGCTGGGTTACAGCGAGGAATGTTGGAAGGAACGTCGTCGATTGCTGGAAGAGGGCAGAAACCCGGCCAGGTTGTTGATTGAGATTATCAGGAGAAACGAACACTCGTTGGGAGGGTTGTCCTTTACATTGCAGAATGGTTTGAACGGAGAGTCAAGGTAAGGAGAAGTAAACAAGAGGAGAGACGATGAATGAGTTATGAAGCTTGGAAGATGGAGAAGAGCAGAGTGGCAGCTTTGACGGCTGCCGAGTTGGCGGTGACTGGCACACGGCTGCAGCAAGTGTCGGTGTCTGTGTTGTAGCCTACGAGTCTAAATTACTGGGTCTTGGAGCACTTGGGTCTAGGGGCACAGCCAACTTTGCAGGTGTCGATGGCGAATCCCGCTGGGGGCATCGAAGGTCGTGGAATTGGCCGGCAATGGGTGGGGTCCTGCAACAATGGTGCCTGCGTCTTGTTATTGAGCCAACTTATGCACCTTCTAGTCTATTTACGTCTTGGTTCCTCTGCACGAGCTCACCACGCAATCTCCTCTTAGCGCATGACCTGATCTTCTCAGTTCTCAATTCTACGCAGTCGTGCCTGAAGAGTTCTCGACGACGACTCTCATCAGTCATCATTCTGTCCTTGGAAGTGAGGACCACAGCAGGTATCGAAAACTGACAATCCCGATGATAAAGGAACTCGTCAGATATTCATCACCTCTCTTTGCTAACATCCGCTTTCAGTGTCCGGCTGTCCTCTTTGTGTCTCCCGTTGAGCCAATAATTAACAAGCACGCCACAGTTGAGAAGCTATCACGAGCACGAGCCTTGCCTAGGTGACGCCTCCTCACATCCAGGCCCGCAAACACGCAACTTATTGAACTCAACGAGCTGCTGCGTGAGATAACAACAGCAAAAGAACAGGACACTTCTCCTATCCAGATCAAATGTGACAATAATAATCAAGTGAAGCCTGGTCCCGAGACATTCCATTATTCCGGCTGCCGGATGGGCCAGCTATGATAGATGAGTGCATTGTTCCTAATAACATTGTCTTCGGGGATAGCATATCCGGGCACCACATTATTCTCGTGTGTGTCATTGTGGCCAGATGATCGTTACTGTACACTTCTTACTCATTGACAATTGCGTCAGTACACCCTCATCGTCAATGAGCAATATTTCTTTAATTTGCTCGATCTGAGATTTGGCCTGGCTGAGTCAACCTTACGAACCACACGTACCCGGGCAGTTCCTCAAGGTGCCGAGCGTCTAAGCTTGGTAACACTACCCCGCAAAATTGGATCATAGGAGGTCACCAGCGGGTGTCTCACGCCTGCCTGGGTTTCAGAACTTGGAGCAACCTGACGAATGACCAACGTGGGCATTCCACCTCCTGATCATAGTCAATCATCTCTGACCATCTTTACCTGGAAGGAAGCTCTCAAGAGACTCGTAATGTTGCACAAGAGACGAGGAGACTTCACCAGGAAATTCCCGAGTCATGTGATCCAAGCTGAGTTGTCTGGTGGTGTCGGTCTCAAAGCCACAGAAAGGGGAGCCGTCCTTGGTTGATCATCTATCATCATCCAAGACCATCTTCCAACTTCCATGAATTTCCGACAAGCGAGCTTCACAAACCAGGCTAAACCTCTAAAGAGCTTACCTGTTATCAGATCAGCAGTCATCTTGGCCGTAAAGGTCCCAAAGGATTGAGCAAGTGTCTCTCAATCGGACAGATCACGCCAGACCACGTGAACGATAAGAATGATTGGCGCATTGATAGGGAAGATCATCTCGGATAAACTCGCAAGTGATCTGTGTGTTGTTCAAGGGCACTGACACTTGGCTGTTTGAACAGGCCCTATCTTGAGACAACTTGTTGATGTTTCGGAATAATCCTTGATGACAGTCAATAACAGAAGGGACCATGAAATCTCAACACTTTGACCACCAGGATAAACAGTTCTGCAATTTACTCACTGCTTCAGTATTGCTTTCTACAACACTGTCTGTATACAAGTCCTTATTCGATAATGATAACTCTTTGCCCGAATGTCGGTGAGGAGACTCAAGAAATGCAATTTTCGGTCCAGGCTCTTCTACTGGCAAGAGAATGGCATTGTCTTGGGAGTGCAGTGCCACGGCTAGACTAATGCAGGCTACGGGTGCTCGATATGCACTTCTCTGCATAAGCGCAACAACAAAATTTACCAGTTCCAACCCGGCCATTCCACTTTGCCTCGAGTTGCTTTACTTGCACAGGACTGGTCCAGCCGAGGGAAGGCCCAGCAAGCCGCCGACTCGCCGCCGACCTGCCCTGGGACGGATGACCGTCCACTCCGCAATGGCACGGTCGACGACTCAACGATTTTCTCTGCAAATGATATTGTGGTAGTTTGTGATCCAATGAGGCACTTTCCTTGCACGATACCGCCATGAAGATACGTTACAGAGAGAGTCTCGCAGTCAATACCGTATATATCTGAGGGTCCATGGAACATGGTCCTGTGGGCCTCGCCTGAGAGCGTGCCTCGATGCCGCGGGCCGACGCTGGCTCCAGTCGCTGCTGTCGGTTCTCCGCCAAACGTCGATCGCACTGGAGTCCTTTGGCTGCAATGTGTTTGTTGAAGTTTGACCTACATGAATAGGCGCTTACTCTGACATGAATAGCTACCACAGTATTGACGCCTTGGAGATCTCTTGTTGTACGCCCGCAACAACGAACGATTACATAGTAACACAGCCACCGCCAGACGCCGCCAGATATGCGCTGCTGCTATCCTCCCAGCAGTCGAAATTTGAATCGCTCGCCGCGCCTATCACACACAGTCCCGTCGAGGATATCAGCGCTCTCACAGGTTCGCCGCTCACTTCTAACAGGACCTTCTGTACCGTCGAATCATGATATGAATTGAACACCATGCCGCCCAACCTCGAATAGTTCGGCCCGTCGTCTTTTGCATTGCATGCATGATGCCCCGCACCATCACATCTCACGCTACGGAATATTTTCGCCCTCCAACCTGCACCTTACCATCCTCAATTCCTTATTTCTCCATTGGCATGCACCCACTATCAGCCACTCCTGTCCGTAAACCGCAGACCATACTGTAAGGCACCACAGGATTCATCGTCGATCGTGCGCTGGTGATGGTGAGCGGGTACTCCAGGGTTGAGACCGGACTACAAGTAGGGTTTCCAGCCCTTGGAGGGGTGTGTTGCAACCCTTAGTTCTAGACTTCTAGACTCGGACCTACCAAGCGACGCCATACAACGTCCATACCCACCCTCCCTCTCCCCAAAGCAGGTTAGGCGGTGTATATACCGACATTCTGAGATCTCGACATCCTCGCCTTTACCCGTCGCATCGTGCATGAATCCTGCATTGTGATACGGAGGTGGTGCGAAATCTTGGAAGCGCACATTCGATTTTTTTCTGAAATTTTTTGTCTTTGCGGTGAGCAATTGCATTCTGACAGCTTGCGAGGGTTGTTTCGTCTGGCAAGCATGTGCGAAAATTCGCGAAGAGCTGCGTGGCGAAGTCATTTCTGTCGGCATGTGCTGCGTTGCGTTGGGTTGAGCGGTGCGACGAGATGCTAACATGAAGGTGCGCATTTGTATGCAGTACAGTTTCCAAGTTGAATGTCGGCAAACGTGAGGTGAGCAGCTGCACACAGTGGCTCTACAGGCGCAGCTTGAGCCTCTTCATTCTACCCGATGTTCGCGACGACCTGACCATTCCATCGCTGGCTTAGTATAGTTGATACGGTCTTGAGATTACTACATCTATGATACACTACTCAGAACCAATCTTGAGCTCACTTTCCTGCGGGCCATGTCGATACGGTGCATGAAGTTGAGCGAGAGCGGAGACTTGATGCTCCGGGTCAGTGCAAGTTCTTACCCACACAGAAAGATGCCAGGCGGACGATATTGGGAGAGTCAGGTGGTGTCGCAGCAGGCATACCCTGCACGGCGTCTGCGATATGGCCTGCCCTGGGAGAGGTGCACTGTGCACACCCATCGTCTGTATGGCAAATGAGCCTCGTGACTCTGACTGACAGCTATCGGAGCTTGGGTCTAGAACATCTCCGTGCACACCGGACAAAAGGTCCAATGACGACGTCGGCATGCCGTCAAAGCGCACCACCCAAAGCCTCCACTAACCACAGTGCAAGTCTAACCCTCAAGCCAACCCTTCGATCGACTTTCGCCAGGTCGTCCTGCGTGGTAATTGTGGCATCCGCCTCGAGGTTCTCGGTTTCTTTCCTGAGTCTGGCCTTGAGGCGATCATCGCCCGTGACGACCATTGCGCCAATCTCCAGATCGAGACTGTAACTTCTTTTGGTGTAGTTGCTGCTCCCGACGACGGTGATGCTCGGCCCAGCCTCGTCGACCGTTTTCTCAGGCTCTGAACCCAGTTGAGGCGGAAGCGTTACCCAGAGACCTTTGGCATGGTATGTCATAGCCCCTCGTTCACCAACCGTCCCTTTCCGCCATTCTTTGAGCTGAATCTGGTTTTCCTTTCCCGCACTGGCGACGGTGCGCAGAAACCGTCGCGATAGAAGCGTGTATGCGGCTGGCAGCATGCCACTTACGCCGGGGCTGCCGTAGAACCCGTTCGCCCAAGGCGACGCGGTAATGACAGTGCAGGCCTTCTCAAAGGCTTTGCTGCCAGGGACTAAGACACCTGGTTCTGGCGCTGCGGCTATGAGAAGTTTGCAAATGTCCGGGTCAATGTTGAAGTATCCTGCAGTGAAAGTCCAGCGGGACTTCTGTAGGCGTTCATCTTCTGCTAGATTGGTTAGCAGTCGTGTGATTGCAGGCTTCTCGGTCGAGGTATAGCTTGCGAATTCGTAGTCGAGAAAGGCAATGTTCTTAGGGTCACCTAGCAGGACGTCGAATTGTGCTAGTGGGTAGACGAATGTCTTTTCCTTGGTGAATGGCACAGGAAACATCTTTTGTCTTGCCTTCTTGTGGATGAGCGGTTCTAGTGTTTCTTTGGCATATTGCTTGAATCGCTTGGTGTGCCATAGCGGGTCAGGGAATCCGCGTTCGTGTGGGCTGATCAACTCGAAGCCTCCGGGACGCTCGTCCGAGGGTATGAGTGTATACGACAGATCGCAGACAGCCTCATGGACAGCCGCGTAGAAGTCCGTAAGCTCTTTTGACGCGAACAGGTGGTAGCGGTCCAGTCGATTTGTAAAGTAATCGTTCGATAAATTTGCCCTGCCTCCATTGTCAGTGACGTTCCAGGGATTGATCATGGTATGCATTACCCTGACAGCATTATTTCATCGTCGAACCCGTATAGCTTCATGTGCTGCAAGCCAAACCCCTCATTCAGACGCTTGGGCATGTATTTCTTCTTCCAACCGTTCAGATTCGGTGTGTGAAACATGGAGATCCTCACTCTGTCCCCAAATTGAGAGATCAAAGGAGCCAGAAGAGTGCCGCATGATGGGTCAGGGTCTTCTCGAGTGCCGCGAAGTGCATCGGTAAGGATCGAAAGCTCGAGATTCGGGTTCGCCTCGAGGGCTTCTCGCAAAGTTGCGATCAGCTCATGTTCGCTCTTGCCAATATACAGTGTCGACAGGTAGATCCTGCGTCTTGCGCCTCTTATTTTTGCCTAGCATACCTCTTTAGCCGAAAAGACCTCCAGAGGAGTATCCGAGTGTGGTACCTTCAAGGTCTCGTAGAATGCGGTCGGAGAGTCGAGGATTTCGATGTTGTCAGGGTCTATCTCAAATCGAGGAGCCACATGGTCAAGTTGCGAAGCGACACCGGCAAGAGGATGTGCTGTTGGAGCAGGGACATGGCTTGAGGCCGCGGTTGACGTCGACGAGAAGCGTTTTGGTACTGATCGGACTGCTGAGGTCGATGATATCCGTGTGGCTCGGGTGCAGTTGACGATGACTCGCACACCAATGCTCCGTGCGAACATTTCAAGCCGAGCTTTAGTGATAGGCACTTCGGCTGCGGCTCTCTACCCTCATCGCTACGGCAGACTCGAGGAGGAGCAATGGCCGCCTCCAGCAGCGTGAACAACACAACTACAAAAATCATGGAAAGAATGGCCGATGTTTAGCCGGCTATCAACAAATCCTCCATCAGAGATCTAGGCGCCCTCGGGGTCACCTCAAGTCCAGCCTGATACCCTCACTTAGCTCCAACAGCAGCTGAAATGCCTTTGCTAGTGGCTCGGCCATGCAATATGCCGGCTGTACAATGTGTCTGTTGGCCAGTGGTCATCGGGTATGCTCACAATGCCCCTGCCTGCATAAGATAGCCGAACAGATGATAGCCTCCTTTTTAATCCTTCAGCCCGGTGGGTGACAATTCACCAAGTCGACGACTGGTATAGTTCAGTATTCCAGTCGCAACTCTCGCAGACACTGTGTCTTTGTTCAGCTGCAATGCGCAATTGACGTTTGCGCATTCTGCTCCCGCTGCTTGCTACCGTCATCCATTGATCGTACAGAGCTATTGAAACGTCACCATGGAGGTGCAACAGGACAAATTCCGCTATCGAAGGCTGCCACCAACGCATACAAGACTCTTCCTTGTTCCACCGGTCCAGGTTGGTGGAGCACTCTGCTGCAGACTGTTCCAGCTCCATCTGATCGAATGTGGGACGAGAATGAAATATAACGCCCTGTCCTATACGTGGGGCGATGCCACCCAAACCACCATGATCCGGCTCGTAGACGACGCGACAGGTCAGGAGGGCAAGCTCGAGATCACGCAGAGCCTGGAAATAGCACTTCAACGAGCGCGACATCCGACGTCCGCAATGCTCTTCTGGGCAGACCAGATATGCATTAATCAGGCCGATCTTGAGGAGAAAGAAAGCCAAATCCTTTTCATGAAACTCATCTATGAAAGAGCCGGTTCCATCTATGCATGGATAGGACTTGCAGCCGACGAAAGTGATGTGGCAATGGATGTTATCGGCAGAACAGACTGGGCCGTGTGGCTTTCACGGCTAGAACATCGTCGAGAGCCAGAAGCAGAAATGACGTCCGCCGTTCTTCCCGAGAGTCTCACTCCTGAGATGATCGTGGCGATTATTCGACTCATGCGCCGGCCCTGGTGGTCGCGCACATGGATCTTGCAGGAAGCCACTGCCCAATTGCCCAACCAGACAATGGTTTGCTGCGGAGAGAAGGAGGTCCAGCTAAGCAAACTCGCCGACTTCATTGGGGTCATACGACAGACGACGCTTCGGCCGGACCTAGTACCTGCAGAGATGCGCCAACTGTACGATCTGTCTTTTATGGCGAAGTTCATGGCTTTTCGGCAAAAAAGGAACCAGGCACCGCAGAGACCTTTGCTCGAGTTGGTTGAGAACGCACGAGATACGACTGCAACGGATGCCCGGGACAAGGTATACTCAATGATTGGTTTCGCCATGGACGTCAGAGACAACTCGGGACAGATACTACGTCCAAGCTACTCACAGGCAGCACTAGCTGCTTATGTCGAATTCTGTCTATGGCATATTGAAAGACACCAATGCTTGGACATATTGAGTCATTGCTTTTTCAGGAGAGAGCCATTCTCGGAAGCGCCCACCAAATCAGGAAGACTACTGACGGTTGTTGGTGCGCAGAATGCACTTGCTCCAGAAGGTGGAGCTGGATCACGTACAGAGGCAGCCCTTCTTCCAACCTGGGCTCCGGACTGGAGACAGAAGACCAGTATCCAAGTTTTTCCGAAATTGCAAGACCTGGACGATCTTTCCTCTCCGGCTCTCTTCTGCGCAGCCACAAGCCAAGAAACGATACTTCCTAGTCTCAAGTGCGATTACCTGACGGTGAAGGGCCTGCGAGCCCGTGGAGTCAGAGTTGGTAGTTTACACCACGTCGAGAATCAAGCCATGCCCAATACCACAGGCCTCGACGTGGAAGATACATGGCAGCCTCGAGACGGGGCGAAGATTTGCCCTCTCACAGGTCTTAGCATGTTCACAGTATTCAAGAGAACCATGTTTGCGGATATCAAAGGTTATTTTGGAGATAAGGGTCAATTGTCCTGGCGCCGCAGTCGCGCTGAAGAGGATTTTCTTTGGCCGCCAGTGTCCATATTGCAACATGGGCTTCAATATCCGGATTTCGTCACCCTGAAACGCACCTCCATCGGCCGTTGCCCGTTCTCCTTGAGATCGTCAAGTGCTGCATTGGACGGTAGTGACATTTGGGGTTTAGGGCCGGGCTGGGCGCAGGCAGGTGATGAAGTGTGGCTGCTTCAGGGTGCAAAAGTACCCTTCGTGCTTCGGCCTCGGCACCAGGATGCTCACCAAGCCACTGGAGATTGCATACTTGATTTGCATACCGGGACTGTGAAGGTGTACGGTACCGGACAAGTTGCATTTGAGGTTGTTGGAGAATGTTTCATCCTAGGACTCATGGACGGAGAATTGCTTGACATGATGGGTCCGTATCCGCGCCGACGAGAAAGACCGCAGGTATTGCAAAAGCTGGCTGACAACTTCTCTGAGCTTGACATCTTCTGAGAATGGATTCGACTATGCCCAATGATATCACTGGTGATTTCCACGGATATCAACCGAAGTGAAAGGCAAAGATGTCGTATACTCATTCAATGGAGATTGTCCATACAACCAACGAATGACTCAACGCATGAAGTTTACAGGACATGGCCCTCAAGAGAGATTTGTGGACAGTACTGACATGGCATCAGGATTACAGAAATCTCGGGTGCTGTACGAACAATGCAGATTGGGTATATTATATGTACCATGTGATGAACAAAGCATCACTTCTTCTAATCAACAAAAATATTCATCACTCTTACAACGCTTGCACAAACCAAGGAAAGACATATCAACGCTCCTTACGCTGAGTCTGGGTTAACAGCGTGCTTCACCTGGTCGATTCTGATCGCGCGGTCAGCGTCGTGTCTGGTACATGCAAAGTAGAACAAACTTACACTGAGCGTTTTCGTTCTGGTTCAATTTCACCTTGATCGACTTTGTGGTTAACTTCCTTCATATGTCTGTGCGAGGCAGGCTGCGAGTGGTCGGGAGCATGTTTGTCTCCATCCAACCTCAAGTTAGGATGGTCTTCAAATCTGCTTAGAATCAGTATCTGGTTCAGGCGCTCCCGCGACAGAAGGCAATAGACATACTGTCGAGCGTTGTTTGCTCTCTCCATCATGATTTCTCTACCACTGTTGACGTGGTCGTTGGCCTCATCGTGGCTATGGTCGGAGGTGTTTCTATCGGCGGCTTGTCCCTTGAGGTGATACATGGTGACTGAAGTTCTGATTGGTGGAGTGTGCGATTTCGGATATATATACTCTTTTTGTTCTCTTTGACGAACCTGTTGCACGGTTGCAATGCGAACTTTCAGGATATATTTGCGATGCTAATGTCAAATTAAGATTCGGGTAATCGTCCAAGCTTTATATACAAGCTCATTGCTAAAGGTGTTGGCATCTTCTTATACGAGCTCCGAGTTTGTGCATCGCTACCTGAATGACCGGGCATTACATCAGTGAGACCCAGGGTTCATCAACATTATGTGGACCGCATCGTACAACGTCATGAACATCAACATCATCACACCCACGTGCGCTGACAGCGACCCTTGTATGGACTTTTTGGGACCTGCTTACCCATGGTTCATCTACCGACGTATGAGTCCTGAGGCTGAGATGGAGAAGAAAAAATGAATGGCTCATTGATCCGAGCGAGATACAAGCGACGATTTGACAAGGACAGGCGATCTTTACGATCAGGGCCGAAGAGGGTGCATGCGTACGCAACACCGTACAATGCAGCCTATCGTGGTGCATAATCCGAGAACGAGTCTGTTCTTTCGCCCTTTGCTGAATGATGTTTTGTCGTGGCAAAAACGGTTTACAGTCCGAAAAGAGTTGACGCGCAAACGCTTATCTCGTCATTATGAGCGTGGAGATCCGTTGCTTGTCTGGTTTTGGCGTCGGCTCCGTCGCTTGGCATGTCAGGGTCTTCAGCCTTGTCTCGGCAGCCTCGTCAACTGCATGATGACTTCACTTTGTCGTGTTCAATATCCTGAGAAATTACCACAAGTATTTGCACGGGACTCTGCTAATTCAGTTGTCCGTCCTACCAGGCAGACCACAATTGGGCATATGCCGTTGGAGGTTTAGGCTGGGGTATAGTTTTACGAGTCAATCTACTACTCTAGCCTTGTGCATGCATCAAGTCATTGATATTGTCTGTGACAGAATTGAGCTAATATAAACCAGCAAGACTTCACAGCTGAGGCGGTCGCCGGGCCAACGTCAGTTGTTCAACTCCATAAGCAAGTTCGAGCAACGTTTGTTCCCGGTATGGGAGACCAAGCAACTCCAAGCCAACAGGTAAGCCGATATCACCCTCGGTCAGTCCAGCTGGGACGGTGACAGCAGGCATGAGCGATTGAGACGCGACTAGCGTATTCGTTGGGAAGTCTGCAGCAGGCCATCGCTGCTTGAGAACATCGTCGAGCAGTGGTGCCGGGATTTGGCAGTCGGGAAACGCTAGCGCATCAAGCTGATGCTTGGCCATGATTGTGACGACTGCGCGCTGCAATTCTTCTCGCAAGAGGAGCCGCGTTGTGAATTTGGGATCGTTCTGCGGGGATCCGTCGCCGAGAGCAATGTCCTCGAACAGGTCTAGCGCTGGGTGGTACCTCTTTGAACCATAGATTTCTTTGGTATTGGTCTTGAGGAAGGGGTGTCGACTGAAGAATGCGTCTAGGTCGGATCGAGAGCGCTGCGGGTAGGTGAATGTCTCTTGGAGGAGGGATTTGAGGTTGGGGATCTCCACGTCGACCAGGGTCGTTCCGTTTTCTTGCAATGTTTTGAGTGCACTGTTGATGACGTTGTTGGTGGCCCGACAGTCAGGGTCTGAGTCTGGGCCAAATGCCTCGCGAAGGACACCAATTCTTGCTGTCTTGATTTTGTGGAGCGAGAGGTTCGCCGCGTAGCTGCCACCGACAGGCTTGCCGGAGATGACTGCTGCCGCTGTGTACGGATCTTGCTCGTCGAAGCCGGCCAAGACGTCGAGCATGAGTGCAACATCGGTGACTGTGCGGCACATTGGGCCTGGCGTGTCTTGAGGAACGAGAAGAGGTGACAGACCGTATCGACTTATCATGCCTGGTGTGCAGCGGAGCCCGACAAGGCCGCAGAATGACGATGGCAAGCGGATTGAGCCTCCTGTGTCTTCGCCGATACCGAGAAGGCTAAGATCGGCTGCGACAGCTGCGCCAGTGCCTGAGCTTGAACCTCCAGGGTCTCGGTTTAGATCATATGGGTTGCGGGTGATTTCTGACATCGACGATGTGGAATGCCATGATGTCGCCCAATCTAAACTTCCATTAATACGGGTCGAGAGTGGGCTTGTACGATCGAGCAGGCTTACCCGGCATAGTGGTTTTGGCGAGCACAATTGCTCCAGCGGCTTTCAGCTTGGCCACAAGAGTTGCATCTTCCGCAGGGACGTAGTCTTTAGCAACGATTGAGCCATATGTCGTTACTAGACCTTTGGTGGCCGCTTGGTCCTTGACGACGACTGGGATGCCGTGTAAAGAGCCTTTGAGAGCGGATGTGCTCTTAAAGTGCTCGTCCAATGCTTCGGCTTCTGAAAGGGAAGTGGTAGATACACCGAGAATGCTATTCAGATGTGGACCGCCAGCGGATTTATCCAGTTTCTGGATGCGCTGTAGATAGTACTCGACCACTTGACGAGCCGTGAAGTCGCCGCTGCGATAGCCATCGTGTGCTCGGGCGATGGTGAGCTCCTTAAATGACGCGTCCATGATAGATCACGATCACTGAGTAGCCGAGAAGAGCGGCTGGAGAATCTCGTTGATTTAGAAAGGTCAGACTCTTTGAAACGTGAGAGTCAATGTTTATCACGCTATCTTCCGATGCTCGGACATGACCGCCAGTAAACCTGGGCATGGTTGAGAAGAGAATAGGGCGCAAGAACTGTACAGGCTTTGCCATCTGAGCAAGAATGAGTTGAGGATCATGGCATATATAACTACTTAGTACTATCACCTCGCCTTCTTGCCGAAAACCTCTCGGTCTTGCGATAAAATGTCCCGTGTGTTGTGGTCCAACAAGGCCAAACGTACCGAGGCTGAGACGATTCAGGGGAGGCCCACAATGCCAAAGCCCTTATGACGGAGCCGGTCTGTGTGGCACGGTGCCACAGATTGGCTTCTGTGTTGGTCACGTGGCAAGATTTATTTATCGGCCAACTCTGGTAAACAGGGACGTGTCTTCAAAAGATACAGTATTGC
Source organism: Exophiala sideris (assembly GCA_000835395.1). Taxonomy (NCBI): domain Eukaryota; kingdom Fungi; phylum Ascomycota; class Eurotiomycetes; order Chaetothyriales; family Herpotrichiellaceae; genus Exophiala; species Exophiala sideris. The sequence continues at coordinate 1,445,502 of KN846954.1, read as the reverse complement.
ATCCCTTGAGTTGGAAGCGTACACATCATGACCACTTTATGATACCGTTCGGGCCTATGCCTCGTGAATGCATAGGCTACGATCTCATTCCACGGCCTCGCCAAAGATGTGGGTGATTCGGCAACTCCTCCTCGTCTTATCCTTCCTCGGACTCGCCGTGACAGCGTCCTCGAAAAGTAGTACCGCTACAGCGTCCTCTACTTGTCCCTCCCGCACTGTGAATTACATTACTCACAGCCTCCCTCAGCAGTGTCTGGCTTCTTCTCGTGCCGTCAACGTCACTTCCAGCACTGTTGGACCTGCCCTTGCCTCGACTGAGAACACTACGACTCTCATCCCTGCGGTCATCGAGACTCACGACAGCACTCCACCACCCTCTCCCTCCTTCGTGGAACCTGTTGTCAGGACGCTCGATCCTACATCGACTGAACAAGATGTACGAAGCGTTGAGCCGGAGCGGACGGTCACGGGGTCTTCCACAAGTGAACCGTCACAGACATCGACAGGCCATGTACCACAAAATGCTGCTGATGAGTCCCCACTGGAGGACGGAAATTTCTTATCGTTCGGAGATTGGAAGCGAGAGAACCTGAAAAAGGGAGGTCAATCCGAGCATCTGGGGAGTGGACACGCAGCCGAGCACAGAGAGGTCAAAAAACGGCCATCACTGGACCATGACTCCCTCGACTCACTCGGCGACGACGCAGAGATAGATCTCGACTTCTCTGGATTTGTCTCCGATAATATTGAGCCTCCACCTGAAAGGCAGCAGAGCAGCGCTCCTGTAGTTCGAGAGAACCAGATTGGAATCGAGCCAGGCCGTGGTCCGAGGGCGGGCGTTCGAAGCAAGGACGCTGGCACGACATGCAAGGAAAGATTTAATTATGCTTCATATGATTGTGCAGCCACCATCCTCAAGACAAATCCCGAAGCAAAGAGCGCATCCGCCGTACTGGGGAGGAATAAGGATTCGTACATGCTCAACGAATGTTCGGCGCAGAACAAGTTTCTCATCCTCGAGCTGTGCGACGACATCTCCATCGACACAATTGTGTTGGCGAATTTCGAGTTCTTCAGTTCTACTTTCCGTACGTTTCGCGTTAGCGTGTCCGACAAGTATCCTGTCAAGGTCGACAAGTGGAAGATACTGGGGACTTTCGAAGCTCGCAACACGCGAGATCTACAGGCCTTCTTGGTGCAAAACCCGATCATATGGGCACGATATCTGCGCATTGAGTTTCTGAGCCACTACGGGAATGAATATTATTGTCCCCTCAGTCTTGTCAGAGTACATGGGACGACCATGCTGGACGAGTACAAACATGACCTTGAGTCTCTACAGTCCGACGATGATGAGGTCGAAAGCCAAGAGGGTGACGAGGCTTCTGAAGTCGACGCACTGGTCCTAGAAGCAATAGCCGACTCGATATTGACAAAGACTGATCCTGTTGAACCCACGGTTTCAGTCGTCACGTCCCAGCTTGCAGAAGAAGCCAATTCCAGCGCGTCAGAGACAGGGTCTGCTCCACTGAATGCTACACAGATCGTGTCTGTCGACGCCGCCGCAACGACGATGCCAACATCCCCTGCTAACTTGTCTGCCACGTTCGTTAATATGAGTATGCACAATGGCATGCTCCAAATGTGCGAGAAAGCTGATAGACCTACGGCGGTCACGCGGGCTAGCAGTGAGCGGCAACAATCCAGTGTTGGGATCACGACCAAAGGAGAAGAGACGTCAAAGCCTTGTGTTTCAACTGCGGCCTTGACTATGAACAAGACTTTGGTATCCCCCGCACAATCGGATGACTCTTTCTCCACAGCCACGAGCTCCCAAGCTCCGGTACCGAGCTCAGATGTAGCAAATAGTTCTACAGTGGTCAAGTCTTCGTCCGCCTCCCCAAACGTCAATGGCACCAAAGTGCCGGCATCTTCAACACAAGCCCCTGCTGCTGCTCCGACTATGCAGGAATCTTTCTTCAAGTCTGTGCAAAAGCGTCTTCAGATGCTTGAGTCTAATTCGTCGCTTTCTCTACAGTATATCGAGGAACAATCCCGAGCTCTTCGAGACGCATTCCTGAAAGTTGAGCAGAGGCAGATGGCCAAGACCACTTCATTTTTGGACTACCTCAACGTGACCGTCTTGAACGAGCTTCGAGACTTCCGGCAACAGTATGATCAACTCTGGCAGTCCACCGTGATTGAGCTCGAGATGCAACGAGAACGATATCAGCAGGAAAGCATGGCCATCAATGCACGACTCGGTATCCTGGCCGACGAGGTCATCTTTCAGAAGCGCATGTCCCTGCTTCAAATGCTTTTGATTTTGATATGCTTAGGCTTGGTGTTGTTCTCAAAGGGCTCTTTGAACAGTTACCTGGAAATGCCTCTAGTACAGAGCGTTTTGGCAAGGTCGCCAAGCTCCAGGTGGCTGAGCATATCCGGTCTGGACACACCTTCGCAGAGTCCTTTTACCAGCAGAGGCAATTCCACGAGAGAAGCACGCCGACGGCAGAGTATTCTGAAGAGCCGCCGTCACTTGCCCGCGGAAGATACTGGTGATGAAACAGTCAGTCCGACAGACCTTTACAGGCCGCCCACCCCAGTTAGCATAGGGGAATCTTCGGACGATGGTAGAGACAGCACCATCTATGATGATCCTCAATTCGACCCTAGTCTGATCGAGCGCCCGAGCACCAGCCCACCAGTTTTACTGGGAACAGAATCACCTGATGAAACTGCGCGAACTGTGGCTGGTTTTCAGAATGGTTCAATTGACGCTACCATGATGGGTTCACCTACACGTTCTGTCGAGCGAGGGCCTCCCATGTTAGTAGTGGAGGAGGCCACACCTCCATCGAAGCGTTTGACATGGAACCTGCCCGATGAATGAATAATGAGACGCCCTATTTTACAATGCCGCTCGCACTCCGCAATGGATAGCTTCAACATCATTCGAAATTATAATGTGATGCAAACTCGGATTCCGATGTTTCTGCTTGCAATTCCGGCGCCTTGCTCCTGTAAATCGAGTCTTTCAGTCTCTCGGTTTTGAGGTCGCTTCACTGCCCCCACGCCTCATATTTTTACCAGGCGACATCAGTCATTCAATGAGTTGACGGTAGAAAGACGAGAAGAATGGCGACCACTCTGCCGTTCATGTTAGCGTGGAAACATGTTTTGATAGAGGGAAGAAGGGCCATACGCCAAAACGTTCTGGGAGAAGCTGGTCGGGTTGGGTCTTGCAATGACCGCGAAAATGCCCACGTAGCAAAGGAAGAGCACCGTGAGGGCGACTAAGGTCTTCTTGTCGGTGGTTTCCGGGCTCAAGATCCACAGAGTGACCACCAGAAGGGCGACGAGAACAATTCGGCAGACCGGGAGAGGCCAGTCTCTGCGTGGTGCTGGTGTGGAGCCGACGTTGCTCTCACTAGTAAGCAGGCGAGGGTCCTGATGTATTCAGTTTAGGAGGAAGACTTCAGGTAAATTGGGTGACTCTTACATGTTGTGCCTGCATTTCAATATCTGGCAGTCTGCGTCGATCCCGCCTGTACGCTGGTATCGGTCTCACAGGCGGCGTGAGGGGCCCTTCTGGATCCAGCGAGAGATCTGTGGGTCTGGAGAGATCCAAGCTTTGTGTGGAGCCTTCCATGGCTTCGAAGGTCGTGAGTTCGCTTGGGAACTAGATATTACGTCAACGAACGATGTAATCTCAGATCCAGCGAGCATGATGTTGATTGTGAGGGCAGAAGGCGAGGCCTTTGTATCAATCAATACAGCAGCAAGGGTACTAGGCTGACGGCCGTTGAAGCGGAAGAAGGAACAAGATAACTTGAGAATTGGTCATGGTGCACATGCAAAAACTGCTGTAGAGGCACATCAGACGGTTGAGTCGTGCATTCCCCGGTAGACTTTATTGTCGGATCACGTTGAAAAGGTTCGATGCTTTCATGCAACAGAGTGGGTGATTAAGTTACGTTTCAGGTACCTACCACAGGGGGTACTCGACAACCTTGCTCGTGCCGGATGTCGGTCGGATCTTGTGCCCCCTGATAAAATCGTGGCCTATGGAATTATTTCGCGGGAACCAAGTTCGAACCACCCCACTTTCAGAATGCAATTCAGGTCGCCACAGTATCTATCTGATGATTAAGTCGGATCATGTTCGAGATGTGCGGGGGGAAAGAGAATGGAACCATCTATGGTCCAGGTTCAGCTTGGAGAATATAAGCATGTCTAGCTCACAAAGGACGTAGGAAGGTCGTTTGAAATAAACTGAATTTGCTGAGCTCAATGAAATCTGTCTTTCGATGATGTTCAGGTTGCACTCTGGCGTGTCTGCAAAGATTCGAAATTGGACAAAAAGACCAACCGTTTCATGGCGGATCTTCCTCGTGATGATTGCGTAGTTCTCGGTTAGGCATACAATATTCTTAAAAACACCTCCAATAAGGTCAGGCGCCGAACTGACAAGACGTTCTTGGCCTTTTTCTCTTCTCCATCTCGAGTCCATGCCTAGGGCACGCTAGGGCCCACCCGCCCTGCAAAAATGCCGGGGTGACCTGGATTCCGGTGCTGAATGCCACAAAACGGTGTACTGTGTCTGGGATGCCTTTTCCTTCAGGATAAACTGTAAAAGCAATCTGGAACTCAGCCATCGCGGCTGGCTGGCCCCCTTCTGACAGGTACACGAACACCTTAAGTGGCTGCAATCCTGCTTACCATTGATTCACCGCTCGGTCGTCAGTGCTGCCAAAGAGAAATAGCAATCTCACAATGACGCAGAGAACAAAAAGAGCCACAATTCTCCCTCCTCCTCCTCCTCCTCGCCGACGTGTTTGAGGGTTTTACACCAGGAGCAAGGCCCTGATTGGACCTGCACACGCAGTAGACCAGTTGCCTTTTCCGGACCCGTTAGCCCACGGCGTAAACTGAGGAGCGGCTCCAGGTGTCAACTGTGACAAGCCGCTTTGCGTGCCTTGTCTCACTGTCAGGCGGTGCTGCTCGTGTGAAGACCGAGGTGGTTCGTTGAGGTCTTAGGGCGCTCTTACTGTAGCAAGATCCTTCCGAGAACAACGCATCCATGATCCGACTCCCAGGCACTGCTTATAGTTCATTTGGCTCAAAAGCATGACCGAAGAATATTTCCGTCACGATCCATTCCTCTCAAGCTTGCGTCATGCTCAGAATCCGCTAGGTGACTGAACACAACGAAGTCGCTCGGTTTTGACGGCAGTGGAGCATCACCCCTCAACAAAAAGTCTTCAGGGCTCATAGTGTAGATCGAGGTATCAAGTGGTCTCAGATGAGAGAGACCTGGTTTGAGGCCTTGATTCTTACGCTAGAAGTGGCTCGTTTTGGACCACGCTCTCATTTGTACATTCTCTCAACATGTGCCAAATTCTGCACACTTGGCTCCATGAGCATTGACTCAAGACTGAAAGCAAAAGCCCACAGCTGTTTAGAAGAAATTGTAATCGTCGCTCCATAGCCACGACTGACCTGCATCATCAAAGGAAGTGAAGGGGTTGCTGAACAGTTCGAAGCCTGATAAAAGCTGGTTGTCCACTAGTGGTGCTGGATCGACTGCAAGATATTGCTGATTGTTGTGGTAGTTCGGACCTGGTTGCTGCTGCGTCAGCGACTCGGGATATGTGCCGTCGTGTCCACCGAAGCCGCTGCTCGGCACACCTTCGCGAAACACTATTGGAAAGGGTAAGTTAATCACGAACTCAGGACTGGAGCATGAAGGAACACTTACTGTTTTGCAAAGATGTCAAAGCACTGCCAAAATTGCCTGAAGGACTGAGGATCGAATGTGCGATAGAAGGATGCGGGGATGGCATGACGAGGTCCTGCTGTTCCGCATTTTGGCCGTTGAATCCCTGGACATAGTCGGCCACGACGGCGCCCAGCAGGGAGTCCTGAGGCGTCGTTGCAGGGCCCGCTGGTGCTGCAGAAGAGGTTCCACTATTGTGCAACTCTACGAAGCTTGACGTGATTCGTCCTGATGTCGGCGCGTTCAGATCGTGCTCGTTGGTCCCAATTCCCGCCAAGGTGGAAACAAGTTGGACTGAGCCTTCGCTATGTCGTTTCCCCGAGACCAACACTTTCATTTCTTCTGACAAGATCAAGCGAAGGAGGTTCTCGAGGACATTCGCGCACTGGTACCAGGCAGCATCGCGAAAGCCAATCGTCGAAGGCATCAGTACAAGTCTACTGATGCCCAATTTAGCCTTTCGAGCCCGATCCGAGCATGGGTTTGACAGTGCGAAGATTCCCAGCATTACTCCCGCCGTAAGCGCTTGCATAGCAAGATACGCAGCGACAGGTGTCGTGCGAACCAAATCGAGCACTTTCGGGTGTTGATTGAGTAGGGATGTTCGCATTGCAGATTCCCAACACTGATTTCTGCTGCTCCTGATCACCGTGGCGGTAACACTGTTGATTACCACCTTGTCACCATTTCGTCTGGCGGATTCTGTGGTCGAAGAACCAGCAGAATCACGAGACTCATCATAGGCAATCAGTGATCGGTGTAGAACCAGTTGCATGTTGTCGTAAGACAATTGAAGGGCTAGTGCCTGCAGCCTGAATATGTTGAACGTTGCAGCATTCTCTGGGTCAACCTCCACCAGGGCAAGCGACTCCAGTCTCAACTCTGGCGGCAGACCTTTATGCCACTCGACAAGCCTTTCATGAATTTGCTGGACCTGCTTGACCACATCATGCATTCCCGCACGCCTGGGTATGTAGACGCTTCGAGTTATTGGTTCGGCGATCTGATAAAGGCGGACCTTGTACCGGTGATATGATAGAATCGTGACAGGCTCGGGTGTTTCGCTTTCTCGTACTTCCATGGACTCAAAGCCTGGGCAAGTGATATAGGTGTCATCGATATCCTTCTGCATCTTGAGTTGGCAACTTGGCTCGTGAACGATACACGGTTGTCCGTAGATCAATGCAACGAATCTGGACACGTCAGTACATTGAAGCCGTTGAGAAAGAGCAAGCGGTGCCTTACCCATCACAGCCGTACAGTGTCCACCAGATTCGCCGGCGTACCTCTCTCAAGATTTCGGACTCGTCGGATGGCCATGTCGACTCTCGGTCGAGACCGACTGCCTGCGCATCTCTAATGGCCGCTTGTATCAACTTGAAGGCCCGCTTCGGTTCCCCATTGTACAATGAATAAGAGGCAACAAGTAGTGTAAAGGTGATGGACTCGAGGGTGGTCTCATCAAGCGTGCGGATAAAGTGCTCCTCGATTTTGTTCTTCATAGTGGCCTCCAGCTCTTGGACATTGATGCCAGGACAGATCTCCTGTGCAGATTCTAGAGGGACGTACCGGGCGCCAAGTGTCAGAATAATGAGGACAAGCAGGAGAAAGGTCAGCCTGTCTTTTGGCACCACTCCATTGTCCAAGATGGGCTGAAGCTCATTGATCAGTGTTGGTGCATGGAAGATCATGACATGCCAGTGGTAATTCTTGAGGTAGGAGGATAAAAGGACGCTGACAATGGGTCCAGGCGGTAGGGTCATGCCGATGAGCTGCCGCACAGGAACGTAAGTGTTCGAAGCAGCAGTGCGATTGTTGTATTCTGGCCTGATGTCAGGCAACGCATCGACAACGTCAGCAGCCGCAGAAGCCGCATTGTGTTTTCGGAATACCTGCAAGTGTCAGCCAGATTCAAGCAGCACACTCGGCTTCAAGGAGAAAACGGTACCTGCTCCATCAAGTTGACGGTAGAAGTGCGTTCATTGAATGGAGACGATTCCTGGCTGGTCTCTTGAGGGCTGCCCTGTGAGGTATTCGGGGTTGGTCGCACATTGTTGCCAATCGTGACTTGCTGTTGGTTCTCGAAGGGGTCAGTCTGATGAGGATTCTTTGATCCGGGCCTTGGTAGTATGTCGAGATTCTTCGGCTCGCGCGTCTTTCTAATCTTTCTGGCAGACAAGGACGGTCAGTATTGTCTTTTGCTGGCAACCACGACACACTCAGAAAGATCTCACTGACTTCGGCCGTTCAGCCGTCTCTGCACATTCAGTGCCAGTCCGGACACAAAGAGAGCACGGGCGGTGATCGTCGCACTACATGGGATTCAGACGCGATGAACAGAAGACGAGATGCGGCCCCGCTTACTCGAAGCTTTTGCCTTCGACATCGAATGCATGCTTGACGCGTTCTTTTGGGTTGCGATGCCTTAGGGAGGTCCATACTTGCGGAAGACGCCATGTTGCTGGCTCAAAGCATCCATAAGCTGCACCCCATCCTCTCTCTTATTGTGTGTAGCAGCGTCTGGGCTCGATATGGACAATCTGTGGCGTTGCAGGCTTTACCGAGGTTAATTTGGGCCAGTCATTGACCCTTCCGGGAGGCACAGGCGTGGCGAGCCAGGTCCATTTGACCAAGTCACATGATGACGGAGGACAACGAGACAGGAGCCGTGAGGCGTCAGGATCTGCTCATGGACTGTGTTGGAGGCCGATTAAGGTGTGGTAGCGAGAAGAAGCATGCACTGCATGTTATGCTGAGAGAAACAATAAGCGGCTAGGTATTTCAGGTGCGCCGTAATATTGGCAAAGACTACGGCGGAACAAAAAGCGCCATCTCATGGTTCATCCCCTACAACTCAGCCTCGTCCACTCCCGCAGCGCAGTCTCATCAATCTAACCGGTCTACACGTCTCGCTCTGCTTTGATGTCCTAGGCCTGCCCCTCTCTAGTCTCACCTCCACTTGCCTTGGTGTCATAGTGTGTAGCTCCAACCTTCTCCAATTCCTCATCCTGGATATGTCCAGCTGCGGCCTTCCCGAAGAGAGCATCAATCTCCTCCAAAGCTAGGCCAGACGTCTGAGAAGAATCGTTGCATCAGCTTCTGGACTTTATATTCGATGTGGACTGGTTAGCTGTGGAGGGTCTCTTACCTCTGGCAGTTTGAAGTATAGGAAAATCGTGTGCATAACGCCCAGACATAGGAAGACCAGGTAGTACTTCCATCCGATGGTGGCCATTGCCGTAGATGCTAGTTGAAGCCACAGTGTATCAGCAAGGAAGAGACCTGATACCGCGAGACCGGTGCCCATTGAGCGGAGGTGGCTGGGAAATATCTCCGCGCAAACAGTATACTGATTTGGGTCGATAGCTCCACCATACCTGTTTCTTATGGTCAATCTCGTGTATCTTTTGATAGGCCTGATTGTAAGAAGACTTACGCTGTGACGTAAAGGAAGAGGAATGTCAAAGCCGCAGCAGCATAGCTCTTGGAGCTGGTCTCGGAGTATTTGGCGATCAAAGCTGTAGCAATGGTAAACATGGCCACGTTTGCAATGTAGCCACCAACTATGATTGTCAGCAGGTGATATACGTTGTCAAGCATGTTCTCAGCATACGCAGTGCTCTTCTTCTGCCCAGGCGGTCTGAAACCATCGCTCCAACAAAGTTGCCAATCATTGCCCAAGTGTTGTATGCGGCTCCCACGATCAACGCTTCCGAGGTACTCAATCCGAGAGACTGGTAGAGCAGCGTATTATAGTTATTGATCACTAGCACGCCAACCTGCGAAGCGTCAGAACAATATAGTGCTAAAAGGGTATGAACGCAAAAACTCGTGCTTCGGTGAAAGTTTTTTGGGAAGGAGAATACGGACGTTCTGGCCGCCTATCATCAACATAAAGGCTAGTATCATGCGTTTCCGGTACGTTTCCTTGGTGAATAGTTGCCACTTGCCGTCGGCCAAGACTGCAGCCTGGTCGGCGTCAAGCTGTTTCTTGATCAGCCCGAGCTCGCGATGGGCGAAATGATCTTCGGGATCGTTTTTGTCGTGGTGCAGTCTGCAGAGAATCTGGAGGGCCTCTTGGTCTCGTCCACGAGTGCAGAGCCAACGAGGGCTTTCCGGAACTGGATATGTCAGCTCATATTTGAGGCTGTGCAATCGTTGGGTAAGACCTACTGAAGAAAGTGCCGGCAAGGACACACAAGGCGAAGATCAAGAGTACAGCGTTTGGGAAGCGCCATCCAAAGCTCGAACCAGAGGCGTGGAAACAGGCGAAGCTGCAACACGATTAGTATCAAACGCCGAACAATATTGAATGGCTCAACCTACCCGACCCAAGCAGCCAGGGCATATCCAGCGTTCACAAACGACCCATGTGCGCCAGCCATCAGGCCTCTCGAATGTGGTGGTGACACCTCAGAGAAATAGGTAGGCATTGCCGTGAAAACCTGTCCAACTGACACACCGGTAATGACTCGCGCCGCCAGATACTAGCTTGTTGTCAGCCGCAGGAAGTGGGATCGTGATAGATCTTAGATCTTGACTTACCATGCCTTGATTGACGGCCCCTGTCTGGATCGCTGAACCGATGACACCAATGACTGCTGCGAGACGGAGACCGTTGAGTCGACCCAGCCCCTCGACTGCCCAGGCTGAGATCAAGCAGCCAAAGAAGCCTCCTGCGAAGAAGACGCCATTGGCCGCTCCAATGATGGCAGTGGTGTGAGAGCCAGTGACAGCCAAGTTCAGTGAAGAGTAGAATGTCGGTTGGCCAAGGGTTGACACGATGACAGCAAGACCATATCCAGCGAAGAGGGAGCCGAAAGCTGCGAAGAGCACAACCTATGCAGCCGTATCAGTCGCGACGAACGTCCTGCATTGAGTTGTAGACGGTGAAGCTGACCTACCGCGACATTGTATGCGCTGTATGTTTCCATGTTGAACGGGTATAAAGCGATGCAAGGTATGAACAGCTTTCTAGGCGGAGAGTAGTGGCATTGCATGGATAGTCAGGACCTCTTATAACTCTCCGCAGGTTGATCATCTGCCCCTGCAAGTACCACTCGTCTACTGACCCCGACATCTCCATCTTCTTGGGAGAACACATCGACAAATGGCGGAGTCAGTGCGCCAATGGGATCGGAGCCCCGCGTGCAATCATCTGCGATCAGTGCCGCCTTGACGTTCCGAACAGGCTCGAACGTCTCAATGCTTACCTCGATGAGGTATAGGCAGCTGCCACAGATGAAAAAACATTGCCGGTGGAAGTCTGGAAGGCTTATGTGATTGGTCCGAGGATGCCGGTGGGAATTAGGGCCAATGAGAGTTTGGCAGGGTCATCCTTATCCTGACCCGTTCTGGCGGGATGAGAGGAATCGTGTTGGAAGAAGCTTTATCGTGGCTTAATGCACATGGAACATGGCGCCGCAAAGCCTCGTCAGGACGGACCCAAGTCATAAACTCCATGCATAACGGAATGTCCCCGGACAGGCGGTCAAAGCCTGTGCTTTTCGCGTTGCTGGAGGTTACACCTTGATTCTGCTCGAGCTCTTCTTGTGACAATCTGAGGATTGTGCTGAGGCACCTGGTCATGGCTGCTATGCAAAGATGCAATTGACCAACCTGAATGAGAAGTCCACCGAGACAATTCCGTCTTATGACTTCGCAAATCTTGACAAGCCTCTCAGCCGTTTCCCATACCTGATGAAAATGAAGGGAAATGGAGCCGCCACCAGGGTCAAGAAACCAAGCAAAGAAGCCGCCCACCCTATTCCCATCCGCTCAAACACTGTTTCATTGGCAATTAGCTGACATCCACACGAGAGAGCAGAGTAAAAACATACTTTGCACGCCAAACAACGGAAACGCGGATGCAGACACAAGTCTCGTGAATGCATTCGCCCCCAGTGCCGATGCGGCGTAAATGGGATACGCCTCGACTAGGAAAGTCCAGACGCCAGAGTAAACAAAGAGTCCACCAATTCCGAACGGCACAGTTCCCAGAATTGGCACAATCCAGTGAACTGATGATCGTGAAGTCCAACCAAACCAGAACAGGCTTATAGGCAGACATAGTGCTCCGAAAGCAACCGTAGGAAGACGGTATTCGGGTTCCGAGATCCCGTTATTGTTCTTGACCTGCTTCTCACGGTATCGACGCCAGAAAGGGTCCATAGCCATGGCGACGAATGCGCCGACAGCGATGCCGAGAAAAGTGAGACCGATCTGCCACAGCTCGAAGTGATAGACGGTCTCAAATACGTATGTGAAACCGCCAAACAGCAGGTATTGAATTCCTAAGGTGAAGGCTGTCAGGATGCAGAGACATGTTACCATAGGGTCTAGGACAAGCAACTGAAAAGGCCTTGTGCAGCTGGTCAACACTGCACGGACGATACTTCGGGGCTTCTGGTCAACGTTGATGTCTGGACCGGTTTCCTTCTGCAATCGCTCGATTTTCCAGCGAAGGAGGACTGGTGCATATGTCTCAGGACTGAAGAAGTAGAACAAGGCCAACAGGATAGCGGTGCAGATCATGAGCACATAGAAGGACCATCTCCACGTCGTGTACTGGGCGATGACACCACCAATCATCGGTCCGACGTCAGGACCCAAGAAGCCAATTGTTGAATACACAAGCATAGGTGTTTGGAGTTGCGAAGGCTCAAACACGTCGCCGACTGTTCCACCTGCGACACTAAGGAATGCACTCCCTGCAGCACCGGTAAAGAACCGGCCGACAAGTTCAGTTTCGATGTTGCGCGCAAGGGCACAGGGAATAAGCCAGATAAGATAGAGTACCAGAGAGCACAGGCCGATGATTCTGCGTCCGTAAAACTCTGAAAGAGGAGCGATGACCAGCGGTCCTAGACCCATGGCAAGGGTGTAAAGAGAAAGACCGAGCGTTGACACCTCTCGCGAAGTGCCCCATTCATCCTTGAACTGATCGTATGAGAGAGTGTAGATGCCAGAGCCAGCAGTGACAACGTGTGCCGCGGTTGAAGAAATGAGGACGATGGCCCATTTGCTGCGCGTGCTCCTCTTCCTTGGGTGTTCATCTCCAAGGTAAATCTGGACGGGGTTCTGCGCCGCATCAAGACCAGATAATGGCACGGCTTCCCGGGGTTGTTCATTGTCTGCGAGCAACACCACGCCTGGCTTCTCCAACGGCGCTGCTGATTCCATCTAGAATGAAATGAACGGCCCAGGTTCGCAGCTGTTCAACATGAGGTCGACGTAGCCCACAGTATTTGGGGACATGCAATTATTGGCCATCTGCATGCTATGCCGGCTCAACCTCAATGAGCGTCGTCACTTGAGGCATCGGCAGCTATGCATCGGTAATGACAGTGACCCTCTCCAACGACGTTTTGGTCGTTGGAGAACATTGAAAAACGGAGACTTGTGCGTGCTCTTAAGGTAGCGGGGGATCATTGACCCTTGGTACTTCTTGCAGGTTCACGTCGCCGGTGGTTGTCGCGGATGCGGCCCGTCCTGCGGAGATGGGGAGGCCTACACCATAGTACTGTACTTAGGGCATGTGTAAGAGATGCCTTATTTCGATCGTGAGAATAATCTCGACTCCGTCCACTTCTAAATCTACTTTAGGCTTCTACATAGCCAGTATCAGTCGACCGCAAGACCGCTCTTAATGGACTCGGACAATGGGCGCAAAATTGACGAGTTGATACTGTAAGTGAATGGGTAAACCCGTGATTGGCTTAAGTGTATGGATCTCCGGGCATCAAGCATCGCCGTGATTGGGGCTCACTAGGCTGAGACTACATAAGGAATACACTGCCAGGGCCCGGACGAGGGATGTGATAATTCTCGGGTATTCGAGAAGGTAATAATCCCGAAAGTGTTCTAAATCAATATGTCTTCCACACTCCTTCGTGCTTGATGTTGGGTTTATGAGGGAGGTATTTCCTCCTGGAAACCATCCTTCGACAAGAATTATCCATCACTCATGGAGGCAAATACGGTCAAAGAATCCTTTGAAACCAAGGGACAGGACGAGCAATCCACGGAAAGCATGAAGCTGCCAATCCCTATCATCTTATGCGGCAAGGCTGTAGAAATGGGTGAGATGGTCTCACGGCTCATCCAGCCAGAACTCCAAGGTGTGTTTCCCCATGGTCTCTTATTGCTTTGAGCAACAGTACCGACTAAGCCTCGCCGTAGTCATTCACTTCATCAACACGTTCGAGGACGCAAAGGCCCATCTCGGTAGCCTGGTCGCAGGACATGGGCCCAAGTCCCCCAGCTCCAACCACGTTGGTACTCATGACTACAGCAAGCCGCCGCGCGCTGTTATCTTTGGGCGCGGCTACAGCGCGGCTCATGTCAAGGAGCTCTACCACCTGTTTCGTGGAAAGGCGAGTCATCCTATAGCTTGGATCGCCGGCGATCCGGACGTCAAACCACCAACGTTTCCTCCTGGACAGAACTATGCGGAAAAGGCAGCAGACAATGTCAAGAGGGCATTTGCAAAGTGGAGTGATGCTGGAGGTGTCAATGAAGACCTGGTCTACTATTAGTATCTGCTGGCACCATTATGGTCTTCCTTTGCCAATGGAGGGAGTAGCATCCTGGACTTGAGACTATTGATGAGGAAATGCTTTGTCTTGTGTGGCCTCCAAGCCACTACCTAGGTACTGTCGTTACAGTAATAGGTCGGTATCAACTCGTACCGTGCCGACTACGGGGACGCTAGTATTAGTAAGCCTACTCTGGAGGTCACAGTCCCGAAGCCCAAGGCCTCGAACCTGCAGCTGTCTAAGCAAGTCCTTGTGGCCGATAAGTACCTCAGTGAAACCCCAAAGATGGCTGAATCCGGACGACCATCACGTAATGTTCATTTTCGTACTGCTTGCGATCCATGCTCTACGGCCAAAGTGCGGTGCGACAAGAATCATCCAACCTGTGATAGGTGCATACAAATCAAACAACCATGCTCGTACAGCGAGTCACGCAAGCACGGAAGACAGTTGTGGCGAAAGAAACAGGCGTTAGAGCGGGCGACAGCTGCCTCCAAAACCACGACTGAGGCTCAGCCTTTCGCAAAACAAGTCTATCCCGCACCGCCGACAACATCACCTGGTAAGGCTGGGCGGAACCCATTGCTGGTCTCGTCATCGGTGCCGTTGATGAGTGACCTAACATGGGAGTCCCTGTTCGACTACGAACAACATGAACCAGGTGACCCCACGGCTCTTCTGCCTGTATGGTCGTCTGGCGACGGCTTTACCACCGAGACCGATATCGACCCATTCTCAACTTGGGACGTCGCCAATTCGCTACCATCTGCTTTCCCCAGAGAAGATGATCTCCATGTCCATATGGCAGCTTATGGTGACGCTGTCCCACAGACAATCGGATGCGAGGAAGAGCCACCTCTTACACCAACCATTAGCAACCTGCACGACTGTGAAGCCAGGGCTATCACTATCCTCGGCTCACTCCAACACGGGGAGATGCATCAGGGCTTGACGTCGTGCTCTGTCGATCCGACAACCGTATATGCGGACCTGAACCTTACACCTAACTTCGACCGCGTGCTCGCAATCAACAAAGCCGCTCTCGGTGGCTGGAGCAAGCTCATGAGATGCTCCTGCGCACAATGTCCTCACTTGATCCTTCTCTACGTGTCGATACTATCCAAGATGCTATTCTGGTACCACGTAGCTGTAATGGATAAACATGCCGCGACAAGCGGTGATAGTAGCCCCAGTCGTGGAAGCGATACAACCGGTCCGTCTCCAGAAGAAGCACCAAGCATTGACCGGTTCGGTGTACGTCCAACAGTCATCCAAGTCGGGACACTAAGTCTGGACAACGAGGACCAGGCTGAACTGCGTCGTGTTCTCCTCCTTCGCGAGCTACACAGGACGCGAAACGCCATTGACGAGCTCATCAACTTGGATCGTGCGGCGATGGAGGAAAAGGTACGACGCACCGTGCAATGGTCACTAACCGGCATCTCGCGCGTGAGAGAGGAGTTACAGGATCTGATCGAGCAGGTCAAGCAGGTTCGCTTGCGGGAGTGGTAATGCAACAAATTTTCTAGGTTTGACAAAAATAGACACCTCTCGCAAGGCTGTGCAAGGCTATGAATCGATATCAATATCCAAGACCACAGTCAGCCAGGGAGCAAAAACTCATCCCACAATCCCATTTCTGGAATTGACCGGTACTGAGAAACAACCCAATTTGGGTGGTTTATTTGTTGAATTCAACCGCTCAAACACCTCTCTCTGAACACTTGCAAGCTACCCTGTTTAAGCCGAAGGCCGGAAGATCTTGCCGTGGGGACGGTTCAGATACTGGAAGAGATGCAGACCAGACTAGAGATTTACTCTGGACCTCAGTGACTCATGTGTAAACTTCATTGACAGGTCGTAGCCAAGCCAGGTACTGATCTTGAGAAGAGGAGATTTACCCTGGGCCTTGGTGCCCTGTTTGAAGCCTAGTGACGAGTCATGCTGAGCCAGATACTGAAGATATGGTCTTACGAGACAGATTTCACCCTGCAAGGGAGGACTAGTTCTTAGTCCTCAATTGTTGACCAAAAGTCCGATAATTTGGGATATGAACCCTCAATATTTGTTGTACTTCACTGGGAAGTGTTTGCCAAGGTGCAGGGCAGGAGGTGGTGCAATGCTGGAGGGTGCCAGGCACAAAGGGAGGAAAGTTGATGGTGTAAAAGCCTCAGCTGAGTGTGGCCACCGGAGGAACGGTCAGGTCAGAAAGCAATTGCGACATCGCGGTCGGGTCTTGGTTGGGAACATTATGCTTTGCTCGCTTGAACTTCATCACTGGGCACAGTATGCTCGATAGGCAGCTGTCGAAGATACATTGACCTGATGCCACCCTTCGCAATGTTTCCTACTGAGTCTCGGTGAGAGACTCAAGCGCATTACCACCCTAGACTGGCATTTAATCATCATCCTTTTCGGCCGCGGCCTCTCTCGCAGTGCGAGCCTTCGTGCGTGCACCCTTGAAATGCTTCTTGCTGTTCATCCTCACTTCAGCAGAGTCAATATTCTTTTCGAGCGCCACCATTGTCCGCGCCTTCCGTCCAGTAAGTTCCTTCTGCTGTATTCCCTGCTCTGTATATTGGTGATTAAACGGCATAGTCAGATGTCCCGCACTGCTCGAACCGGGACCGAAGAACCTCTTATCAAGCTGCTTCGACCGTTTCCCTTTTTCCAGTGGCCGCACCGGTAATGATGCCTGTGATTCAGTCTCCCCATCGACAGTGACCTCCTCATTGTGCGCGATCAGCCAAGCCTGTCGTTTCGCAGGCAGATGCGCAAAGTCATACAAAGCCTCGTTGAACTCTCCGCCATCAATTTCCGGGTCGTGTGGAGGTGGATGACAATACAGCAGCTTGCCGGAAACATAGTCTTTCAAAATGTACCGCGCTGCCCGGGATTCGTCTGGTCCACTGTGGCCTGTGGTAGTGAAGCCGCGGGCTTTGGCATAAGCTCTGAGTATCTCCGGAGCGGTTGGTGTCCCTGTACCGCCTTCCTCGATTGGTCGCGTCACAATGTTCATGCCATACACATTCTCCAGGAATGCCTGCGGTATTCTTGACGCGACAAGTCCAGCTGGGCCCGTGAACTCTCGTAGTTGATCGATTGGTAAAATGCCGTTGCAAACTAATTCAGCCTTGGTAGTGGCAAAGTTTGGAAATACCAGTCCTGGACAATCGCACAGGATGACACTGTCCGATAAATGTATCGTCTGAAAATGTTTGGTCTTGCCAGGCGTAGATGACACACTGACCTTTTTCGCACCGATCAAAGCGTTGATAGTTGACGACTTTCCGACGTTGGGATAGCCAACCAGACCGATCGTGGTCTTCCGATCTTTGGTGCTGTCTTCTTGTATATTCTCTAGGAATAACGCTTCGAGTTCGTCCACCGTCAGAATCCGGGTATCCTCCGTCGACTGTTCGTCGTGCTCAACTTCTGACCCTTCTGCCTCCTCGGATACCTCGTCTTCGTCCTCGTCCTCGTCCTCGTCCGCGTCCTCGTCCGCGTCGCCTTCTTCGTCTGCTTCGTCATCTTCCTCGTCTGACCACTCTTCCTCCTCCTGTTCCTTCAGGTTAAGATCTTGAATGTTGTTGACCATGGTCTTCTGCGGCATGTTCCTGTCCATCTGCTGCTGAATCTGGCGCGCATCGAGTTCTTCAAGAGCGTCACGCCCTTCATTCATCTCCTTTGCCAAATGAGCAGAGAAAAACTTGTAGTTTATACCTTGCTCCTGGAAATAATGTGCCCAAACTTTCCGCTGTTCTTCGGTCATCAT
This sequence comes from Exophiala sideris, assembly GCA_000835395.1. Taxonomy (NCBI): domain Eukaryota; kingdom Fungi; phylum Ascomycota; class Eurotiomycetes; order Chaetothyriales; family Herpotrichiellaceae; genus Exophiala; species Exophiala sideris. Next base: position 1,427,411 of record KN846954.1, on the reverse strand, counting down.
ATCGGCCTTGTTAACAAGCAACAGGTTTCTCTTCTCCGGGTGGACTTCCTTGACATACTTCTCCAGATCTTCGCTTCGAAACAGCAGCGGATTTCTGGCATCGACAATCTGTACGACCAGATCTGATCTTTCGATAACTCGCCATAACTGTCTCCAAACTTCAATGTTGCGCTCAAAAGGTGTCATAAGGAGATCGTCGTTCTCTTGCAACTCGGCGAGGCCTCTCCTCCAGTCTAGTAGACTGGCCCTCTCTTGATTGTCTAATTGTTGTGGTGTCGTGCTTTCGTCCCACTTCGGTCTGCGTGGCACGGTCAATCTTGCTCGATTTTGTGCGTGTTTTCTTCTGGCGCCTCGCTCTTCAGCTGCACTCAGCAGATATGGATTCTTCTGGTCGGTGTGTATGATTTTGACATTGTTCATCTTTTCCGCCGTGAAATCTGTGCCAGCCAGTTCAGCGGTCGACAGAAACTCGTCGAGAGCCCCTTGTTCTGTGACACTGCGCATTTTGACCCATGACGCCTCCTTGGCTGCATTTGTAACATAGGTCTGTCCGGTCGTGTGATCGGTTCGAAGAATGCCTTGCGCCGACACCTTCTTTCTGTCTGCGCCCTTGCCTTTGCCGAAGCGATCGTTCATCAGGCTGTTGCCCAGCCCAACGCTGTTCTTGCTCTTTGCCAAAACCATGGTGACGGACTGATAGAATGTCTAGACAATATGCAAAATATTCGTGGTACAATTGAGGTCGTCAGAGGCCTCAATGAGTGGGTGTGTGTTAGTAAAGAAGTTTTGGAGCGGCTGAGGGACGTCATATACAGTGGCGGCGTTACCGCTGAGAAATCTTAGAAATTTATTTTCCGCAGCGCCTTCGTCCCCGCTCAGTATCTTCACCACCCTACAGCGCATACACATTCACCCCGGTGTTGACTCGCTTACCAAGTTCCCAATAAAGCATAAAGAGCAAGATGCCTAGGAAACGATGGATGTATGTTACTCCTCAAATTGTAACGATATGGTCGCTGACAGAACGACAGAGACAAGAAGGAGGCTCAGACATTTCACCTTCTCTACCGCTCACAGAATGATCCTGCGCTGCACAATGAGACAGCCGGCGACCGAGCCCTGTACCCGATCTCTGGTCCTGGCTCATCCTCACAGCAGGACGCACCAGGAAAAGGATTGCATCTGGACGACCTAGAGGATGAACTAGATTTTGAGAGTGTACGGGAGAATGAGGGCGAGGCAGCAGAACATGGGATCTACTACGACGACACGAATTATGACTACATGCAACATTTACGAGAAATCGGCGAAGGAGGTGGAGAGGCGCATTTCGTCGAGGCCCCGTCCGCAAAAGGCAAGGGAAAAGCAAAGACGATGAAACTGGAAGATGCACTACGAGAGGTATCCCTCGACGACCACGATGATCGAAGCGTAGCTGGAAGTGAAATGTTGTCTACGTTCTCGACGTCTACCAGGCCACGAACGTATCAGAAGCAACAGGAAGTGCCGGACGAGATTGCAGGATTCCAGCCTGATATGGACCCCCGATTAAGAGAAGTGCTCGAAGCGTTGGAGGATGATGCATACGTGGACGAAAACGATGAGGAAGATTTGTTTGGTTCGCTGTCAAAAGAAGGTCGTTATGGCGAACTCGAGCTGGCCGAGTTCGAAGCGAATTTTGTCGATGAGGACGACGAAGGCTGGGAATCCGATGTTACGGAAAAGGCAGCCACGCACTCTTCGGAGTTGAAGCTACCCTCACATGCTCCAGTCCTTGACGGCGAGGATCCAACAGATCGGGACGCCGGTCTGGATGCCGAAGCAGCTGCAGCGGAAGATGGAGACTGGCTTCGAGACTTTGCCAAATTCAAGCGTGACAAAGCCAGAAAGCCTGAACCCCGGACAGCAGAGTCCATTGTCGCTGCATCTGCTGTTCAAGACAAGGCACCCTCGCTTTACACACTCAACGGCACACCGTTGCGGCAGAAGAAGCGGAAGGGAGCCCTAACGAACCCAAGTGCATATTCCATGACTTCCTCGTCTTTGGCGCGAACAGACGGTCAGCAATTACTGGACGCGCGATTCGACCAGGTTGAAAAGATGTATTCTTTGGACGAGGCTGAAGAGTTTGACGATATGGATGGTGGGGCGTCCTTGGTCTCCGGCATGACAGGGATGACGGGTCGCTCCAAAATGTCACAACTTTCCACGACCAGTTTTGCAGATGAAGGAGCTGTTCGGGAGGACTTTGGTAGCATGATGGATGATTTCCTGGGCGACTGGAACAAAGCAAACCCTGGCGGCAAACGCAAAGGTGCCAAAGGCAAGCGCGGCAAGAATGGAAATGAAAGGTATGGTCTGCAACAACTCGAGGAAGTGCGTGCCGAGTTAGGTCCAGCGAGGATCCAACGCACCAACAAAGCATAACGAGGACGAGGCACTGGAGTTCCAAGGTCGGTTTTCATGTGACATATCAGAGATACCCCATTTTGCAATAGACGTGATGTCTTTCCTATCAAACCCGCTTCAAGAACGCCTCGTGCATGCAACTGTACAAGTAGTAAGATGGTAACCTCAGGCTTTCGGTTCGAACTCGCCTCCTTCTCGGATATCTCCTTTGGTGAATGGGCTGGATCCATCCCTGGGTTTGGCGACAGGGTCCCAGGCGCTGTACTTAGGTTTCGTCCTGTGAAAGAGTCAGATGAAATGCCCATCAATGTCGGCGGATTTTCTACGCACGTCGAGTATGGTGTATATGCTGCTCTGCCTCCCGTGTTGTTGATCATGGGCTTCTCGGGCTCCCAAGGCCTCAATCCCCTCTGCATGATCTTGTCGTCGGGAGGTGGTTTGTCAACCATGTAGCTCATCCAAGCATGCCAACCGGGCTCGATGTGACTGGCATCGAGTTCTTTGTTCTTGTAATCGACCTGAAACAGCTTCAGCCTGGCATCAAAGTTAGGCGTTGCGTGCTTATCATACCCATCGCGTCCGTAAGGGAAGATCTTCCTCTAAATTCTCGTAGTATTTGTTTCCGTATCTGTCTTGTCCGACGAGAGCTCCATATTTGGTATCACCCTAGTCATCATGATCAGATTCTTTCCTCATGCGACTGCTCAGGTGAGTCCTACAATGTATTGCATTTGGTGGCCATAATCCTTGAAGCCGATCTTCCACAAATTGCGCAGGGTTCGGGTGACGGTCGACATGATGAGAGGAGAAGGGTATCAACGGATGGTGGGATGTAATGTGCAGCTTTGGCGCCGCAGAGCCTCGGTCTTCAAAATGAGGCTTTTGTTGTCGATGGTTGTGGCGTGTATCTTCAAGTCTCCGGCTCGGACAATCGGAGTCGCAGTCGCCTAGTTCGGGTTTGTAGCGACAATCGAAGCGAAACTGAATTGAAGCTCTAAATCGCCCAGGTCGCTTGGCGAATGATGTCTTGAGGACTGCGCGGCCAATTAGGCGGTGGCAACAGTGGTGAGTGGATGCCGTTTGAGACCGCGGGGCAAAAAAGGCTGAAAGGCCAGCAAAGATGCTTCGCCTCGGTGAATCGGTGCTGAGTGAGCTTCTCCTATGTACGGAGTTACGAGGCATATCTTAGCTACACACCATATCTGCAGATCCTCTGACGCGTCAATACAATCCTCAATATTGCCGCTGTCACTGCGTTTTCAATAAGGTCACACTGATGCCTTGAACCGCGGACGTCGTCTTGCCCTTCCCCTTTCCTTGAGGCCGTTGCCGAAGTTGTATGTCACTTCAGGCTTCAGCCGTTTGGACCACCATAATTCAACCATGCTCCGGTGACTGTCAGTACAAAACGATCGTACTGAAAGAACGGACAGGGCCACAGGAGAAAACGACATTATGAGCGGCGTTCACAGGTTCCTCTCCAAGAGGGAGGGAAAGCACAACCGTGATTCGAACCTCCATCACAGCTCAAGCATCCTAAACAAGAAGCCTCCTCCTGCGGCGGTGACGGTGAGTCTTCGGGCCTGTCTTTCGATGCATGCTTTCTTGGTTTTATCTCCCATGTCAAAAATCCAACATTGCTGTCTCTCTATTTGTACTCCCAGGAGATATCAAGATGGGTCTTCTGTATCTTATGCGCGACGCCCCCCTCTCCTCCTTCCTACTTACTCTGGCCTCCATACTGACACGTCTGTTTGTCCAGTCAAGTCCTGAGCTGGTGTTGAAAGCGGTGGACCCAAATTCAGCGACCGATTTCTATGGCTTGTTCGACGCATATGGTGGGACCAATCAAGTTGAGGAACAGAAGGTTAGCATGTCACTGCCCCTTCGTCCTCGTGCATGCGAATCTAACAAACCAACTCAGGTTCGGACGCTGAGACAGCGGTTGATCGATTCCAAAGGCGTAGTCCTCAGACATGCCCAGATCCTCTGGGCCCTCCGTTCGTATGCTGCCAATGGCGATGTCGACGCTGCATATGATCTGTTGCTGGCCCTTTCAGACGCTTCAGAAGGCATTGTTACCGGTTATGATCCGGCCAAGAAATTGCTAGGAGCTGTGAACAGGCAAGGAGTGACCTGTTTTCTGGACGCCACTCTATTCTCCATGTTCTCCCGCCTCGATAGTTTCGAGGCCATGCTCTACAACACATTCAACGATGTTCCGCGAAACAAGCTCGGCTTCGTGTTAAGAGTCTGGGTGAATCTGCTGAGAAGGGGTAAGCTGATTACCACCGACTTTACGAAAATTCTACAAGACACTTTGGCCGAATGCGGCTGGGAGGAGGCTGCAGAAGTTTGTCAGCAGGATGCCTCTGAAGCGTTCACGTTCATCACTGGCAAACTAGACCTACCCTTATTGACTCTTAAGATGGACATTTATCACACTGGCAAAGAGGATACCAACGATGACCACAAATTCATAAATGAAAGACTGCTGGAGGTCGCGATTCCTTCTGACCTAACAGGCGAGCGAAACACCATCACGCTGGAAGAATGTCTGGAAGATTATTTCAACAACCGCATCGAAGTTCGAAGATATATGGAACGAAGAGCCACCCTATCGTCGATGCGGAAGTCAAGCGCGGTACATATTGAGACTGTTGAGATTGATCCTGAGTCAGGACCTTCCACCCCCACAACCTCGCCGACCTTTCTACCCGGCCCCGCGCCTACCGACCGACCTGTGAACCGCCACCGGACGCAAAGCATCATCCAAGAGCGTTATGTGCCAACCCAGAACGACAATATAAATCCATCATTGGCCCGGGTCCAATCCATAGAATCTGGCCGTCACCGAGCCGGAAGTGTGCGGAAAGAGGTCATGATGCCTGCGTGGCAATTCTTCAGCCTGATACCCTGGTACACGGACAACGCACCTATAAATGATGCTCAAGTTGCTGCTCACTTTTCAACGAAGCGGCCTATCCTCGGACTTTGCCTGAAGAGGTATTCAATGTCTGCGGATGGCACCGCGGCCCGGCTAGATACACAAATTGACATCCCAGTCGAGATTGGCGTGCCACATTTCATTCAGGATGAACATATGGAAGAGGCTGGCGCATTGTACGGAAACTTCAAACTCTCACTGCAATCGGTGGTCTGTCATCGAGGCAACTCAGTAGATTCAGGTCACTACATTGCCTTGGTGCGAGGAAGTGCTCCTCCAAACTCCGTCAATGGATCGTCGGCGGATCCTTCAAATACATGGATGAGATTTGACGATCTTGCTCCGGAACGGATCACCGTCGTCGATATCGAGAAAGCTCTGAAAGAGGAAACCCCATATCTGTTGTTTTACCAAATCACTCCAGTTGACGGCGATCCTGGATACATCACTTCGGGCGAGGAGACGTTGAACTCGGCGTCCGAACGAAATGCCTCATTCAGTGGACGCTCTAGCGCTTCTGCTTTGACCGAAAATCAGCCAATATCTCGAACCAGCCTCGAAGTACCTGCGCGGGATGATCCTAGAGGTCGCTCTCCAACAGAATCCCGTAGACCAAGTGTGGTGGAATTTGTGGATCAGCCTCCAGACCGCCCAGTCGACACGTCACTGCAAGTGCCACGAGATACAGACACATCGACGGGCTCTCGCCGTGTTAGTCTTACTTTGAGTCAAGCTCAAAACAAGGCGAGCGAGGGGCTCGGTAGGACACTGTCAAAACTGACCAAGAGGAAGAGTCGCGAAGTACAGTTCGGCGAGCTCAAAAATGGGGGAATGACTGAAAAAGGAGACCAACCTGAGATACACGTTAAGGAGCTTCCTAACAAACCATTGCCAGAGAAAATCATCGTAAGGCAGGAGCCGGTGCAAGGTGAAGCTCCAAAGAGTCACCACAAAAGAGAAAAGAGCCGCGGCCGGCTCTCGAGGAGTAGAGCTCATGGCGAGAAGCCAGACAGGGAATGCATTGTCATGTGACGGTAAGATGCACTTGATAGGTTTTGCGGTGCTTGTACAGGTTTCCTCGAGCACCAATATGGCATTGGATTGTTGCATGATTGATGAGAGAACCTGATACCCTTGAAGTTATTGCTGTTGGCGCTGAATACATACTAGTATGTTCAAGCACGATGATGCAGCCGCATGTCATATGATGTTTGGTCAACACGTGTTCGCGTGCTCGGTAGTTTGTTATTAGCACATCTCAGGACTCAGGAGCCGACCGGAGTTGGGATCAACCCATTTCCAAGCGAAAAGAAATTACGCACGGTCCGGAGAAGAAACGATGAAGACATGCCTGAAACAGTGGAAGCTAGGCATCGCTATATTACCCAATCTGGCTGTTCGACGCAGTTGCAAACTTGCAATTGTTTTTGGGAGTCGTGATGAAGGTTAAACACAGTAGTAAGGCATTAACTACTCCTGTATTAGTTGTTCTCTTAGCCAGTGATTAGCGTGTCAATCACCTCCACTGAATAAGATTGCTTTGGCTTGGCATCAATCACACTTCAGCTCTCACTGAGGTCTCCCTTTTCCACGCTTCTGCCACCAGTTCGTTCTCGCCCTCTTGCCCCTGACCACTTTGCCCAGCCTCACTATGGTAAGGTCTCTCCTTTCAATCTCAAGCCGACCGAGGTGACGGCGTCTGTGGGTAGCAGTTGTCACTTGTCCCGGCAATGGTCCCTCCCACGTTCTGACAGACATCATTGTGCAATGCACGTCGCAACGCTTCGCACGCTTCGTCACGCTTGACAGGGAGTCTTTCGATCTGCAACAGAAGGATCAATGGCTGAACTCCATCCCGCTTAACGACCAGACCTTGGCGAGTCTAAAATGTCACGACAATTTCGCCAGTCCTTGCCATATCGATACACTTCAATCTTCCAATCTGGGGGCGGCGGTTCAATGTCCTCACGATTTCTCCAGATTTCTCAGCCATCGTTCCATCTTGGGCAAGGATACAGAACATGGCAAACCCCTGACTGCCGAATCGCCTGATGAGAACCCATTCACGTTCGTGCCCTCGTCAAAGACCATTGGACAGCCTTGGGAGCATACTACGGTAATCGTAAGTGAGAGTGGAAACCCTCGACCAACCAAAGTTTGACTACAAACCCAAAATGTCACTCCGCTGTCTAGCCCCCATCAGGTGGGTTGGGCGTTTTCGTGTATAGAACGCGCAAATTGGCTGCCGGATCTGACAGTAAATAAAACACTACTACGGCCCTCGCCTGTTCCTCGTTCTCTTTCTGTTTTCACGACGCCCTGCACCAACACACTCGACCTTTGTGTCCTCACGTTCCTTACCAAACAGGTTCCTCAAGAGTCTCATACGAGCTCTAGTCATTCATTTGAACCAACACCAAAAAATTCAACCGTAATCATGGTCCGATCATCCACCACCGCCATCCTGGCATCTGCCCTCCTGGCATCCTCCGTTGTCGCCGATGAAGTCTGCAAGATTGTCACCGAGACATACTACGGAGAGACCACCTGGGTTCCCGACCCAGCCTGGGCCGACTGGAACACGGCCACCTCCGCCGACCCAACATGGGGAGACTGGTCTGCCTCGACCACCACCACCAAGAAGGTCAGCGCCAGCACCACCACCTCTGCCGCCAAGAAGTCTACCACCACTTCCGCTGAAGAGACCTGGGTTGACTGGACTACTACCACCACCACCACCAAGCCCGTCGACCCTACCTGGGTTGACTGGACCACAACCACCACCACCGTTGACCCTACCTGGGTAGACTGGTCTGCCTCGACTACCACCTCCGCCAAGAAGGCCAGCACAACTACCTCGGCCAAGAAGTCCACCACCACTTCCTCAGCTGAAGAGACCTGGTTGGACTGGACCACCACTACCACCACCACCACGAGCGTCGACCCAACATGGGTTGACTGGGAGTCGAGCAGCAGCACCACTAGCACCAAGAAGACCACCACCACTGCCGCCTCCAGCAGCAGCACTGGAGCCGCCACATGGCCCGCGTGGACAACCACCAGCGCTGCAACCACCACCGAGGCTGCCTGGACCACCACTAAGACCACTACCACTACCACCACCAGTGCTGCTGCTGCTGCTGTCGCCACCTGCCCTGCATCCGATGGCAAGACCCTGACCGGAGGCGGCTCCTGCGGTTGTGAGTTCTCAGTCAACTGCGACGTCCATGCCAGCACCGACAGCGCCACATTCTGGCAACAAAGCTACGGCGCCCAGATCCCCACGCTCGCCGACTGCATTGCTCTCTGCGACAGCAACTCCGACTGCACGGCTTCCATCTGGGTCTCGGACTCAACCAGCTCCGACTACCTCCTCTGCTGGCAAACCAGCGAGCTTGGCTCCATCATCGGCACCGGTGTCGGCCAGATCTCGTACAAGGGCACTTGCTCTGGTTCGTGCGCATCGACCTACAACTCTTAAGTGATGTATGAGGGGTGATTACATTGGGATGGGATTTCTTCATGGGTTATATTCTTTCATGTAAAGTGTTGCATAGTATTGGTGATTGCGTACCACAACCACTTGGGTGGGTTTTCTTGTGGCGAGGCAAAACAAGTAAAGTAATGTCCAGTCAATGCACAAAGTCAACCGATAAAGTCTACTTCGTCTATCTATTTCTGATCCATGTCTATGTTGCCGGTACCCAAGCCTGTAGATGACAACTCCTCGCTCCATGCACATCATCTATCCCCCACTTACTCTTCTTTGGTATACGTCGACCGCTGCCGCCACCTCGCTCCGTATCGAAACACCAACACGGGAATCGGCGCGACACAAAGACTCGCTGCGCACAAGACCGTAAACCCCCACCCATAACCCAAGCTCTTGATCAATGGTTCCGTAATCAACGGCAGAAAAGTGCCAACAAGACACCTCACCACAATGAGTGCGGTCAACGCGCTCGCCGAATATAACTTGAACGCATCCACCACATAAGCCATCAACGGCATAAAGGCAAGCAACATCGTCGCCCCCAGAAACCCAAGACAGATCAACATGAGCTGAAGAGGCAGCCCGAGTGCAGGAACCCATCCGTACAGCGCGATGACAAACGGCATGCTGAAAGCGCCGACTATAACCAGCGGGAGACGGTGCTCAGGCTGCTCAATCCCCTTATGCGCGTCGCGGAGCTTGATGTAGATTCTGTCCAGCAGCAAATTGACTATGACGAGACTGACCGTGGAACCGATACCTATGAGCGTAGCGAATGTCAGTCTTTCCCTACACTAAGCAGGCGGAGCAGAGGTAGTGTTGGGCACTCACTGAAACAAATAAACGAAGACCCCGTCAAAGCAGGGCTAAGATGGTACACCCCCTCCAGAATATCCGGCAACGTAGTCGACATGACGTAGAAATACGAGAACGCCAACGATCCGTAAATAGCCAGCATCTGCAGAACCATCGAGTCGCAAAACACCACGACCGGACGCATGATCGAATTCCAGAGTTTTCTCTCGTTCTCGTCGTCGTAAGCAGTCCTCAGCGCCTTATTCCCAGTCTCCTCTCTCAACCTCGCCGCCCGCCGTCGGAGAATCGCAACCTTATACGTCTCGCGCGAACAAAACAAAAACAAAACCTCACAAAGACCAGCCAAGATAGCGCTCATCCAGAGAACCTGTCGCCATCCAAGGCTCTGGGCGACCGCACCGGCAATCGCCGGCCCAACCGCTCCCCCGAGCAGTGGCGCGAGCATGATATAACTCATCGCCGACCCGCGCTGTTCCGAGATGAACATGTCTCCCACGATGGCCGGACTGAGGACATTAGACGCGACGGCCAGACCGGTTAGGGCTCGCGCCGCGATGAACAGCGGTGTACTCTGACACAATGCCGCGAGAATGGTTGCCGAAATGAACAGGACGTTCGCGGCGTTCATGACAGGGTAGCGGCCATACAGTTCGGAGAGTGGTGCAATTAACAACGGACCGGCCGCCTCGCCGAGTTCCCAGATCGTCACGAGGAGGACGCTCGAGGATTTGCTGGACTCGCCATGGTTGAGGTCACGGACGATGCGGTTGGCGACGGGGACGATCCCTATGCATGTGAATGTCCTGGCAGAGCGTTAGTTGAAAACATACCTGAGCTTGGGTGGTATCGATGATGAGCTTACACGGTGAAGGCAGTGGATGCAAGCAAGGCCACAATGCCCCATTTGTAGGCTCGGGGCCATTCTTGAGGATTTTCGGCATCACCGTTGGGATCGAAGTCGATCACGTTGGCACCGTGGACTTTGGGTAGTTGATCGCTGTCGGCATCGGGGAGGAGAGGTTGAGTTTCGTCCATCGTTTTATTTTGCTGTTGCACGAATAAAAATAAATATTGGCCGGCTCAACAACAAAAATAATATCGCACAAACCTGCGTTTTCACCCTCGTCGCATATTGTTGGTACAGTCCACGGAATCTTAGTCTTATTAACCTTCACACAGGACGATAGCTCCCCGGATTGGAGTGGTCACAGTGACGAGTGAGGTCTGTAATGCTTACTGATCGCTAATTTCTGCCCGAATCTACCATGTACTGTACAGTATGAAGTGATGCTACGTTATCTGTAGCGCCAGACTCTTATCTTAGTCTGACTCCCCTCGTTGCAGTGGGAGTGGATTCCTCGGGCGGTCAAGTCCGGGGGTCGATATTGATCTGCTCCCCAAACCATGGAAATGACAATGCCCCATGGCGCCCGTACCTCGACGACATTAATAAGACCTCTCCTCGTCCACATCTATTCCGTAAGTGAGTCTTCACTCGTAATTCATATCCAGCCATGACCATGGTGAATCGGGATTCCCAAGCTTGTTGCCACCGCTAGTATGGTCTTCCTCAACAGCGACCTCATCGCGCGAACAGACACCAAAAGATGCCTTCTGAGGCTGTCGTATCATGGCGAATTGCTTGTACCAGCCTGCTCCTTGGCCAGGCGTTCGATGGTAATATTTGCTCCATGCTTCCCCTTTGTCTTGGCCACCATCAAACCGAATCATATCGACCCAAAGCTCATTGCCCACCTCGAATCCCATGGATGTATACAGGTTCATATTCTGTGGGGTAGCGTCCACAGTGGCGGGCAAGCCCAATTCGTCGGCCTTCTTCATGATATGTTCCATCAGCATACGACGAGCTCCGCGTCCACCATGATCAGGCTCCTCTGCCATCGAATCGACACTAACATAGGCTCCGAGCGACTTGCCAATACGCTGTCGCGATGCCACGATCAACTCCAGGACAGGATGGATCCGTGGTCGGTTGGTGTACGGATGATACATGATCTCTCCTGTGTCTTGTCGTTCTTCCTCTGCCTTTTGGCTCTGGATGATATCGTATTTGACCCAGGCAATGACTTGGTCAGGGGCAGGATGCCTCTGCTCATCATGCCCTGTCCTATCATCGCCACCAACTCCAACATCTAGAACCACCGCGTAATGACTGCTGGCATCTGATTTGAGGATTTCAAGGTGTTTCAGCCGGCTGGCCGCGATGATCTGGCCATGGCTCAACGATCGGTCTTGAACGGCGTCGTAGAGTTCGTTGGGCAGCGAAGCTACGAGATGTATCCTTGCAATGGCTGGGATCAGGCCGTGATCTGCAGGATTAGAGGGTGACAGCTCGTGAAGTTTCAGTGTCCCGGCGTGTTCAAGTGCCATGGTAAGAGTACAAATGGTATTTCAAGATCAATGGCCAACGCTTAAGTTCAATTCTGAAATAATTGAAGGTGCCTCGCCCACCAAGATCAACCTACCTGGTGCATTGTTTCTGGGGGTCGCACCTGCACCTCGGACGCCAAACGAGCCGCAATGATCGGATCTGGCTTTTTAGATGGAAAGAACGATCGATAGCGCAAGAATGGAAGAGTTTGACCTATGGTTTTATTCTGACACTGCTTGTTGCTATTGACGCTTTCTAAAACCACAATGTCATGGACGGCAAGTCTCGAAGGTGGAGGCACACTCATACACACCGTAGCTGGGTCCCTGATTTTGTTAGCGAGTCCTGCAAAAGAGCATCAGTGCCAACGTACCATCGAAATGTCCCAGGAAGCCTTCGGCACAAACTCATGGCAGACTGCACTGCAAACATTCACACGACGTGCACAATCATTCCAATCTGGCTACGTGACACCGCGTACAGATTGTCCATTCGATTCACGACCTCTTGCTTATGATTCCCTTTTAGTCAAACATTTCTTGACTTGTCGCACAACTGATGGAGACGTGATGAATGCACATGCGACCCCAAAAACCAACAATATGCCCAGAATCACATAGATAACAGTAGAACCCATGGCTGATGTTGTGGCTTCATCAGGATTCGATGGTGCCAGACTAGGCTTCCCGGTTGCCGGATGTGGTGGTCTTGCCCATGAGGGTTGGGTCATGGTAGAAAAGGTGAGGGTGCTGGTAGCAGAAAAGGTAATGGTGGAAGCAGAGCCAACGGTAATGGTGGGAGGAGAGCCAACGGTAATGGTGGAAGGAGGGCCAACGATAATGGTGGAAGGAGAGCCAACGGTAAGGACACTGGTGGATATCCAGGTTACAAAACCAGATGATGGTGGATAGCTTGAAGTTGAGGTCGAGTTATCCCCATTGGTCACAATCGAGGTGCTCGAAGTACTGTCTGTACTACCAGTCATGGTGGAAGGCACCTGAATTGTTGGAGTTGATGGTTCGAGGGTTGAGGTGAAGAAACCGAATGCTGACGCATCGCTAAGGATGGAGGACAAAAACGGTCCTCCCAACGCAGGAGGCGATGTGAAAGGAGGCTGAGGCTGGCCATAGTTCCATGGTTCTGTCATTGTGACAACTGTAGGAGGACGAGGTCTGCGTGATGTTGGGGTAGAGCTTTGATATTGAGCGTCAGTGGCAGCGCAGCAAAGATGATGACCGAGTGACTACCAACCTTTTTCCAGGATGCTATCCAATACTGTCGTCGTGTCAAGAGTGTGCAGCACACAAGATTTGGTCGCCCGCCGTGAGTTGTTGATACTGAGATAGGTTGCTTGGACGTAACGAATGGTGATGAATATTTGCGATGGTGAGCACTTCAAGCCCGCCGAAAAGGGTAAAATGAACGCAAATAAAGAGCGAGTGAATGGTATGGTATAAAGTGAGTACGATCGCCGCGGCGACGAAGACGGAGTGACAAGAATAATGAGACGGGTATCTGGTGCCAACGACAGAGAGACGAAAGTGAGGTGAGGAGAGAAAGAGAAGCAAACTGCACAGTGTCGGTCATTCTCATCGAGCAATACCGCTGACACCTGCTTGACCTTCGTCTTTATGAGCAATCCATTGTTGACCAAGAGCTCTTATCTCATGCATCCTGCTCTAAAGCTACATCTGTTGCTGTCGCAGGTGTCGTTTCTGTCTCCTCGTGGGTGTCACTGGCATGCTCTGGGTGCTCTGCTGCTGGTGCCTGCGCTGAGATTGGCGGCGGTGACATGATAGGAGCCTCCTCTTCGGCGTCCATCTGTAAAAGAAAGGTCTCCCACAGCTCAATCAACTGACAACTGCGTTAGAACACCTTCTTATCCGTTTAATAAAGGACAAACTTACCTCTTTTTGTGCCTCAACCGCTCCCTCCAAGAAAGTCTCAACACCACTCTTGAAATCCTCCACCTTTTCCCTCTCGAACCTTTCCAGTTCTCCACGCATGAGACGACCCATATCCTCAAATAAAAGCCGAGCTTGATGGGCCTTCTTCTCTGCGTCGCTAACTCCAGCACCAACCTCATTCAACTTGTCTTGCTGACTCTTGCCCTGCCGCAGCAGTTTCTCATGTGCGCTCCGCCGTTTCGCCAATTCGCTTTCTGCAGCATGCCACGAATGGAATGCTTTCTGTCTCTGCGTAAACGCTTGTTTCACGCTTCCGATCAGTCGAATATATTCGTCAATGGTGATACCCAGCGTCAACACATCTTGCTGTGCTTGTCGGTCATACAGTTCTCGGATCCGGACCTGCAAATCTGCAAGACCTTGTACAGGCCCGGAGAAAATAGGTGACAGTTCCACTTGAGCTAGACTGCTCAACGACGCTGCAAACTCTCCAGCACCTTCAGCGAGCCCTTTCCGCTGAACAACTACGGTATCGAGGGCTTTCAGAAGAGCTTTCAACTGGTTCTCGAGTGCGTCAAGATAGATCTTGCGATCATGGAACCAATCGTCATGCTCCACAAATTTCCCACCCGATGATCCGACATTGATCCCAAGCGAACTAAGCATCCCCTTGTTCTGACCCAAGTCTGGTTCCCTGTTCTCCTTGTTTTTGACATCAATATTAAAAGCCTCGCTCTCGAGAAAGATCTTCAAATCGGCGTCGTGATGTAAAATTGGATGGGCAGCAGTCTTGTTCAGCATGCGCTCCAGCGCTTGCCGACGCGACTCGACGAATTCGTTATCAAATCGGCCAACAGCTTGTTTCTCGGGTGGTGGAGGAACTACAACCCCAGGGTTGTTGTTGTGCAATGCATTGTACAGCCATAAAAAGTCCCGGTACCGTCTGGTGACTGCAAACTCGGGTTGTTTGTATGCTTTTGACGTAGTCTATATGCGTGAGTGTGCGCATGGCCCAAATAATCGGAAATGGCCTACCTTCGTTCGAACCTGATAGACGATATGACTGCTCGTAAGATCGCCCACTTTATGCGGATCTCCCACCGAGATATCAAAGGTCGGCTTCGCCGCTTGTTCAACGCTCACGCTGGGCTGGGTCTGACGTGCCGCGCCCGCAGGTTGTGACTGGACTGGAGGCGGACCCTTAGGTCTCCCTATCGGTAGTGTGGTGTCTTCATATTCAGGACCTGTAACCTCTGGAGATATCGTGGACGTTGGCTGCGGTACTCTCGCGCTGACTTCCTTCTTCGGTGGTGTTGGAGCTTGTTCTGCCGGCAACGAAGGCGCAGCGGGAGCTGACTCTGTCCCTAGAGGTCCGAGAGGATCTAGAGAATCATCCACTGACTCTAGCTTCGTCGACTGTACTTCGATCTTGCGAGCAGGTATCTTCCGGGAGGAGGAGGGTCGAGGTCCGCTGCTGGAAGTCTTCGAAGGAGTTGGGGCATCTGAAGAGTATTAGCAGCAGTTCCATCTTGGTTCTGGTGGACGGGTGTACTGGTGGCATGATTCTCTTTATCTGTTGATTCTTGCGGTATATCTGACGGCGCTTTAGACGGTACATCTGCGCGACAATTAGCATGTGATGCGGTGGAAGCAGCGCAGGCTATTTACCGTCCCATGGCGAGTCGATATCCATCTTCGCCTTTCCTGCCACCGCTTGAGACTTCCTGGAACGACGAGTATGGGGAGGGGATTCAAAATGTGGTATGCCTGTAGCAGTGAGTTCAAGAATGCGGAGAGCAACCACGCAACATGAGGATGACCTAACTCCGATGCATTTCAATTGGGAAACTACCCCGAGCTTGCTAGCACCCGTTCACCCCGACTGCAGTTCTTTAAAACTACCACTACCACTACCACTAGATCCCAACTTACCTGCTTCCCACTTCGACTCTCCTGCAACTTGATCCCTCCCAAGCATGACTACGACCTTCTGATCACGTTTCAACCTTACACAATGACTTTGCACATTCGAGAGTCCGGTTGTGAGAAGGGCACTTTCAACGTCTTCAAGACTGCTCACAAGGCATTCCAGGTCAGGTGCTAGACTGTCTAGCTACTCGTACCGTCTCTCATATAATCTGGTACAGCCCGCTGCGGACATTCATGAACTTCCACATTCCAACTACGTCTTCGAGGTGGAGAATGTACATGGTGAGATGGACAAGGTCGAGGTTGACATCTCCTTGCTTAATTTGACGGACTCGGCGAATGGTTATTCACCCTCTTTGAAGGTATCTGCATGCTCCAATGTCAGATGGGCATCGGAGTTGAAATAGAAGTGGAGGTAAGCGGTATTCACCAGAATCATTCTGATATTGGAATGGCTGTATTGGTGTGATGGATTGGCATATCGAAATCCTCACATGCAGTCGTGTAAGAGCATGATGTCTGCGTTGGCGTCTTGAAGTGCTCGGAGTAACAGTCGGCCATAACACGGTTCAGGACAACAAGTGGCACAGAATCCTTTTGTGATTCACATACATGATTCTCAACTGGAGGTTCAGTTATGTATGCTCAAGTACTCCGTGCCGCTTCTTGGTAGAGACGTCTAGGAAGAGATGTAATGCGTCCATTGTTCCACATAGCCCTGTTCGCCAATCTGTTTCGAAAATGGCCCTAACATATCAGACAAACCCCCGCTAGGTAATTTCGCCATATTATACAATCACCCGGTCTGGAGAACAAGCAGAAAGTCCATCCTGTCAGTTTTTCCCGCCCTTCTTGGAAGATCCCGGTTTATCCTGCTGGACGTTCTCCTGACCAAACGAACTGATGAGTTCAAGCAGGTTGGAATCGTCCTCCGTGAAGTCATTGTTCTCGTCCTCGAACAGCGGCTGCTTAGCACCCTTGCTTTCTGCCCTAGGTGTCGCAGCAGGGGCAGCAGGGGATGTAGGAGCCTCGGTGTCGGCCGTATCTTGATCCTTCCCCTTCTTTGCGCTATCGAATCCCGTACCAAACCTTGCTCGGAAACCTGCCAGGCGTCCAGCCTCATCGTCTTCCACACTCAACAGCTCCTTCGAACTCGGGTTCCATAACGGTGCATTCCTTGTGTCTCGTGTTGATCTGTAAACGGGAACCGGTGATGTGGTTCGCATCGTGAAAGCGCTCCCATCAGACAGCGTCACTAGTTGAGTAAAGGTATAGGGCCGCTTCGGCCTCTTCAATAGTCGCGCATGCCTACATGATTGGCAAATATATGTGGTAGTGGCCTTGAAAGAGGGCAGACTGGGCAGCTGAGCCGGCCGAAGGACAGGTCGAAGGGCAGAAGCCATTGCGATGGTCGAGAGCCAGCAGACCCTGGCTTAGCCGGAGATGCGATTAGATGATATTTGTGATCGTTTCTAGACCGGAGCTGCAAACAGGCAGGAGGATTTACAAGCGACTCTATAATTTCGCAATGTAAGTGAAACACTTGCGACCCAGCATCGATGGAGAAACATTTGATGCCGCCAAGCCTGCGCGTCGGGGGATGTTTTTCAGAGGCAGCGTGGACCCTTGAAGCTCCAGTGCAGTAGCTCAAAAAGGTCGCGCTTACCGATGGAAATTCTAGACCCGCAATCACCATTTCGCATGTCTGCACTTGCTTGAAAGTAAACAGCTTAGAGCAACGAGGAGTATCGTCGCCAGATCCCTTTCCAGACATGCCGGACACCAAAGCCGCAGCATCTTTCGATGCGCTCATTCAAGCCGGTACTAATTACCAACATCACTCTATCTTAGTATATGCACGGCTGACCACGATACAGACCGAAACCGGAGGAAGAATGAAGCCTTAGCCAACGAGATCTTTGGAAGGAATAAACAGAAGGAGAATAACAGACCAGCAAAGGCCGCACCGAGAACAAACGATCTCGCAAGCAGAATTACAAAGGTATAAAACCGCTCGACGATGCCAGGGCCTAGTTATGCTGGCGACTGGCCCCTTTCATGCGAACAGTGCAAGGACAGTTTCACTGATACGGTATGCCGCTACAGCGATCAAACTCCGTCGCGAGATCCAGCTCTCCCAGGAACCCTCCCTCGCGACCGGCCTCCTCCACACCTCAAAATGCGCGATCGACACGACTGGCAACTGCTCTGACCTCGCCACAGGTCAACATCGTCTCTACTCCGCGTGGTACGACAGGAAAAGGTCTCAGCATAAAAGGCAAAGCAGGTCCTTTCACCGTCGAAGCCAGTAACTTCGCGCCAGGTACAACAGCCGCAGATATCGAATCAGCCCTACAAGGCGACACCGTGGACGACAATGGCGGTAACGGCATGTTATCTTGTCGCGTCATCTCCACCAGTCCGGCGGTCGTTGCAGAAATGGTATTTTCAGAAAGAGCGATTGCAGATCGAGTCATCTCCACATACAATAATCAGCGGGCGGACGGCAGGGTCTTGCATCTTTACCTGAAACAAACTGACGCCGGGCCAACACCTCTCCCTCAAACGAGCGAGGTCGACCTCGCACCGGCTTCGGAACCTGCAGCTTCGAGTCAGCCAGTCATCGACAACGCCATGGAAGATGTAGAGATGGACAACGAGGTGGGCACATCAACATATGATGATCGTGACCGACGGTCCAGAGATGGCAGAAAGACAGAAGACAATCGAGATGAAAGATACGAAGACTACGACAACGAAAGACGAGGTGATCGAGAACGAGATACAGACCGAGACCAAGACCGAGATCGTGAGAGAGACCGAGACCGTGATCGAGAGCGGGAACGCGACCGTGATCGAGAAAGAGAGCGCTATGAGCGTCGCGACGAGCGAGACTCGGGCTCCAGCTCTTACCGTCGAGGCGCTCCCAGACCAGAGAATTACAACTCGCGACCATCGCACTATGGCAACGGTGTTGGCGGAGTACCACGAGGGTCATTCGGAGGTCCGGGTTCATACCCTCGTGGCGGCGGTGGCAGAATGCATAGCGATGACATGGCGCGAGGAGGTCGAGGTCGTGGCGGCTTTGGAGGAGGGTATCGAAGAGGGTTCTGGTGATAGCCAGTTTTCTCGATCCCTGGGAATTCGAGCCAGCAAGATCGACCACCCAGCTCACAGTCGGCTAGGCCATTCGGAAGATTGCAGTACTCGTTGTCGATGCGCTCGGCATATCTCTCAGACTCCTGGTGTTTGTACCTCCCAGGTCTCCCGCTATTACAGTACGTGTGTGTGCCTTTGCGGCTCGAGGGCACAACGCATTATTTCGGTGTCCAAAACCTCTTTGTATTGATTAGACGGTGCTGCAAGTGGACATTTGTATGTTGCTTTCCGGCGACAACCTTGACCGCACGAGAAATTCAAAATTTTATGGTTCATTCATGCACTACACCATAGAAGAGAAAAGGAAGTGCACTGTGATGTTCAAATGTCATGCTGTACTTCGTCTAATTTTACAATTCTGACCAGAAACTCGACCCAGCTGTTGTTGCCGAGTCATTATGATTGTCATACTGCATTTCGTTGAACGCCCCATACCTTGCGAGCCTGTCGTGGCCCGCCTCTAGTGAATAACCCATCATTCCCGCCTATCTGCGCCGTGCCATTCGTACATGTGCAATACCATACCCAGGCAGGATTCTCACGCCCGTCAAAACATATCGTGTCATTTGTGCTTGTCCAACTTCAATCCCTAATCACTCTTCAACATGCTGTCGACCAGATCGCCCAAGGGGCCCCAATAGTCCTTGCCACCGCCCTTCTCGAGACCATGCTCATCAATGAAGAGAACATAGTGCTTGAAGCTGGTGTTAAGATGCGGCTCGAGACCCAGGTGGACGATGACTTGGTAGTGGTGGCAGTAGATATGTGCGTAGACACGGTAGAGACGTTTGAACAGCTGGCGCACTGTTGATGGGAAGTGTTTGGGGAAGGGGACGCCGATGCGCGAGGGGAAGGTGGCTTCGTTATCGATGTTCGATTGGACCCAAGTCATCAGATGTTCAATGTATTCTGGTGCAGGCATCTTTGTGGGTTTGGGGTAACCGGTGGCTGCATCTTGCCAGAGATATTCGAATCTGCAACGCAGGAACATGCATGTCAGCAGGTTCTAGGAAGGGGAGGGGCCGACGTACTCATCTGTTGCTTTCATCTCAGGACATGATTGCGGCGAGCAGAACTCTGTGATGGACCCGTAGAGTAGGTTGATTTGGTTGTAGAAATCGACGACTGTTTCCCTCACAATCAGTCGTGCCAAACTCTGTGAGAGGGTGTGTATCCTTACCATTGACTGCCAGCCACTCGTTCAGATCCTCGCCTTCAGGTAGCTTGACGGCTTTTCTTAGACTTCCACTGCCTAGCGTTGCTTCGGCGAACTGTCTTAGCTGGTAACTTGATGTTCCTTTGTTGGCCCGCTGCGGTTTGAACTGGCCACGAGTGCGGGCATTGCTAGAGGGTGTGTCAATAGGGGAATTCAGGCCTCGACGGAGCAGCTGTGCGGCGCGTGAGGGAGTAGAGGGAGAAGACGTAGTAGAAGTGCGGTCACTACTAGTATTCTCGAGAAAGGTATAGGAATTGATCGTAACACATGAAGAGGATTGTTTGAAGGTCAAATGCGGATTCAGAGGTTGCGCAGAAGGAGAAGAATTGAGAAACTCGTACATTGTGGTCAATAACGAGGCCATCTGAGATGGTGACTCGTTTTGATAGAGGGTAGGAAAGTGTGATGGCGGTCTTGTTGTATGTGTCCTGCTGAACATTCCATATGTTGGTCAAAGTGTCTCTTTTATTGACTGTCTGGGATTGACTGCCGGTTTCTATGGCCACGGGATCAAGGCTCACCTTCACTTTGTTCGCCAGTGGACCGAAATGGTGGGAGAATATGCGGTAGGGTAGGAGGATGAAGTGTTGCAATTGCAAGGTCGTCAAGAACGATCTCGACTGAAGTAGAGGACAACGAGACTTGGTCAATTGGCATGAGAAGTGTTCTACGTAACAGCAATGCGGTTCCCTTTGCAGTCTCCGCAAGAAGAGCGCGATCGCAGCGCTCGGCGAACGAAAACGAAATTCCACTTGGCAGTTGTTGCCCAGCAACACAATCAACACAAGGCTGAAATTCAGGTCGAAGCCTTCAATGCACGTTCACATAATACACTTTCATTCTGACGAGCTCTGAATAGTCTAATTTAGCACTATGAATAGCTGACCAGTATTTCCATTTCGACGCTCAAGGAAAAGGATTCAGCCCAACCCAACACTCAAGCTACCGGGGTATCTATAAAGGCACACGTATATAGGCAAACCGCTCACAACTTCGCAGAGGTGGTGGCGGTGGCGGCCAAGTCCTCGACAAGCACGCGCACTTCATTCTCCAACTCCCCAGTCTCTTTGTGTGGGTCATACATCTTGTCCTTGATCCATTCCTCCAATGTCGCATCATCCATCTCACGGAGATGGTGTAATCGGTCGACATTGTCCCTTTGTGCAGCACGAATGACATATAGTGCAACACGGGCACTGACGTCGCGAATCCGGGTGATTGAAGGATACAACAATGCAAGCTCCTTCTCTTCTTCAGTAATCATCGTTGGCAAAGCTTCCCCAGAAGCGTAAATCATGTTTCCGGTGACCTGAACGGCTTTGCAAAGAATCGTACCCAAACCGATTCCAGGGAAGACGTACATGTTGTTACCTTGCCCAGGGTGATACATTTTGCCATCGTACATGAAGGGATGGAATGGTGAGCCGGATGCAAACAGAGCCCGGCCCTGAGTGTTGGTGATTGCTTCCTCGAATGTACATTCAGACTTGGAAGACGGGTTGGACAGTGGGAAGATTATAGGTCTGTCGTTCCACTTGCCCATCTTTTGTAAGATTTCTGGGGTAAACGCCCCTCCTATCGTACTTAGTCCCATGATGATGGTGGGCTTGACGTACTCAATCACCTCATCCAGGGACTTGAATTGTTGTCCGTCGTTGTCGGTTCTCGAAAAGTAGATCTTGTGGTCTGCAAGCTTGTCGCCACGGTCTTTCGTGACAAGACCTTTGCTGTCCACCAACCAGAAGCAGGACTTGGCCTCCTCCTCGGTCAAACCTTCGTGCATGAAGTACTCGACAATCTGTTTGGCGACACCAACACCGGCAGAGCCTGAGCCCAGAAAGACCGCTCTGTGGTCTCTGGGAGCCACGCCGGACTGTTTGACTGCTCCAATGATGCCACCCATGATCACAGCGCCAGTGCCTTGGATATCGTCGTTGAACATGGCATAGTCTTGACGGTATCGCTCAAGAGATGGGAAGGGATTTTTCCAATCTTCAAACTGAATGACAATGTCTGGCCATCTTTCTTTCAGTGCCGCCATCAACTCGTCGAGGAACTCTTTCTCCTCCTCCGCAGTCACTTTGTCCCTACGACTTCCCATATAGAGGGGATCTTGCTGCAATGTCTTGTTGCTCGTCCCGAGGTCCACTGTCAGTGGCAGAGTGCCCTCTGGTCGGATACCAGCACAGCCGGTGTAAAGTGCCAGCTTCCCGATTGGGATGCCCATACCACCAACACCAAGGTCCCCAAGGCCCAGGATTCGGGAACCGTCAGTCAAGACAGTTATCTCCACGTTATGCTGAGGCCAATTTTGTATAATGCTGGAGAGGTGACCCCGATCCTCAAAACTTAGGTACATGCCCTCGGGTTGCACGAAAATTTCCGACCATCTTTGGCATGCCTCTCCCACGGTGGGAGTATACACGAGCGGTGCCAGCTCGCTGAAGTGATCTGTCAACAGCCTGTAAAACAGATGTACGTTATTGCATCTCACGGCGCTCAAGTATTGAAACCTCTCAATATCGGAACTTTTGAGAGCCAACTGTGCCAAACATCTCTGCTTCTGGACCTCGTAACTTTCCACACGAGGAGGAGTCAGACCATACGTCTGAAGATATTTGCGGACTGGTATAGAAAGGGAGGTATCTAAGTGAGCAGCTCGGTTCGGGACATGAGCGATAGGAAGGGTGTGTTTGTGGACATGATGATGGAGGGTGGTAGGAGTGGTGGCAGTGACGGTGGCCAGGTTGCCTACGTGCTGCGCAATGGGCGCTTGGGTGGCAGTAGTGGTGGACATTCTAGCGGTTTGGGGAAAGGAGATGAGATTGAGGTTGAGCCTTGACCTGGATGGCCGGGAGATTTTGTAGAGCATTCGGACTGCGCATACGGAAGAATGTCGTTATGAACGGCTCGGGTCTTTAAACAGTGGTGAGCAAGTCTCCGACGCCGGTGGTCTAGAGCCCAAACCGCACAAGGACAGTGCTCGGGTGTGAAACAGTTTCCGAGCAAATCGAAACAGGACAGTCGAGTCGGATAATGGGTGAAACCGGAAGGGGGAGAGATATAGGATGCGAGAACAGGGTAAAGAGTCACACATGCGTCGCAACACCGATAGTAAGTGGAGTCATTGAAGCCCGTAGATATACTAAAATTGATTTAATGGGCCCGTCAAGTAGGTCAAAAGGCGCGCACATCTGCGGTGGCTGATTGATTAAGCAATTGATTAATGTGCCCCTCGGGGAGAGAAGACATGGTCTCGTGGGTGTGTTGACTCTCAACTTTCATTTTTTACCAGGAGCGAAGCATTTACAGGGCGTTGTTCAGCCAATCTCAAGCTCCCATTTTCGGAGCTCTAAAAAAAGTTGAGCTGCAGATATTTAGGGCTAAGGGGGCACTGGGGCTAGTCCCTATAACGAGTTAAAAAGCTTTCGGTCTCCGACTTTAGGGTTCCGACCTGCATTACCGGCCCATAGCCGCCTGGACGTTGGCTGCGTCCTGCCCCAGACTTTTCTTTTGACTTCCGGATCTGTTGAGCCTTGTGTCTACTCCCTGTGAGTCATGCCAGATGGAGGGAATGCGAGTCTGGTTGTTGGTTTTCTGATTCTCACGAACTTCTCCAGGGTAGATATTTGGTGGCAATCGCGATATATCCTATCACTTGTCTTTTAGTCTGTCTTTGAGTGTTGAAACCCTTTGGGACTCGAGTACCTCCTTTCCAAATGACCTCCCTGGCATTGAGAAAAAGGACGCAAAATCACAATGCACCCTGGCGAGAACAGATCACGTGGTTAGTACGTCCATCCGCGTTGACCTGGCCTTGCCTGGCTTGAGTGCCATACGCATCTCTGAACCAGTGAACCTTGTCCCCAGATCCCAAGGCACCCTTCCTCGGCCTAGTGGGGCATGGACTGTGGGATACGGGGTATATCATACCGTACCTAGGCATGGAGTAAACTCGGCTTTGGTGATGACCTCCATGGCTTCTCTAAACATGCGCTAAATCTGGTGGACTTGAGCATGTCGACCACTGTATACGGCTTCGCCTTGTTACGTGACTGGCAACTATCTGATTTAGATTCAAGTACCACAGATAGCACAACAAGAACCCCTTGGAATAGAACTTCCAAGACAGATCGGCGCTTCTATCAAAGAGACCTATTGGTTGGCTGCCGAATCTACACCTTCCATACATTCTACCATACTCCTCCTGGTCTACAGATCTCAGCTTTTCAGCACCAGGCCCTCAGCAGAAGTCGTCACGTCTAGACTTCGCCCATCGTTGTTGGCCTCCTATTCCGTGAAGCCAAGGGTTACAGCTTTGCTTTCGCCGCAGCAGGCCTGGACGGCTCACTCCCAAAGTCGAGGCTGTCAGGCAGCTCCCACTCGAGTCGCTTGGTGTTGACATAGGATGGATTGAGCTCGTCAAGGCTCGTGACGCCCATGCACCTCATCGTGGTTTCGATCTCCTCGCTCAGCACTTGAGAAGGTTAGTCTTCAGTCAGAAAAAAGGTGCCTCTACGTGGTTCGCGTTCTCCAGGGAAACAGAGTACTTACATTCAATGACCTTCAAAACACCTTCGTTGCCCATTGAAACCGCATACATGAAAGGCCTACCCACAGCGACGCCTGTGGCACCAAGACACAACGCCTTGATCACATCGGCGCCCCGTCGGACCCAACCATCAACGTAGATCTCCATCTTTCCTAGCAGATGAGGATGAAAGCGGCGGATTTCCAACAGAGTCCGAATAGCGCTGGGCGCGTCGTCGCACTGTCGGCCTCCGTGGTTACTCAGATAGATGCCGTCAATACCGTGCTCATAGGCGAGAGCTGCATCCTCGGGAGTTTGAATCCCCTTGAGCACTATAGGACCGTGATTCTGCCACGCATCACGGATCCATACTAGATCCTTCCAATTGAGCTTGGCTGTGTGGTGCCCACGATGAGGGACTCTACCGTCATTTTCTAACGTCCAAGTCCATTTCGTCGAGAAGTTGGTCTCGCCTGCCGCCGTGGCCAGCTTGGCACGATATCGCTCGTCTTCTTCCCGTTTGCCAACGACCGGCGTGTCAACGGTGATCATTAGCGCCGCAAATCCAAGTTCTCGAGCCTTCACAACGAGGTCGATAGTTTGAGACCTTTCGGCGGTCATGTAAAGTTGGAAGAAGAGCGCGCCATACTGACTTGTAGTTCTCTCAGAAGCCATACATTTAGCCAGATCGGCATGTGGAATCGTCGAAAACGTGCTGGAACAATAGGGTATCCCAGTCTTAGCAGCAGACCAGGCAAAACATAATTCGCCATCCTTGTGGACCAATTTCGCTCGCGCTGCAGGAGCAATAAAGAAAGGGAGCCTACTCTTCTGGCCGAGCATTGTCCGTTCCGTGTTGACATGCTCAACGTCGCGCATTATCCGGGGCCGAAGAGTAATCTTTTTCCAGTCATCACGATTATTCGCAAGAGAGCCTAGACTATCAGCAGCGGAATGGAAATATGTCCAGGGACCCTCGGGTATAATTCGCTGCGCGGCGTCCTCAATATCATCGAGGCTGTAACAGTGTGAGAGAGGAATTCTGGCGCTCGTTGCCTGATCGGGAAGGACTTGGGGTACAGCGACGGTAGCGACTGTTGAGGGATCTACCGGACCCAGATGCTTGTCCTTCGGGAGGGTTTTGTCAATCGTCCCCTCGGGATGATTCGGCTCGTAGATGGCTGTGGCATCCTTGCCCCCATATTGTAGCAAGATAGTCGACCCGCCAGGGTGTTGGTCAAGGTAAGCGGTAATGTCGTATACTTGTCCCTTAACAATCACCCAGCAGGACTCACGAGAGCTGTGCTCTGCTACCTCGGACCCATGTATCATTTTCGCGAGGGATCGGCCTTGATCTCTGTCAAGAAGCGCAAGAAGAATGATAGTGATCACTGCGGCCCATACTAGATAACTATACGTTAGGGTGGATGGAACCCCCGTAAGGAACGGAAAAGGGCCGGGAGTCCAACTTACAGTACCCCCACAGCAGCCTAGCCGCCCACTCGCTCCCCCTCACGCCTGTGCCCCAGGTATGTCCAGTAATCATTCCTGCGACTAGGGTTTGCCAAAGCCTATCACATCCCTCTGCCCACATTTGGGGCGACACCGATAAACATCGGGCTCTGCTGTCATTGAGATTTCGTCTTTGGCTCTAACTCCTACATCAAACTAGCTGGCAACGTCGAAATTCCTCACCTGCAAATGTCGCTTCGGCTGCAGGAAATACTCGACTCACCACGCGCTTCGTACAGCTTTTACCGCGAGTTTCGACATCAGGGTCCACTGCTGTGCGCACATAGCTCCACCTGCTTGTGCATATTGTCAAGCGATCGTTGCAGAGATACCGTGTCTAAGCAATTGGTCAAAGTGCATCCACAGTGTTCTGGAGCGATGACTTACATGTGAAGACAGAATTGTCCATGATCTGACGGCAGAAACTTAGCGGAGCTGTTGCACGAGCTGCTTCGTCTTTGCACGAAATGTCCTGATCTTCTAGCTCGCCAAACACCTCCGTCAACACCTCCTTCAATGCCCTGCCCGGGACGGTATCGTCCTTCGCCAGCCCTTGGGGAGTCTGCACCGACTGGCCAACTGTGAGCCACCACGACAAGACAAGAGCTAGACCATAGAAACCAGCTTAGTATTCGTCATTGACACGAAGATACTTGACGGTGAAGGGTACGTCACGCTTGACCTGGGACTGCCACGCAGGAGAGGGCACTTACCAGACTCGTATGCCCCTATCGGTCCGTGGGCGCCGTATACATCAGGAGACTGTTGAAAGTGGCTGATACCCAGCTTTGTCCGCACGAGCCATGAGTTTGCAGCATAACGGACAGCCTTGTACACCAAAGGCCGCGAATTAAACTCTGGGAAGGATTGAGGTGCTGAATTCCTGTTAATCATCGCCGGTTCGGCAGCGGCCTTCTCTTTCAAAGCGCGCAATTCTTCTCCCACATAAAGATGATAATAAGCCGATCCTAAAAGTGGTAAACTGTCCGATATGAGCGGACTGATATGGGCGAACATAACTTGTCCCGTTCGCAAATGCCGGCGTGTCAAGCTTTCCCAAGCCCCAAGACCCTTGTCAATCTTGCTCGTGAAGTCGGTCTCGAATATATCAAGGGATCCGACGGATATTTTCATCCTCTCATGGTTGCAGACATACAGCAGAATCCATCCAACGAGCGAGAATAAGCCGAGAGGACTCACTTTCTCCAAAATCGGTTCCCCCTGAAATAGCGACTCGGCGAAAGTCAGAAAGCTGATGTTGCTATGTTGATGGGGAACTCCGCCTAGAGAAGACCATTCTTGTGCTGACCGGGCCCTCCAGAGATCTTCGTCGAGCGGCAACGGCACATTCTGCAAGTGATGCTGCGTGCTCGTCTGGAAATTCTGGTCATACGAAAGAAGAATAGCGCTCATTGAACAACTCCAAGATGCTAGGCGGCTGAAGGTCTCGATGAATGACCACGTATTCCAATCCTGTTTGGGTTCCAGACGCTTTGCAAGTAAATCGTTCAATCCGAGCTTCAACATCGTCGAGACCCTGTTGAGCTGCATCTGTGAGCGCAAGGTAAACGTCTCGTTGTCACAGAAAGCCCCATAGTGTGCACAAAGTAATGAAGCTTGAATGGGCCAGAATTCGAATGATGAAGGCGCCTGACTGTCTTGCTTGATCTTGTGATCGAGCAGACGACACGCTGCCCCATATGCAGACTCAGCGAATGAGTATTCACGTGTGATTGTGGCGCCCAATGCAAGCACTGCGAGGACCAACGCAGGATCTGTCCCGCAAAGGCTGAAGGTAGCATGTTGAATAATCGGCACATGCAGATCCACACTATCGAAGTAGGCGGAAAGACAGCGTAGTATGCGGGATCGTCTTGGGAAGGGGAAGTCGTTCAGTTGTCCATTATGCAGAATGTCTTTCTGAAACTGATCAACATCCCCGGGACTGATGTCGAACACATGGGGTCGAGGCGCGTCTGTGGATCTCTCAAATGGATACGGTAGACTTGTGAAGAGACGAGGCTCAGAAATATCGGGTTCAGGCCTTAGGGAAGCAGATTGCCCGGCTGTCTGATCAAACGCCGCGGGGATCGGAGTGGTAAATCCCGTGGCGTTAACAATGAATTCCGGTAGGAGAATGTCTTCTAGAAACGTGAGGTCGTCGTCGAATATTGCACTGGGTAGTTCTGGCATCGTCATGGAATGGCCGGCCGTTTCCATGAATGTAGAAGTTGCTGAATAAGATTGTGTTGGCGCAGATAGCGGAGCAGCTTGGTGGCTGTTATCAACAAAGTTGGTCAACGCAGAACTGTTTCCCCTTGTGTCTTGTCCTTGAATTGTGTCAATGGACGATCGTGCTGGCGCCCAAGAATCGAGATTGCTCACGTCCGGGAATGGTTCGGTGGTCGGATTGGTGTAGGAATGTGTCGAAGTTCTAGCGGAGTCGAGATGCAGAAGATGTGTATCTGTCATAGATACGTCGAACTGAGAGGAGTCGAGATTGTTCATGCGAGTGTACATGTTGTTCGAAGGCCTTGTTATCTACTCAAGTCAGCATGTACGTGGTACGACGCGAGTTCAAACCTACCCCATTCATGAATTGCATCTGGTCTACCCGCTGGCGACTTGCACCATCATTTGTAAGTGTGCTGGTGGCGCTTCTGGAATTGTTCGTGTCTTCATGCTGTTGGGAGTCTGCCACTCCGTTTTGCTCATGTTGCAAGTAATCTGCCCTAGGGGAACTGGGTCATGGTAAGTTAGTCGTGGTTTTTGAGACAGAGCACTTCCCAGCAAAGCCTACCGAAAGAGCTGCGATTCACTGCTTTGTGTGTTTTGAGGTTGCTGATGTCCGCCAACAGTCACGGTGTCGGTGCTGGTATTACCATTCACCCCACCAGCTTCGACCATTCGTAGGTACGGTGCACATTTCCTCGTATGGCGCCGCAGAACATCCGAGCGGGCAAATCGCGCGTCGCAAGCCTTGCACTTGTTGGGTTTCGAGTTTTGATCTGATTAAGGAACGTCAGGATTTCCACAGCTATTTGAGGGAGAGGCTCGTGGGCTCATGAAGAGACGAACGGGAGAGCATGTGGCGCTGGAGATGTTCCGCGCGGACAAAGGCCCTCTGGCATATCTTGCAGACATGAGTGCGACGTCGTTCGATGGGCTCGATGGTATCGCTGGTTTCTAAACCGGTTGTCAGTCGCGTCAGCTTTTCCTTCACGTCGGACGGAGTCGCCATGGCATACCAGAAGTCGCCGCCATCACCACCAAGTGCGGGCAATTTCAGACTGCAGCGAGCATCTCGTGCACCGGCAGGAGCCAGTTCTCGAGATCGCGGTTGTGGTGAGCGCAGCTTAGGTCACAACTGAGGAGGATTGGAGTGATTGTGCGCAATTGAAACATGTGCATCCTCCGGCGCAAGGCAGAAGAAGGAAAACCCTGGAAAGACGGGCTAGTGCTACAGACTTGCCCCGGGAGGGGAAGCCCCAGGGTCTGTTGGAGCTACCAGGTAGGGACTACTACGTAGTCATGGTTTTCAGCAACGATTTACGCCGGTCAACAAATGGCCAGTGCCCCCAAGGATAATAGTACGTAGTTACTCTCTGGGTAAGTTTCACTGATGTGTCCCAGGCGGCGCAGCAAGAGGGGGTTCCCAGAAGGATCGTCAGTGCTTCTTCGCATGATAGACAATCTGCTGCACACGAGTACCACGCTTTCACACTCGTCTCAGTCAAGTCAGCATAACTGGCCATCGACTTAATTGGTGTGCTGCAGCGTTGAAGCTATCGTGCAAGAAAGCTACGGAGGCTACTGGCTTAGCCATCTTGACTACAAGGTACGAGGCAGTTTAGAGATTGGTGATAGGTGCTCGACGCGGGGTGGCTGACGTACGTGGGCCCCCAATTCGAGAGACTTGAGGAATACTACCAATTGAGCCTCCAACTGGGGACCCCAGCCGTGTGTGTTCGGATGAATCGGGCTGCAGGTTACGCTAAAGGTGCTTAATATTCCGCCTAACTGTCTGGCGGCAAATGCTGTGCGGAACTTTTCCGGATACCCTATGACACTCCAGCGATTTCACTTCAAAGCCTGCCAAAGTCTCTTGACTTTTTGGCGGCTCTCTCTGTGTTACTCGATCGCCGGGTGATTCGATCTATCGGGCGCTTCCGGACTTTGAATCGGCACAAACTCCGGGCTTATGGCAAGACCGGTGCCGAATGAATTGATCATGGACAACTCATCCTAAGTAGCGTTCTGAGGCCAGATGAGGGCAATCCACACTAGGACGTTCTCATGTAGCAGAATGTGCCTCATGATGGTGCATCACTTTACAAAACTGGCCGAGGCTAAATGCCAGGTCGTGTCAATACCTATGCATATCTTTGCGGAGACTATTAACATCAGCAGCGGCGATATCAACTACAGTACATGAGCGACATCAAAATATGTGCATATATCAAGCCCAGCTACAGGCACTCCACTAAGATGCAAAATCAAACATCACACTCGCTTGAAGGAGGGAGTTGAGAAATCAATCAACACGCGACCTTTATCGCTTCCAAGACCCTAGGCTGCAGTCGTCATTGCTCAAATCTTTGTACAAACAACCCAGAGCTGTGATGAACGGCCAGTCCTGGTGATCTTGTTGAACTGGGCGAGTGCACCGCCATACCCAGCGCGGAGAACCTCAGCGCCTTCGTCAATATCACTCTGTCCTACAATGAGCGTTCAAATAACAAAAAACCCTGACCAAATCGCTTGTCTGAGATGAAATGTTCTGGTCTACGGAACCACGACCTTAGCGTAAATCATGACGCTGGTGCCAGTTTCTTGTATTGCGGGCTGTTATTCCGGGGAGGTGTTTGGCTGTACAGGGGGAGTGGCGTGCCCATGACTTTGGCTTTGATTTGCAGAGCGATGTGACGAGACATGTATCTCGCCTGGCCAATGGCTCCGCCAGTATACCAGAAGGCGGGATCTAGAGAGCATCGGTCAGAACAAACTTGTCTTCCCTCGAAATGAGGTGGTTACTCACGGCCGGATGGTTTGAAAGCGCCACGTAGTTCACCTTCTGCGTTCAGGCCCCAGTAGTCCTCTACTTGAGCAGCAGTGTCGGTGCCCAGGAGTTCGGCGACGACAAGTCGCATATTGCCGACGAAACCGGTGGCGAAGAGGACGACGTCCGCCTTCAAATGGTGGCCGTTGGCGCACACGAGGCCATCCTCAACCCATTTGACCGGTAACGAATCGGTCTGCATCTTGATCTGTTGGCGGATATTAGAATGGAATCAAAGGACAAAAGTCGAGGATGGCTCACCAAGCCTTGAGCGATCTTTCCTGAAGTGCCGACATCCATATAGTGGCCTCCCTGCTTCACGAAGACGACCTTGCCCATGTCTGCGTAGCGATCCAGGAGGAAACCGGCCTTTTCCAAGGCGTCAAATCGATCAGGATTAGCACGAATTTTATTGTGCAGCATCTTTCCGGCCAGTAAGGGGGTCAGAGCCGACGGGCCTGTGAAGAACATCATGTCGGCGAATTCGGTTGGGATTTTATCGTTGTAGAGCACTGGAGAGGGGTTAGCAACGACCCCCAGCCGAGAATGACTTATACACTTACGATCGTGAGTCTCTCTGTACAGATCCACGGGTATAACAACTGTTTCTACGTTAGACACTGCCCAAAGTTGAGAATTTGGTGTCACTACTCACAAGTTGGATTTCTCTGGACCATTGTCACAGAAGCCAGGCCGGCACGTTGCATGTCATCGGCAACATCGTGGGCTTTGCAAAAGTCAGCAGGAGCTCCTCCATTAGCACTGGACTGGGGTTCGTCCTAACCTGTGTTCCCACTGCCCACGACTATACCGTGCTTTCCAGCCCATGCCTTGGAGTTTGTGTAATCGGAAGAATGTAGCGCAATGCCCTTGAATGCCTCCTGATGACAAGATTAGCCACATCTCCCAATGTAACAGCATTCGCGCCCAGACGTACTCGGTTTTCATATGTTGGGGCAATAGGGAACCGAGAGTTGGCGCCCACTGCAAGAGTGATGTAAGAGCAAGTAATGGTTTTCTCCTCGCCATTGCGCAGAAGCTTCAGCTCCCAGGTCTCATGCTCTGAGATCCACTTCCCCGAGAGAACGGTAGTGCTCTGCCATGTATTCTAACGCAAGTTAGCCATGATCTTCTTGGACACAACGCTGGGAGATCGAACAATGTCAAACTTTTTGACCCATTCGCGGTAGCCTTTCGCAAGGTCATCTTTTTGAAGCCACTCTTGATAAGTTGCTGGGAAAGTTCTTTCGAATGGCAAATGAGCTGTGACATGTCTGTTAGAATTAAGTTGTAAATGGAAAATCCTGCGCGTCTTACCAAACTCGCGGACCGTGTGCACTAGACTCTGTTAGTTCTCGTCAACCATCTCACACGCTGGAAGGCTATACTGACATCTCGTAGAATCGTATCTCTTTGCCCAGCTGTCTCCCACCTCCTCGTATTTGTCCAGGACCACATACTTTACACCTAGCGCTTTAAGCCGGCCACCAACGCCTAGTCCTGCCTGGCCGCCCCCGATGACAACGGCTTCAAAGTCCACATCGTGTTTGGACTCTCCATTTGTAACAGCGCCATTTGAAGTGGTGCCGTTTCTGGTGTTGTCAGTTGACGGCTCGCTGTGACCGTTGGTGCCGTTTAACAGCTTCTCCCCGTTCAAATCATATGTTGGTTCCAGCTTGTCGACGCTTGGTTCGCCCACAAAATCCTTGATGATCGTGCGCATAACCCAGATTTTCCAGATGCCATTCTTGTCCGGAACAACTGAAAGAAGTCCGTCTGCGGTCATGGCCGGTACACCCTGAGTCTCAAACTGGAATATGATATTTGCCCAGTGAGCATCTCCCGCTTGGTGAACACGGGGTTTGCCCTTGATCTGGAAATTGGTTGGCTTGTGTGTTGCCGATGTCTCCTTCCACGCAGCTGCTATGCCTTGAGCAGAGTAAAATGTCCGCATGGTGCCAGTCATGACCAATGTGTCGCGCCATAGTGCATCCCGGATGAAATGAGCTTCACCCAGAACTTCGAAAGAGGAATTGAAGTAGTTGGATATAGCATCCACATCTATGAATTCCGGGATAGGAATGCTGGGTAGGCTGACTGGAAGATCTGGTAGAGGATATATCGATGCAATGTCCGAAAAGTCCGACATCTTGACGATAGAGTCGTTTAGTTACCGTTGTGAGGACGCTGATAGAATCTGATTGTCGATCTGAAGACGGTTTCCATCTTCTGTTCTAACGCGGTTCATATGAGGCTGAGAAAAGCAACGCTCGCTCTTTCAGGATACCGTCGCGGTGCCGAGACGCGCGAGAAAGAGTTATGTGGGGTTGTGAGGAGGGTGGGGAGTATTGGGAAAGCCTGGAGCAAATCCTCATCACCTCCGCTCTTCAATTGCCCACCATCATAGATTTGGCCTCGCAAAAACACGCTGGCGAGGCCGAGGTTCTGTGCTTGGGGCATGTGCCGGGTTCCCATTGACTCAGGGTCTAGGATTCGTCGTTGAAGCCCTTGTTTGGGAAGCCACGACCAAAGATTACCTAGCTTGTGATCGAGGTAGCGCTTCACGCCCGGGGTAAGCTTCTCCAGCCCAAGCTAGAATTCTCCAAGCTGCTTGATCCGGGTTCCGATAAAGTCGGTGCACGATCTTCTTAGAGTTGTCCTTTACCACGACAGAGAATTTCACTGCGTGCAACTACCGAACAGCAACAAGATATTCAGAGATGGGATTGGATTTTCTGTCTGAGTTTCGGACTCGCGAAGGAGAGGATGACATTCGCAAAGCTAAATGGTATATAATTGCGGTACGAGGCTTCACAATAACGCCATGAAAACAGCTAAACCTTCAAGGCATCGGCCCTCACGTCTGCTGGAGCTGGGGAGCACGTAGGGGAACTGTACCGAACGGTCACAGCCGGCGTGTCATTGGAAGAGAGAAAGATTGTGCAACGGAGAATGAAAGAGATAATCCTGAAAGGTTCAATTCTTTATGGAGTACCTCGATCAGCGCAAGGTTCCTCTTCTCTTAACGCGAGCATACCGGAACAAGAAATCGACATCTACGCCCCCAGGTAGGTGCATATTATGTTATAATCATCCACCTTCAACCTTGCGTCAATCTTCCTGTTCTAAAGGTGGTTAAATCAGGACCGAAAAAATCAGCAACCCAGGCGATGAGCAAAGAAGGGCCGAGAGGGGTAAGAAGTATTTTGACACGCTCTGGGGCGGACCTGAACAAGGAGAAGACCAACGAGTTCGCGCCTCCAAATACTATGCCGATACCTGTAAGGCACCTGAATCTGACGAGGGGCGTTTTTCCTGCTAAATTCTGGGATTTGACAGGTCTTCTCAACATCAAGACCAACTATGAGATGTGGATGAGTGAGGACTCCATACTGTCCTGGATCGAGACGCAGCTGTGCAACGTGGCTTTGCTGATATGCAACAACTCACCGGTGCAGGCAGGGTGGCATATGCATGGCACACTGAGGCACGGAGCGACCAGAGACCAAGTTCAATTCTCTCGAGATCTGGCGCTGGCAGTGGCACGGCAGTTCAATGCGAAGACTGGCGACATTCCAAAAGTAGAGGACCTTAAGGTGTAGCTCCAAGCCTAGAAGGCTGAGCCACTGAGGGCTCTTGAAAGGATATACTTAACGAGTTTGCCTGACCAGAGATGTTGTCCCATATTCTAGAACTAGGTTCAACCATCTTCCTCCTCTAAACTATTTTTCATCTTCTCAAAAAATCCGTTGTCTAGACTCTGGACATTGCTTCGGGAACCTTTGCGCCTTGAGGCCATCTCTGCCAGAAACCATGTATAGATATGACATAGACGTGGCCTCGAACCCTCGACCTGTCTAAGCAAAGCTCGGATCCTGAAGGCTTTGGCCCTGCTGTTTCGAAGCACTGCTCGGCCCCCACTTTATCACAAGCGGAGCACTCTGGGGTCCAGGTGACCGCTGGCTGGTAATGTGGGAGATGTGGGAATATGCTTTAATGGCGCATGGGGTTGACGGGGGTGTTCGGTGTCGGAGTTTTCTGGAAGACCGCTTCGGCATGTCACACTCCAAGACGCGACGCGCCTTGTAGCCATTGGATGATTGTTTAAACACTTTCGAAGACGCAATATCCCACGTTTCGGGAAGGTCAACAAATTGTCTGGAAAAATCGGCCATCA
Organism: Exophiala sideris; assembly: GCA_000835395.1. Classification (NCBI taxonomy): domain Eukaryota; kingdom Fungi; phylum Ascomycota; class Eurotiomycetes; order Chaetothyriales; family Herpotrichiellaceae; genus Exophiala; species Exophiala sideris. The sequence continues at coordinate 1,391,864 of KN846954.1, read as the reverse complement.
TACTCTTTCATTCACTCGATCAGATAGACCAACCGTAACGACTTGATCTAGCAATGGCAGCGTCAAAGGTCGCCATCGTCACCGGGGCTGCAGGAGGTATCGGCGTACCAATGTGTAAGGTCTTGCTCAGCAAAGGATATCATGTCGTTATCGCAGATATCAACCCCAAAACTGGTGCAGAAACCCAGAAGACTTTGGGCGACAAAACACTCTTCATACAGTGTGATCTTGCCGACTGGGAATCGCATGCGGCCATGTTCAAAAAGGCTTTCGAGTGGCACGGCCGAGTCGATGCGTGCGTTGCAAACGCTGGCATCGTGGAGAAGGAGAAGTTTTACACCATCCCAAACATTGAACAAGAACCCGAGAAGCCAAATCTCCTGGTCGTTGACGTCGACCTGAATGCCGTCATCTACGGCCTGAAGCTCTTCAGACACTACTGGAAGAAGAGTGGCAATTCTGGGGTGGGTCGGATGATCATTACCAGCAGCATGGCTGGAATTTATGCTTTCACTGCAGCGCCGCTGTATTCTGCTGCCAAACATGGGGTAACGTCACTGTGATTTCACGTTGGGGACCATGATTTTGCTAACTCCGGACAGATCGTTGGGCTCGTAAGAGCAGCCGCCCACGGACTTCGCAAGAACGAAAACATCACCATCAATACAATCTGCCCAGGTCCAGTGGACACTGGTATCAGCGAGGAAATGAAGAAAGTGGTGCCTGGGCATCGTTGGACGCCCATGAGCGTAGTGTTGGGCTCATTCGAGAAATTCCTCGACGAAGAACTTACTGGACAATGTGCCGAGGCCTCCAACAAGCAGTTCTATCTGCGCCATGCTGTGGAATACTCAGATGAAAACTCGGAATTCTTGATCGAGGACATGAAGAAGCATGTATGAGCGGCATCACGACATATTTGCAGGAATTGGGAAGGAGTCGTCTGCAACCTTGTGTTGCTTTTCTTGAGTATGACCATGTCAGGCTGGGTGTAACAACCAATGCACCGGCGGTTTGCCTTTGAGCTCCCTAACGTAGCTCAAAAAATACAACTCCTCCTACCGCATCACTTGAATTCCCTTAAATAGAGCCTGCAATGGGCTGCACTGTCGTCTGCAGGCCATGTCGAAGGGCTGCCAATTATGGAGGCTTTTCAGCGGAGAAAGAACTATGGCTATGGAGGCATAGTATCCGGCATTCATCACACCTTTGAAAACTGGATCGCCTTGCTTGGAAGCTGGAATGGGGTGACAGAATTAGAGGAAATCGCTACATGTTCTGTGTAGCAAAATATACTCTTAAAAGTTTCTGCTACGCCGTGGCACGATCTAGAGATCGTTTATCGAAGACTTCCATTGCCTTACCTTTAGATCTTTCCTTTGGACGCTGCCTCCTCATACATGGTCTTTTCAAAGAGGTAAATCATCTCTTGAACCTTTGCATCCCCTGACGGCATCGTCTGGCCACCGTAGAAACCACATACTCCAGCTTTTCTGTCGAGAAACTAGTAAGGAAGAAAGAGGTCAGCATTAACTTGAAGACTTGGTGAAACAAAGAAACGACCCTCCACCTACCCAGAATAAGTTTGGCATGCCACTCCAGTTCAAACATCCCTTCTTGCGATAGGTGACTCCCTCTTGGTTAACATCCTCTGTGGTCAACAGACCACCAAGACCCCAATCATATCGAACTCCTGGTGGGAACTTGCCGATAGCACAGGGCCCTTTTGTAGGGCGACCGGCGTAGAGTGCTTGAAGGGCGTCACGGCTCTCCGTGCTGAGCTGCGGTTCGAACATCGTTGCCGTCGTCTGTCTTTTGAGTAGCTTCTCATCGTCGACAAGAAGGCTGTGGAGGATCTTTAGGTACGAAGGCGCTGAAGCGTACAGCCCTTGTCCTCCCATCTCCGTCTGAGCTGCGGAGTGCATGTCCGGTCCTGAAAACGCTTGGACTTTGCCTTGAGGATCTGCTGGGTCTCGGATACTCATGGTGGCCACTCGGTCTTTGAGTTCGGGGTTCTTTTTTGCCCAAAAGGTCATGTCGGAGATACCAAGTGGCTTGAAGATATTGGTTTGACAGTAAGTGTCGAGGTCAACATTGGCGAGTCGAGCCACCAGTACACCGGCCCAATCCAAACTGGTGCTGTACAACCATGAGGTCCCGGGTTCGAAAACAAGTGGCAGATTGTAGCTTTCAACCACGTTTTTAGGAGGCCCTGCAACGCCGAGTGACTGCTGGTATTCCATCAAAGGGGGTGACATGAATGTATAAGCAAGTCCAGATGAGTGCGTGAGAAGATGGCTGTTTTGAAAGTCAGTGCCTGACCATGGGCTCCGAGGCTCTTGGAGACTGACCGTAGTGTGATAGGATCCTTTCGTTTGGTAAACACGGGCTTACCATTTTCCATTGCTGTTAGGATCGGCTGCTCCGCAATCTCCGGAAGAATTTTGGCGACATCATCGTCCAAGGTCACTTTGCCGGCCTCGACCTGTTGCAGAACGGCGATAGTGGTAGCCAGCTTTGAGGAGCTGAACAGTGCGAAAATGCTGTCTAATTCAAGAGGTGCTTCCTTTCCCTCCACCAGGGACTGCTTTCCGAAAGCCTTTGCATAAGTAAAGTTCCCCGACTTATCAGTAGCGGCCAAAACCGCACCAGGGATCTTGCGCTCGGAGGATGCAGCCTCGAATGCTTCTTGAAGAGCTTGCATCTTTCATACGTGTTGTCTCTGGCCTGTCTCAGCTACAACCCCAGTGACTGTACTGGAAAGATGTAGCCTGATAGCTAACTGCAACTCTGCTGTCAGGGGCTGGAATGACTAGTGGATTTCCGGAGGAGCTTGTTTCGAGCTGCTGTCAAGGACTCAGGGGACCTGCTAACAGGCTAGAGACATTCAATTTGGAAGGCCACGGTCACAAGTGTGTAATCCACGTCAATGCGCTGAAGCATCTGCTGCACTAGGTGCGGACCAATGCCGTTAGTCACAAGGATTGTACTCACAACTCTGAGGTGAGATGCTAAGGATGGTCTTCCCCCACAGGAATGGCCACGATGACTCCGTCGTTCAGAAGCAGGAGACCCCCCGCAAGCTTACCCCCATCATCCCCTTCCCCCATATCTCCACATGTTTCGCTTTTGATGCTGTACTTCTTGCTCCTCGTTGCATCTCTTCCCGGATTTGACTGGGACACAGCACTCATCTTCAACGTCTAGTTTCCATTTACACCCGATCCGCGTTGTCTGGCATAAACTCAACAAACGACACAGCACTCAATACATGGCTTGCTTCGGCACTCGTTCCGCATCTCCTGGTATACACTCCACAAAACGAGAATAAAACACACAAAGATGAGTATAGTGGTTGATGCCCCTGGACCAATCAGGTTGTCCTACCCATCAGAGACGACGTGGTGTCCCAGCCGCACCTCGACAGATGAGGCTAGGTGTATTCCCGCCCCAAGGGATCCCACGCGCGTGCTGCTGCCAACGTGTACCCAGATTGGGTAACCTTTTGGTGGCAAAGGGTCACTCAACCTATTGATGGACCTAATAACTCGCGAACCTTACAATCTGAACCATACCGTGCTCTAGACTTGGCCTTTCCTCCGCCATCCATGATGTAAGGGGGTAGGAAAGTTTTCCTTAAAACAGTCTGGAAGCATGCTGTGCATTGCCAATTCACGGCCGCCATGTTACGCACGTCCTCGATTGAGCATATACTCGAGATTTTGAGGCTATCATGACCTTGCTATTGTTGTTGGGTTGAGGCTCTGCTTGCCAGAACCGAGCACCAATGTGCCAGATCTAGATATGGTCGACATTAGTGCGGGGACTAACGACCAACCAGTGCTTCAGCGTTCGTCAATCTCCGGGGCTTCCGCGCAAGCGAGATCCCACACCATTACCTCGTATCGGATGCATCTGGCGGTAATGGATGTGAGTTCCTGGAGGGACGGAAAACGACCGCATGGTTGTCTGGGCGCCGCTAGTACTCGAACCGTGTATGCGTTGCGCAAAGCCTATCCCAAGTCATTACAAGTTCGACGATGGTGGTTGGAAGTTATGGAGAAGCGGAGACTGCTCGCGCTCAATTTGACATCGGCTTGTGGAGATGCTGGAGAGGGTGGAGGTGTGGGATTTGCGGGGAAAATTCGGAGCCTAGACCATTCTAGGAAGGGCTGCTGAAGCGGCACAGTTTTTCACCTTGATCCTTGAAAGTTCATAAACGAGTTGCTTTCCCTTCTTTTCACAGGACAAGGTCCATGCAATTATACCTTGCCTCCTCTTCCTCCCTTCTTGCCTTCACCTCTGTACGCCCGATCAACCACAATCTACTTCTGACACTTTTTACGCCTTTCGCAGCTCCTCAACATGGGTTTCGGAGTCCTTGAGCCCCACACTAGTCTGGAGCATGTGCCTGGCACAGCACTGCTCCAAGACGCTATTCCATCGGAAACCGCCCATCTCAAGAAGGGGTCTGGCCACAACGCTGATGTCGTCCTCATACCGCAGCCATCGAGCAACCCAAATGACCCGCTCAACTGGCCATTGTGGCAGAGAGATTTGATTTTGGTCATGTTCTGCTTCCTTACCAACGTCTGCGTTGGCGGGTATGTTGCTCTTCTGAAGTCATTTGGAATAACGTGCTAACCTTGCATAGTGTTGGTCCACTGATTGGTGTTCTTGCCCTTGACTTTGTCATTGCATGGGGTCTCGACTTCACCCATGTCACCTTGCTGTCTGGATATCCGCTCGCACTTGTTGGTGCTATCTCCCCATTTGTGGCTGCATTGTGCCACAAATTTGGCAAACGCCCGTTCTTCCTCCTTTCCGTTTGTTTCCTGTTCGCGGGCACTTTTTGGTGCGCTAAAGCGACGGGCTACAATTCTATGGTTGGAGGTAGAATGATACAAGGCGTCGGGTCGGCTATCTTTGAAAGTGTCACCTTCACTCTGATCGGCGATCTCTACTTTGTTCACCAGAGAGGCTCACGCATGGCCATCTACATCGTCGCTCAAGTCGGGCTCGTGCTACTTCCTTCCCTGCTGACCGCTGTCGTTTCTCAACACCTCGGCTGGCCTTGGTGTTTCTGGATTCTCGCGATCTTCTTGGGAATTGGTATCGTTCTTCTCGTTCTTTTTGGGTGGGAGACTCAATTTAATCGGAACCACCTTTACGATATCGATACGTCGTCCCATGATGTAAGTGGTACTGCCGACTTTCTAGAAACTTGCTTACCGAATGAAGAATATCCACGTTATCGAGGAGCTCAGAAGCGGCAAAACCGCCACCGAGTCCGATGCCGATCATCTGGAAAGAACTGTCACCCAAGTTACCGGCCACAGTGTCAAGCGTGATCCTTTCCTAAAGCGAATGAAACCCTGGACCACCACATACAGTAACGAGAATCTACTCCAACTGATCGTCCGTCCATTCTACATATTGCTCAACCCCGCCATCTTGTGCTCCGTCCTTCTAATTGGCTTCTTCCAGCTTTGGAATGTTGTCATCAACTTCATGCTGGGCGAACTGTTTGGACCTCCTCCTTACAACCTCGACACACAACAAATAGGCTATCTCACCGCTGGTCCTATGGTTCTCGGAACTCTTACTTGCGTTCTCTTTGGAGGTGTGTCGGACCGACTCGCCAAGTGGGCCGCCATGCGTAACGGCGGAATCTACGAGCCCGAATTCCGTCTTCTCTCTATGGCCCTCGCACCAGTCTTGAGCTGTATTGGGTATTTCGTTTTCGGCTACTGTGCAGCTGAGGGCAAGAGTCCTGTGATTATGTCGGTTCTTTGGGGCGTCGCTTTTGCCAGCTGCGTTGTTGTTACAGCCTCGGTGGGCGGCTACCTGGTCGACGCCTATCGAAATGTTAGCATCGAGGTTTTCGTCGTCTCGATGTCCATCAAAAACTTCGTGTTTTTTGGATTTTCCTGTAAGTCAAACTTGCCCATTGATGGAACACAATTCAAATTCTAACCTCGTTCTAGTTTTCATCAACGAATGGCTCGCCAAATGGGGCGCGAAGAAGGTTTTCTACACCATTGGCGGAATCAATCTGATACTCCTCTCCTCAACAATCTTCATGTTCGTATATGGCAAGAAGATCAGGGCTTGGTGGCACAAGCATGACATCTTTGAAAGAATCGAGCAACGTGGACGGAAACAGTAAATTGGGCCGATTGTGTGAAGAGACAAGAGATCATGTCCTCGGAAAAATAGGCACATTCTTCTTATGATGCTCTGACAGGGATAAGTGCGCCTGCTGGTGTTTACTGAAGTCTCTGTGCGCTTATATGCAGTGTTTGTTGGAATTGTATCTATGATCATTGTGCTGGGAGTTTCATGATGGAGAGTTCGAGACTTTGATTCGTGTTGAGGTGGTAGACCTGAGATTGAATGGACGTTGAAGCATCAAATGTTGCATGACAACCAAGAATCAGAGTCCTTGCTTCTGCTTACATCTCATTGGTATGCATTTTACCGATTTTCAGGGTAGGATACGGAGCCCTCATAGTCGTTGTGATCGCTCGAACTCAGACTCTACCTCTTGGTGTATCTAAATGCCTCTTCCTCTCTCAGGCAGCTTTCCAGCCCTAGGAGTGAAGTACTCAAGGCCAACGTACATCTGGTGTTTCGGGCATGATACCCTATTGACAAGGTGTTTCTGCCTTGGTCAGAGCTCGGGAAGGAAGTAATGGTACTTTAATCCGTTCACTCATTGTTCAGGTTCTCAGGGATGGAGGAGATTTCTGTTAAGGTGACAAGCGCCAGCATGGTGGCAGGTGAGTTTACATTAGGAATCCCCAGTCTAGCTAGTAGGACCCTTAGATGGCAAGAACAGTATGCCGAGTATGATGCCCAAGTACAGGTGTTCGGTTTCGCGTCAATCCACAGAGGCATGATTCGGGAAAATATCTAGAGCGATGTGGTGTCCCTGTTTGGACAGATCATTCAAATAGCATGTAATATTTCAATGTTATTTGCACTGAAAGGAAGTGCGAATAATTACAATCTTAATGACGTTTGTACTATGTAGATCCTTTGATTGTGAATCTCGCTGTGGTGCGCAAGGTGGCATCAAAAATGTCTCTCATACCTAATAATTTTTGGGAATGTTACTCGCAAGATACGCCTATACGTGTGAGTGACTTACCTGAGAGACTACTGTCGGATGCCTAAAATCGTGGACATTTATAAGCGCTACGGGGGCTGAGGTGGCCCTAAGTTTTAGTGATATCACTCCGCCGTGCACGAGATATTTCGCTGGAGTCATTCCCGTCGACATAACTCTCGGACCATGTCTCGTATTCGCTTCCGCATGAATATGGTGCTTCGAGCGAAGACGACACTCCCCTCTGAAACAGTTCTCACTCTGCTTATCACTACATCAATCCCCAATGAGACATTTTTCTCACAGGTACAACAAAGCTCTCTTTAGAGGTCACGAGCCGCCGTATTGAGTTCTGACCCGTCACCTTTCTTCACATTGCTGTTACGATTCACCTCTTTTTACTCTCCGATACGTGCGCACAATTCCAGGTCTAGTCACGCCCGTAGATTCTGGCAGACCTGTTGGCCGCACAACGGAACTTTGGATTGCACAGTACCAAGAAACCATGCATTATTAGTTGCAAGCTGCCCACATCGTCTCCGCACTTGGCCACTGCACCTCGAGCCCAGCCCCCACAAGGATGCCTCACATTTGGGCATACCCCTAAGCCTAGTGCGGCTTGGGCACAAGAACGGATCGCTGGTAGGTTTCCACATGTTCTCGTGACATGGAATAACAACATTACGAGTGGTCTTGAGGACACTCATCATAATCAGGAGCTTTTGCGCACCATGACCTATTCCTGCCTCAAACATCCATCATGTCGTGGTTAAGGCTTATCAGATTCACGGATGATGCTGGGCGGACGACATTTGGCGATCCATGCATTGACCACGGTGAGGATCTTGTCCCCCTCTACAAACAGCAGGACCTGTTTGCGATCAAATTCCTAGGGGACAGCGCTTTCGCGCTCACTAAAACCAACGAAAGAGTCCGCGTCAAGCGCCTGCTTGCTGTTTTGACTCAGGATGACGTCGCTGTCTTCAAGTGCATTGGTCTCAATTATCGCAAACATATCGCCGAAACAGGCCGCAAGCCTCCCCCATTTCCTTCACTTTTTATGAAACCTGCTCCTGCAATTGCTGCTTTTGATGGAGACATACATGTTGCTCCAGTTGCACAGGGCAAGAATCTCGATTACGAGGGCGAACTTGTACGTCAAATGCCGCAAGATCCCTATCGTCTCCCAGCTTCTGACCACTATTCAGGCTGTTGTCATTGGGACTACGGGGAAGAACATTTCCAAAGAAGAGGCCTTGTCTTACGTCGCTGGATACGCATCTTCGAATGATGTTTCAGCAAGAACCTGGCAGCGTGACCCAGCTTATGCTGGCTCGGTGCCGCAGTGGTCCTATGCCAAATCCTTTGACACCTTCGCCCCGATAGGACCTATGCTCGTTTCACGTGCTGTTGCAGGAGCAGGAGACCACCTGAGATTACAGACCTTGGTCAACGGCGAGATACGTCAGGACTCAAACACAGGCGATCTGTTGTTCGGCGTTGCCGAACTTGTCAGCTTTCTTAGTCAAGGCTCTACGCTACAACAGGGGACAGTAATCATGACAGGAACCCCTGATGGAGTAGTCTTGGGGATGCCTGATCCCAAGCCATGGCTGCAGGATGGCGATGTGGTCGAAGTCAGGATTGAACAGCTGGGCAGCTGTATAAACAAGGTCGTGTTTGACCAAACAACAGCGCTTCCTACGTAAATCATGCTGTCGCCAAACTACGCAAGCGACGACTCGCAACTCAGGAACAATAACGTGGTCGGTGCAACCTACAGCAGCAGCGAATGTGGGCTTGAAAAATCTACTGCTAAGCTAATTCTTCGCTTCGCACCTGAATTGGTGTACCGCTGCACAAGATCGAATGGTACGGAATCCGCCTCTACTGCATCAAGTATTCCTTGACACCTGAAGGTTCGCTACTGTGAGGATGCTTCGGTGAAGTACTGAGTAGTCTCGAATCTTCCCGACACTTGCTTGGTTGTGACCTAAGTACGAGGCACAGGCTGTGCTGCAGAGTTAGGTGGTAATGTGCAGCCTAAATCCGGGCTGTAAGCCCCTAAGAATTCCCCTCTTCCCCTCCAAACATACAGTACCCTGTCGCGCCCGGCTGAGCTGCCTAAGTCAGCCCCATCCGCTTACAGTACCGCCCTCAGCCAGCCTATTTTTCCATTAGGTGGTCATACTGTAGTCGTAGTATCCTGACCAGGTGCAGCATGGTAACCCCCGCATCATCGTTCCGACATTTGGTCCCACCACCAGACACTCAGCAAGCGTTTCTTCGTCCTCGAGGTTGGCTAACTTCTGTGCAGATTGCGAGTCCACCTATAACTACACAAGCATGAGCCCTACAAGGCGCCAATAGTAAGTCCTAAGCAGGATACCATAATGTCGGATTGGAGCCACGATGAGTTCATGTCCCAGTGGGACAAGAAATACGTCTCTACCAATCTCAACCCCAAATCACGACCATATGACCGAGATCTTTTCCTTGGACTCCAGAACCAATTGATTTCTTCTCAACCTGGGATACAGAACATCGCATATACTCTTATTGTATGTACAGTCCCTCTGAATCTCCATGGCTGCCAGTAGTTGACTCTACACAGGCTGCGGCATGCTGTGCAGTAGGTCGCGCCGATGTTGTTGGACGCTTTTTCGATGATATAACCCTTGATGCTACGCCGGAGGAATCGGAGCAGAAGTTCCTCCGTCTTCGAGAGGCCATCACCATCATCTTCCCATACCTGGGTATGCCAACATGCATTCCAGCATGTTATGGAATGATTGGCGTAATTCAACGCAAAGGACAGTCCTATGCCTCAACGAAAGTCCTGCGTAAGCCGACTATAACGGAAGAGGATGTACGGAAAGGGACAGAACTTCGGGCAAAGATCTATAGTGGCGTCGGAAACTCGGATATCTTTACACTGATGGATAAGTATTTTACTGACCTATGTAAGTGGCTTTATTACTCTCAGATCAACGAAGGAGATAAACTAATCGATTTCTTAGTTACAACTTCCACCGTCGTTACCTGGGGTTATCTGATCGCAAAGGCTAACGAGGAGGTCTTCCAGCCTCGCGAATCCCATCTTATTGTAGCCACTGCTATCATGGCTTTAGGCGCGACCCGTCAAACCAAGAGTCATCTCAAGGCCACTATGGGTATTGGCAATTCTGTTGCCTGCGTCAAAGTGGTGACGGACGTGGTCACAAGAATTGCTGCATGGGCGGATCGTCCACCGATTGGGCCTTTTGATATCGACCAACTTGCAAACGAAATTCAGCAATCGTTGAAAGGCTGAATAACATAACCTTGATCCTAAATTGTGGCTGTATGTAAGCATCAAGTGTGTTGTTAACGAAATTGCGGATTAGTCAGGGCTTTTGTTATGCTCGAGAATACTAAGGTAGTAGATAAGATGCCCTCTGTTATGTTTTGTCCTCGCTCCGATAGAGAATGCTTGCTAGCAAACATCAAGATACTGCTGTGGTATGCTACATAGTCAGCTGCCTTGACGGGCTTCTACTCGTGGGGCGAAACACCACGAAATGTCCGTTATCTGGGGCACTGGTGGGGCGCACTCCAGATTGGTCAGTCTAGGGAAGTAACGTAATGGGTGGTAATCTCCAGCTTTCCCCTCTGCAGGGGATTTTCTCGCAGGGGCTGCAAGGACACCCCCCCCCCACCGTCTAATCGAGACTTTGCTTCACAGTAGGGCAATTCCGGAAGATGTGGGTAGAGTGAGGGTCATCGACACTCGTGGAGGACTGTCCCAAAGTCTAACGCCGCCAGCAGGTGTAGGTATGTATGGCCGCATGGCATGATCTCAGTCAGACCACACACGGACCCAAGTATTCTGGAAATAAATATTTTCGACATCAAGGAGCCCGGCGCGCCAAGCAATCGACGTGTTGAGAAAGAAGTAAGACGAGCTTGCTCCATCTCACGAACACGCTTTTCCCCTTTCCTTTTCCAGGTCTAAACGCCGCCAGGATGCTGGAGAGGATTCATCCAAAAGACACTTTAAAGTCAACGAATTGGCGGGATTTCATTCCACCATCAGACGTGCAACGAAGCATCGACCTTGCGCAATCAGACATTTATGATTGGACCAAGCTATGCTGTGCAGTGCCTTTTATTCAAGGGTGGAAGAAAAGTTGGGATGAGCTTTACAAGCAGCCCTATAAAGGCATTACAACGGATGGTCACGTGGTTCCCAATGTGTTTCATCTGGTAGACGAGGAGGAAGATCAAGGGGCGCCCGTCAGTGAAATGGTGAAAGCAGCAGACAAGGTCATAGCAGCGACGACCCCTACTCAGAAACAGTCACTCCTCAGGAACGTCGATGCGCAGGAACGGCGGGCCTGGATAAACCCCGAACTCTATATCTCTCGCCACGGCGTGCGCTTAGAGGAGGCCTCAGAAGAGTTTTGTGTGGCCACACATAATCTCCTACGCGCGAGTCTATCGCCAATAGGGTATTACAAGGTTAGTGGATGTATGAAGGTCAACCATTTTCTCGGCGAGGTCGTGAACGGCCGGAAAGTGCTCAATGAAAGATCGTACAACTTAACTATTTTTGGAAACCCTTCAGAAACCGAGCCATGGGGTTGGCAGATTTTTGGTCATCACTTCGATATGAACTGCTTCGTGATCGGAAGTCAAATAGTAGTCACGCCTATTTTCATGGGGGCTGAACCGAATGTGATTGATGACGGTCCCTATAAAGGTACCGAGCTCTTTACCGATCAGGAGCAGCTGGCGCTTACACTTATCAACTCTATGAATTCGAATACACAGAGTCGTGTCCGTATCTACAAGGAACTCGATGGTCCCGAATATCCCGAGTGGCGATACCATCCCGCAGACCAGCGCCATCTCGGAGGCGCTTTCCAGGATAATCGTATCGTTCCTTACGAAGGAGCCAAAGTCACCACTCTATCGACGACTCAGCAGGATCTCCTCCGAAAGCTGGTGGAACTCAGTATCAACTATCTACCCGAAAGAGCTGTCACCTCCAAACTTGCCGAAGTAGCCTTGCATTGGAAAGAGACGTACTTCTGCTGGATTGGCGCATTCAATCGGGAAGATGGCTTCTATTACAAGGTTCATTCGCCTGTAGTGATGATCGAGTTTGATCATCACTCAGGAGTGTTCCTGAATAATGCCCTGCCCTTACCTTTTCATATCCATACTTCCGTGAGAACACCTAACGGGAACGATTATGGAAAAGCACTTCTTCAGCGGTATAAACAGATAACAGAGCGCAAAGCCTCGGACTAGTATTAGGTTGGACGACACTTTCAATCACAATAAGTAGGGTATTCACAGCTTCGCATATCTCCCTTTCCAGTGTAAACCTGGATCTTGCGTATTATTATTTACATAAATCGCTGTGACTTATGAGTTGGACATCAACGTGAGAGATGTCATGTTTTCTATAGTGCAACCTATGGATATGCATAAAGCAGTTTCGGTCTAAGGATGGACTATACAGGTTTATACGGTTCGAACCTGTCTCCATAGTGTTCGACAACTGTCTATGGGAATGGTCTGAGGCTCAATTCCAGCATATATCCGTTGTGAGACAGTCTACCACCACGTCGCCTTTTGTAAATTTGCTTCCTAGTTGTCGCAACATAGCACATGCCGAAAGGCGGCCCGCAAGGCTTGGGTGGGGTCATCTGGTCGATCAACGCATCGCCATGCGATGTGTCGGTCAGGGCGGACCAAAAGAGCACCCCCATCTCCAATCTCTCGAATTTTACTCCAATCGCCGTACACGTCGTCGTAGACGCAACGGTATCCAACCTTGTAAACTCGTAATTCAACCCCTAGTTCTTTGCTCACTTGCTCTGCAGCCTCCACGAAGGGGTCGCCGCCGATGCCTACAACGAGGCCGAAGGAGCCTTGGTCGAGGATGTCCAGCGTGGATAACCGTCGAGTCTTGTACTCTATCCATGAATGTGGCAGGTACCCGCCAGGATGAGTAGTAGCTTCATAGTAGAGGACAGGATCGCGCTTATGGGCAGGGAAAGGTGTCCCATCATCAACCACGGCAACCGAGTCTGAATATCGGTGCCCTAATTGTATGCCAAGGGCGTTGGACCGGCGATTTTGCAGATCGACCACTTCCGCCAATTCCGCACGGCGTTTCTCTGCTCCGGGGCTGTCCGAAAAGAGCTCCTCCAACGACTTGTATCCTTCTTCCTGGGTCTGACCTTGTCTGAAGCCTAGAACTTCTGGCACACGGGCAAAATTGTGGAGGGTCTTTATGGCATGACCGACGATCTGCTTAGCGATAGGTTGCCTTTCTTGGTTGTAGCTGTCGAGGAGTCGATCTCCAGCTCGACCTGACACAACTAACGCAAGCTTCCAGGCAAGGTTGTAAGCATCCTGGACACAAGTATTACTCCCGAGGCCGCTAGCAGGTGGGTGACGATGGGCCGCATCTCCAGCCAGAAAGATTCGACCACGGCGGTTTTCAGACGCATAAACATTGTTGACCTGCCATTTACTAGTGTCCTTGACACGTATTTTCAGGTCCGGAATCCCTGTAATCTTGCGTGCGTACGCGATGATAGCATCGTCAGACGTATCAGGCTCTCCGTCCTTGGCGTTATATTGTCGGTTCATGAGCCATTCGTTAAATGGTTTGACACTAACGAACGTCCGTGAGCCCACCCAAAATGCGTTTCCGGGTTGTACCATCATGTATATACAAGCTGGTCGATAAGCGGTGTACGGCTCAAGGTCACATTCCAACCACGAGGTTAGCATAGACATGAGTCCAGGCTCACCAACAAAGCCAAAACCGAGCTGCTGGGCTACCAGAGAGCGACCTCCGTCAGCTCCAACCGCATACCGAGCGCGAACAATGTATTCAGCTCGAGTTTGGCGATCCTGGACGCGAGCAGTTACGCCTTCGGGTGTCGACTCGATGCTGGTCAGTTCATGGTAGAAGTGGATCTCGGCGCCCTTCTCCCGCGCATGTGCTAAGAGGACTTGTTCTAGCACGTGCTGAGGTGAATTGATCATGTCGCAAGGGCTAGCCATTGCGAAGTCTGACAATTGATGAGGTCCATCGCCGTAACAGCTATAACGAGCGAGCTCTAAACCAGTGAGGCTGGTGCACATGACTCCGTTACCTAATTGTGGTAACGGAGTTGAGACCCCAACCACACGCTTCTCAATTCCCATGTCTCGAAATATCTCCATGGTTCGTTGATTTGTGACGTGTGCTCGAGGTGATGGAGCGGTGCCGCGATGTCTGGCTATGGTGTATGCTTTCACACCACTGGCAGCTAAGAGTGCCGCCAGTGCGAGGCCTGTGACACCAGCCCCGACGACGAAGACATCCGTGTCAATGTCATGAATAACCTTGGTGCCGTTGTCTTTAGGAGCGCTGCTCTCGTCACTGTAGTGATTCAGTAACCCGTGCAAGGAAAACCAAACACGAGAGAACTTACACTGGATGAGGCTGGTGGGTCTCGGCACCCTGGTCATCAATACTCATTCTGCCCGTGGAAACACTTGGTGTTCGTGAACTCGTATCAAGAAAGATCGGACTCTCCTACGTCTGTGCCCAACAACCGAAAGATGGTAAGGGGGCACGGAATCTCCTGAAAAGTAAGTTGTCTGTGTTCTCTATGCAAAAGCTGGTGTTGATGATGGTTTCAACTGCGCTATCCACACTGTGACTCTGCGAATACAATTTGATGTGTATCCAGGTTCGAATTGGTTGCAATCTTATCGGCTTCGATAGTGATCGCGTTGCCGCCAAGAAGACATCAGTAGTTCTTGTTCCTTGGGTGCATCCAGCAAAGCCGATCGAAGCAGAACCAACGAAGTCCTTGGATGGTCTGGTACCACCATGAGCTGCACTGAATACAAAATGGAGGCTTAAAAGCGGAGACTTTGCTAACGTATCTCTGATCAGCCCGTAGTATGTCTGCGATCTTGCTGCCTGCATAGAAGGGAGAACCTGGGCACTCCGCGAAAACAGGCGCTCTCCAGACTACTAGTTTGCCCACAGTTGAAGCAAGGAATCTCAACATCGCCTCCACACGAGGGGCTCGTTGCTACCGTGCTTCCATGTGGGATGGTTCTTCTTCTCCACCTCGAAGCCCACCCAGGGTTCTGAGTGGGGGAGGTTACCCCAGGGAACCTCCCAGAAATTTGGAAAGGGTGGATCACTGTTAGTGCCGAACAGGCCGAGGTGAACCATTTTCTGGGCCGCCTGGAGGATGGCAACCTCACTACACGACCACAAAGACCACATTGCACGAGACTTGTTGCGTCGCTCACACAACTTTGCCTGTTATTAACAAACAATCCAAATCAGTACTTCTGCAGGCTAACTCAAGGCAACATTGGTCGTAGGAACACGATCAATAAACGTTATGGGTGTCGAGTATCCAGTTCCTGTCGCCCAGGACTCACCGTTTCCTGTCGAGAACATCCCATTTGGTATTTTCTCAACAGGTTCTGACGTAAGTCATACGTCGCTCACCAGTTTCGAATGTTGATACTGATGAAATTACCTAGCCCGTACCCCGAGTTGGAACCATCATCGGAGAGCACATTATCGACGTCAAATTCCTGGCACAGCGCGATGTGTTTGATGATTCTGCGCTCAAGGCAGCGTTGTCTGAACAAACGCTAAACCAGTTTGCTTCACTGCCTCAATCTGTCCGCGCATCCACTCGTCAACGCCTAACCGACCTTTTGGAGGAATCATCCTCGACCCTGTTCAAAGACAAGGATATCAATTCGGGTGCATTCGTCCATGCCAGTCAAGCTAAATTGCATCTGCCTCTCAGCATTGGTGGCTTCGCGGATTTCCTCGCCTCGGAAACCCATCATGACAATGTGAGTGGCATACTGCTTTGAGCTTCTTCTAGAATATCTCTGTGAAGGTGAAACTAAGTAGAAATATTAGGGCAACAAAATGTCCGGGAAGTCGGTACCAGCCTTCTATCATTTCCCACCAATGTATACCGGTCGTACAACATCCATTGTCCCTAGTGGACACTCAATCAGGCGTCCGAAGGGAATGATTCCACCACCTCCTGGGTCAAAGGAAGGGGCCGGATACCAATTCGGCGCTTCAACAAAATTTGATTTTGAAGTGGAGATGGGAGTCTTTATTTCCAAACCGATCCCATTCGGCCAGCATGTTACGGCTGATCAAGCAAAAGAGCATGTTTTTGGTCTGGTTCTCTTGAATGACTGGTCCGCAAGAGATATACAGTTCGGCGAAATGATTCCGATGGGACCCAGCAATGGAAAGGCATCAGCTACTACCATAAGCCCTTGGGTCATCATGCCTGAGGCTCTAGAAGATGCCCAGGTCGGATTCATATCAGAAAATGCGCAGGCTCAGATCGAGTCGCATCCTCCCCACCTACAACATTCGAAAGGGGATACCAAGGTCTCATGGGATATCGTCCTAGAAGCTCACGTGTCGGGATCTGGCGAGTCGCCCACCCTGATTTGCCGCTCAAATCTCAAAGACTTATACTGGTCGCCTCATCAAATGTTGGCACACTATGTGTCACCAGGAAGTGGTGCGAAGACTGGAGAGCTGATCGGTACTGGTACAGCCTCGTCACCTGGGCACACGGAGGAGACTCCAACACTAGGATGTCTCTTCGAGTTGACCCTTGGTGGTAAGAAGCCTTTCAAGCTGCGGAGTGGCAGGGAATTGAGCTGGCTCGAAGACGGGGATGAGGTTGTCATGACTGGGTGGGCCAAAGGCAAAGGTGGGAAGAAAATTGGTTTTGGCGAGGCTGCCGGTAAGGTGCTGCCTGCCAATTAGATACCAATAAAAGTACCTGCGCGTTGGGGTCAAGTCAAATCGAGTCAAGACAGCCTTTGAACGGTGTTTACAAACTGAAGAAGACTATTACTACGCACAGCTGGCAAGACTGGTGCTCCTAGATAGTAGCATAGTAGGCGCTCATAGAGGCCTTGCTCGCAATGAGATCTTCTCGACGGGTGCACTGATGCAGACCTAAGCCCCCAAATACTTGTGGCTTCTGCAGCGAGATCTTCTCGGATTGTAGCAGGCTCTTGGAACTCAATGAAACTCGGAGCCTTGAATCATGTTGTTTGTTGTGAACATGATGATGGCCATACTGCTCGGCAGGATATTGATGCCGAGGCGCGAGATAGTTCTTTGCCTCTTCTAGTACTCCGCAAAGGCTGAAAAGTAGCAGTACTAACCCCACATTATCGCAATTCGTGCTCATTGGCATAGATCGCGCTGGACGTCGGCAACGGAGGCCGTAGTGCCGTCGGACCCGGGGTGCATCAACTTGTATGCGTCACGATACAAGCCATGGGAATAAAACTAGAGCGACGTCGACTTCATCTGGTCATCTAATACCACGATCTGGTGTACAGTCAAACAAATAATCATACCCTCCCAAACGATAGACAACCTGGTAAATCCTCAAAGGATGACGTGGCCCCTGGCTGAACTGCCCTGCTATCTACCAACTTCTGTGATACCAGAGTTTATAGACCTCAAAGCGGTCGCGGATCATCTCGAAGGAGCTTTGCAAGTCCTTGGACAACACCATTTTGTTCAAGATGCAATATGGCGAGACCACTTTGCCTTGACGGGCACGCAGAGAACTTTCTACTCATCCGCATCTATTGGGGCAGCTTGGGAGGTAACAGCAACAGATCGCAAAGCAACGGAATTCAAAGTTGAAGGGCTTCCCCGCCTGATACGCCACGGGCAGACTGCTTGGGTCGAAGTTTGCTTCACCTTTGAAACAAAAGGGTTACCAGCGGCTCAAAACTACGGGTATGCCAACGTCGTGCCTGATGAAACAGGAGCATGGAGAATCTGGATATTCCGGACGATCCTCGAGCAGCTCGAAGGACAGCCAGATGTGGATGTCCTTGCACCGGCGGGTGAAAAGCAGCACGACAAAACCACCAGCAAGCATGCTGTCAATGGTGACAGCCATGGCAGCTCCCTGCCAAATGGATCCTCAACCCCTCAAGTGGCAGATGGCGATTCCACATCTAATGTACCAGTCGACAAAAGTGCTTCAACTAATGGCACTTCTGACGGTCCAGAAGTTGAATGTGTTATTGTTGGCGGCGGGCAAGCTGGACTAAGCACGGGGGGTCGCCTGAAGGCCCTAGGGGTGTCTTATGTTATACTCGAAAAGCACGCTGCCGTGGGAGATAACTGGGCGAAGAGGTACAACTCTACAAAACGTACGTGGGATCCAACAACATTCTGCTTTTCCCTCTACTAACCTTACAAGTCCACACTATAAGGGAATTTTCGCACCTGCCCTTCGAGCGAACGTTTGACCCATCGTACCAAGAGTTCTTGTCGAAAGACGACCTCGCAGAAGGCTATGCCAGATGGGCGAAGAAGTACGACATTGTGAGTGGCTACCAAACTGCACAACCATGTTCGAAGCACTAAGGCGTACAGAATATTTACTTGTCTACCACACTTCTTTCCGGAGAGTGGATAGCCGAGCGCAGTCTGTGGAAGCTCAAGATCCTACGTGACGGGCAGGAGTCATCATTGACATGCTCCTACATTGTTTTTGCTGTGGGCGGAGGCTCACAGTTCCCTTCGATGCCAACTTATGAGGATAGAGTATGCCTACAGCCGTAGAGATCTGAACTCAGCTGATGATGTGATAGGAAGTATTTGAAGGTGTTATCCAACATTCAGGAGCGTATCATTCGGCAGATCAATGGCGCGGCAAGCATGGTGTAGTGGTTGGAAGTGCGAATACAGGTAAGATCTAGCAAGTCCACACACTTGCATCCTTCTGACGTTTGCAGCACATGATATAGCTGAAGACATGCTTCGCGCTGGGCTTACGTCGGTTACGATGGTCCAGCGATCAAAAACCTGTACGTTGGGCCCCTCATAGTATTGGCTGTGATTCAGCAAGGCTAACAAGGAGTCAGTGGTTGTCCCTGCAACGCATTACCGACAAACCCATGACAGTACGTTCTCATGGGATATGATTTGCTAGACAAGTCGATAACTAATTCGCTGCCAGTGTTATATCATGACAAATTGCCAACCGAAATCGCTGACCGTAAGTTTTTCACCGGACCGGCAGCACTGGGCAGAATCATGGGTGCATTGATGCTGCACGGTAAGGCGAGAAAGGAGCCGGAGCGATTCGATGCCCTTGAGAAAGCGGGCTTCAAGCTAGATCGTGAAGGGGACATGTTCTGGTATCTCTCTGAGCGCTTTGGAGGTCATTACATGGACGTTGGTGCATCTGAAAAGATCGCACGTGGTCTGGTAAGTTATTCTAGCGGTCCGCATTTAGCGGTCGTGTTCGTGGCTAAATGAGAGATCCACAGATCAAGATGAAATCCGACTCGATGCCAATCCGCTACCTGCCTGATGGCTTGGAGTGTGCAAATGGCGACAAGATCAAAGCTGACGTCGTTGTCTTTGCAACCGGCTTCGTTGGAAACTTGAAATTCTTAGCCACGGAATTGTTTGGCACGGCTGTGGGTAGTCAACTGGCAGACTTCTGGGGAGTTGACGCGGAAGGTGAGCTCAAAGGTGCTTTCAAACCATCTGGTCGTAAGTTCTCCCAATCATGGCGCATGGCCAATACTGAACCACTTCTAGATCCCGCATTTTGGTATATTGGGGGTGCCGTTGGTCAAGCGAGATATATGTCTCGGTTCATTGCCTTGCAGATCAAGGCCAAACAGATGGGTACTCCTCTGCCAGTATACACCAGCACTCCACCACGAAATTCAAGCCATAAGAAGCATCAAAACTGGACCGGGTCCATCGGCTATTGATCTTCTATGTCTACGCAGAATACTACGTTTTAGCATGTAGCGTTATATTACTTCTCATAGGCGCTGGAAAGTCTGTTTGCCATATATGATGTTACTGCCAGAGAGTTCTGTCAGACTGCATGAAGCCTACCATCTACTCTTTCTTCAGAATCGTATAGAGGCCAATCGCTACATTAGTAAGGGCAGTTGTGTAGTCGCCGAGCCCAAGCATAATTATGCAAATGGTGCAAGCCATTAGGCTGGCCATGAGAAAATCGGAGTGGCTCAGGATCGGTTTGAGAATTACCAGTAGATGATCTGTCAATACAGAACGAAAGCATGTACAGTACAAACATTGATAAACATCATGGAAATTCAGTCGAGGCTTGCACCATCGTTGCCGGCCTCCGAGATTGCGGATGGGAAGATCCAGACCCAGCCAACAGTTGCTGAAATCGCCCAACATGGTTGCTTCAACTCGCTCTGTGCAGGGACCAGGGACTCGACCTCGGCTCTTTATCGGGGGCGAGACCGTGTTAGTAGAGGCCGACAACTTTTGGGGGGAGTGAAACCACGACACCACAGATCCCACATTCATCACCCCACAACCGGTGTGCCGGGTCTCGTGACAATCGTAAGTCGGGTACCGCGTCTCGGTCCATGAACGCGAGCGTTCTCCAACATGAATTCCATGTTTAAAGTGGCTTCCCCATCAACGATCAACAAATTTGTATAGTCGAAGACCACTTGCGACAAGAAGGGGTGTTCGTTCCCAGTCCAAATAGCAACAAATTCACAACGCAGCATCAAGGCTCCTGGCGTTGTCTTTAGTTCTTGTCAGCCTTTGCGCCCATAGACTCTTCCCGAACCCCTTGCCAGTCCTTCGCAAGTTGAAACGGATATCAAAATGCCAGACGCCATCGATGTTCCGGTGGTGATAGTGGGAGGAGGCTGTGAGTTCTGCGATCACACAAGGGTGTGCAACCATACTGACCTGTCCCTAAGCTTGTGGTCTATCGCTCTCGTGCTTTCTCTCCGATCAGGGTGTAGAACATATCCTATTCGAGCGTCATCCTGGCACCTCGATTCTTCCCAAGGCTCATATTATAAACCAAAGAACGATGGAGATCTTTCGGCAGCACGGCATCGCAGAAGAGATCATCAGGCAAGGTACACCACCACATCAATTGAGCCAAGTCTCATGGCAGACTTCCTTGGCCGGCGACGGTCCTCTCGATCGTAAGATCCTAGGAACTGTTTACACTTGGGGCTGCAAGGCGGGCACACCGGAGCACGCCACGTATCTGTATGTTTAGAGACCTCGCTGACTAAGATTGGCAACTGACATCTTGGTTCTTTCTAGGCGAGATGCGCCTCACTTACCAACCAATCTTCCACTACTCCGTTCAGAACCCGTTCTGCGTGATTTCGCAGAGAAACGCAACCCAGGCAAACTGCTTTTCCAGCATAACGTCACAGACTTTGAAGAAAAGGAAGACGGCGTTCTGGTCCACGTAACGGACAAAGATGGGAAGGAAAAGATCTATCGTGCTAAGTACCTGGTCGGTGCTGATGGTGGCAAAACCATTGGTCCGAAGATCGGTGTTGAGATGGAAGGGCCGAAGGGCCTCAGGAAGGTCGTGTCTACACACTTTAAGGCCGACCTCTCCCAGTACTGGGACGACCGAACAGGTATCACTCACTTTTGCAGCCCCTCCTTGGGCCTGGGCATGCGAAGTGGCTCGATGCTTCCTCTGGGTCCGACATGGGGACGCTTTTCCGAAGAATGGCAAATGCATTTTGCCATCGGCACAGATGAGCCCACGTTTCCACGCGAAGAGGCAATCTCACGAATCCGTCAGCTGCTGAAGTTGCCAGATCTCGAGTTAGAGATCCTGAGTCTCAGTAATTGGGTCCTCGAGAGAGTGTTGGCAACCAAGTACCAACAGGGTCGTGTCTTTGTTGGAGGTGACTCAGCCCACCGACACCCTCCAACGACCGGACTTGGGCTCAACACGGCGGTGCAGGACGCTCAGAACCTTGCATGGAAGTTGGCATTCGTCCTGCAAGGTAAGGCTTCCTCCAAGCTTCTAGACACCTACGAACAGGAGCGACGGCCAATCGGCAAAATCAACTGCGATTGGGCTCTTTTCACGTCTCGGCGTCATCACGTCATAGGGAAAGCTATTGGACTCGAGGATGGGAAGCCAGAGGTCAACGAAGCACACTTCGCGGAGATGTTCAACTCAGACTCTGAAATCGGAAAAGCCTCGCGGGCTTATTTGCAATACGTCGTCGACGGTCAAAGGGTGGAACACCATGCCCATGAAATGGACCTTGGCTTTGTCTATCCACAAGGCTCCTTCGTGCCCGATGGCTCTGTGGCGCCACCCCGTGATCCTTTACACCAACGTTACACGCCGACAACCCGACCAGGTCACCGCCTGCCTCACGCCTGGCTAAACACCAAGGGCAAGATGTTGTCCACGCATGACCTTGTGGGTCCTGAGGGTAACTTCCTGTTGATCACTGATCGAGACGGTGTGGAGTGGGTTCAGGCTGCCCGGAAGGCTGCCAAAGCCCGATCCCTGGGACTCAATGTCGCACAAGTCGTTCAACCTTTAGATAAACCATCCGCCGAGGAACACGTCGATCTAGAACAACATTGGGCAGAGGTAAAGGGCATCGGTGCCAAAGGAGCGATCCTTGTCCGTCCTGACAACATCGTCGCTTGGAGATCGACTGGACCCGGCTCAGAGCAAGACATAGGTCATGCTTTTGATCAGGTGCTTGGGAAAAATGCTAATGTCACTGTCAACGGGACGAAGTGACGAATGAAACAATGTGTTCACGGCATGATGGAGCACTGAGATTATTGTCTATGTGCCAGAAGTAGAATGCTCGCCGGCCATCCCGGGTTCACTAGCTGATTGTTTGTACCAGATGTCCTACCTCATCAAGTCTAGCGTTTTTTCCCGTTCTTTGAACCGACGGTTTCTGTAATACTTGGTAACAGAACGTTCCTGACCTCGTTATTTTCCATGTCTCTCGCCTAACACTGCCTGATAGTATCTCGCCACCAAAGTGAGGCTCGTTGTGGTCCGTGGTTCCCACCCCACAAGCAAGCAGCCCCCACTGGGACTTTGCTGGGTCCCCTAGGCCTCCGCTTCCCACAGCATGGGTGTGCGGAGTGAGTTCAAGTTGGTCGTGATGATGGTGGGCTGCCTTCTCCGCTTGTGGCATCTCTAGAGTAACGTTTACCCATGATGCAACAGAGCCCTTTCGTCAGCGAACAACCGGTTCCTATTTTGGTAACGAGGCTTTCTCGGCGCCGCGTATGCGTCTACGAACGCGATGCCTCTCCAGAACGCCCATCACCTGACCGTCTTTGGAAGTGAATTGGGGCTGGTTCATGTCATCCAAGGGTGTCATTGTAATTCCGCTAGCGCACTCCGGGGTCATGATCAGCCTTGTGAGGTCCGCTAGTTTCTTTGTTATACGTGAATTTCTGAACTAGACGTTACGACAGCCATTTTCACTTGGCGGCTGTTGAGCAGCATTCAGTGAGTCCTAGAACTTTGCCTCAGGATAATCCTTGTCTTCTGCCTACCACACTCCACACACCTTAGCGAGATATCAGGTTATCAGCTGTCGAAGCAAAATCATCAATCGGACAAGCCACATCCAAGCATGTATGTCGGCGGCAAACAGAAAGCGAATGAGATAAATCTTGGGGGCTACATGGGTTGTTTCCCCGTGAAAGACTCACCTGCATCTTCGAAGTCGATATACATATCACGATGGCGGCAGAAGGAAATCGTAATCAAGCACACTGATGAATGGAGGGATCAAAAGACCAAGCTGGAGCACCTCACACCGAACACCCCTGCTCGAGGCTGCCAACGGCATTGGAGAGCTGAAAGTTGTGCAAACTCAGATCCATCACACCAACCACAGTCCTCCTACCTTTCGACATATGTCTCTAGTGCGACAGCCGGTAACTTCGACGGTCTCTTCATGCAGTTTCGCTTCTCTAAAGAAGCCTCCTCGAACAGTCCTAGGCGGCAGTCAACCAGTCAGCGTTCTGATTCCGTACATTCGTCCTTTTTGGACGAGATTGCGGCGAGGAAATGGTCAGACGAAAGTGAACTGGAGTGCTGTTGCTCAAAATGTTCTTGCGAGGAACTCCCCCGGTCGGCTTTGCCGGGACTCAATATCATGCTGAACCTTGCAACGATGAGTTCTAATGAACTGGACTCTTTTAAGGCACTCGCACCTCCTGACTTGACGGATCCAATACAACTTATGGACGCCGTTGTCCGAGACAAACATCAAATGCTGGACCCGTGGCTTCCTGGGTCTGTTTGATGAGATCGATGGCACACGTTGGCCTGCAGTATCCGATGCACACATTCATTCGAGCTCATCGTCTGAGAGAAGGTTTCAGGCTCTATGGAAAGTCAGGCCTGCAGTGCTCGGGCTGGTAGACTCGACATCAGGGTTGGTGTTTCTCGGCACTCTGATGGGTGCATTGACATTATGAACAGAAAAACGAATAGATTTGTCATGTGTGCGACTTCAACAGTATTTGAAGTCACCATCAGTCCTGCATTTTATGTCGGCATAAAGCGTGTCATGGACAACATTTTACTCACTAGCTGAACGTTGGCCTCAAAGAGACGTACATTACACACCGTGCGGCCTTCGATCGGGTCAGACTTATAGCGTTGGTAGTTGAGTCAAGGAACTTAGTGTGCGGCTCTTCCTAGCAATATCAGTAATAGACTACTAGGAGCATTCCTTCTAAGCACCATCGTGAGTTCTAGTACCAATTGCCCATCATCACATTACCTAGGTATTCATTAGTAATGTGGATTTGATTGTAAGACGCTCTACATTCGAGCACCTCTGTCTCGGGCTCAATACTGCTGAAACACGAGAGACCTGACATTATGTGCTGAGACCGACGTATTATTGCAATTTCTACAATTGCGCCACAGGCCTGACCTTGCGGTCGTCCACCTGCTGCATAGACGCCCTCTTCTGAGATAGCCACTGGTCAAACGCACACTCAGCATCGGAGACGGCATCAAATCCTATGAGACCCTTCCAGTAATCTGGGCGCAAATAGCACCAACCAGTACTGTCGGGTCCTCCCCGCAAAGCAACATCGCGCGTCTCTTGCATAGGTCCGTCCGATAGATGGTACCAGAAACGGTTCGCTGTGGCCCCTTGCACATTGATTGTAGTCCGAGATTTGCGAATGGACTCGTAGAGGTTCAGAATTTCTGGGACCAACACTGTGGATTTACTCTTGAAGAGTGGCTCAGAATCCAGCAGGCCAAGCACCTTGCCCAATACAGCGCCGTCCTCAACTGCCATGGCGGCTCCTTGACCTTGATAGGGGAGAGTTGGGTGGCAGGCATCTCCGAGAAGGGTGACGCTGCCCTGCATTGACTGTCAGCACTTGAGGCCCTCAGACTCGAGTAGTTGGATAGCATACTCTGGTCCAGGTAGAGAGTTCCTCGTGATGGCAAAGCTTCCACTTCAGCACAGAATCAATCTGGGATAAAATCTTCGTAAGACTGACAAAGGTTTCAGTCAATTTCCTCGATGGTTGACGAAATGCGAACTCACACACCATCCCAGCCTTCAAAGCTTTGTCGCATTTCATCAACGGTTCCTTTTACTGTTCGAGCCCCGGCAGGCATGTTGTCGGGTCGAAGAAGAACAAGATTGTAGACCTGTCCCTGACTGATAGGGTAAAAGACACAATGCTTGTCAGGGCCCAGCCACACGGTAACGACCTGTCTGTCATATATCGCTGTTACCTCTGGATCTTCAAGTGCTTCGAGCTCTTCTCGACTTATCGTAGCCCTGAAGGCAAGATCTCCAGTCTCGACGGGAGGAGATTCATGACCCAGTAGTATCTCACGCGTGGTCGACCACAAGCCTGATTTATCAGGTCAAAACTCCATCCATTTGATGTGATAACATTAAGGTAAACGACTCACCATCGGCACCTATGATAGCATCCGCGCTCAATGTCTCCCCATCCTGCAGCAGGACTTGTGATTTATCAAAGTCAAGACCCTCAACCGTACAACCCAGGCGGATTTGCACACCCAGCCTTGCGGCTTCATTCATCATGACCTCGTGGTATTCTGCACGGTGAATTACGCTGTATAGATTGCACATTAACTGTGCGACCGTACACGTCGGTAGGGACTAGGGTGACTTACAACCAAGGCGAGCCATACTTCTGCACCATGTTCTCCCTTCCGGGCCTAATATACAGGACCGATCCGTTATCATATCGTCGCATTTCTAGTTTCTCAGGCTCAATCGCTCGTTCGAGGAGTGCTGGCAGGATGCCCAGACGACGGGCTATGCGTGAGGCATTCGAGGACACCTGAATGCCGGCTCCTATCTTATTTCCATGGTTAATTCTGGATCCGACATCCCAGAGTCGTGGCAGCTCACGGGTAATATCTTCGGGGCTCTCTCCAGTAGAATCACATCTAAACCTTCATGACGGCATGCTATAGCACAGGCAAGACCGCCCACGCCAGCCCCAACCACAATGACCTTCATTTGGAATGCACCGATGACGTTTCATGCTATCAAGCCTAACAAAAGTGGCTTGCAAACATGGTATCTATGTTAGGAAATAAGAGGGCTGTCCCGACCGAGGTCCGTTTATTTCGTGTTGGCGACAGTCGGAACCCGACAGGCTTTTGGCACGGGAGGACCACCAGCGAGGATTGGCTCCAGCCTCGACCTACAAAGACGCCCACCAGGTCAATCAGCCCCTGGATCTGGGGAGCTCTCGTCGGCATGATCGCACCTCAAATACTGTAGAGTGAGTTTACAAAGGCTTGAATTTTGTCACATTCATTGTTCGGTTTGACCTCAATCATTTTCACAAAGTCACTTCGCATGGGTATCACAACTCAGATTCACTCTGCGCAGCCATGATCTTTGCCTTCATTGTTATGCATTTGTGCCATGTGAAGTCGTTCCGTCTCGACAATAGGGATGCCTGTTTCGGATTTTACATGGACGCTCGATTTCGCACGAGGCTGAGGCCCACATGTTACACAGGTCACAATAGAACCATAATATGGAAACATGGCCAATGCGGGTGAGAAAGACTCGACAAAAGAGTTGGGCATTAGTGGGAAAGCAGAAATGGCATCGGACCCTTTAAGGCCTCCACGTTCTGGGATGCCAGATCCTGGGGTTGGCACTTGAAATTCTGGGGTTCAGGATAGATTGAGGTTGGGAGTCGATTCGCCAAGTACTGCCCTTCTGCGGAAGGAATTCGAAGTCGGTCATGGTCAGGCGGGTCGAAGTGCAGTCATCAATGTCCGTAGACCTTTCCATTCACGTGATCGTCATCCATCTCTGTCGGAGGCCGAGTTGTATCGAAGGCTTGGGCTGGGTAGAACAGGTCATAGAATGGCTTGCCTCCGGCCGTCTCCCGGGAGGCAGGACAGTAATATTCCGTGCCATTGGCTTTGATCATTTAAACAGCAGTTGAGTGGCATTTCACGATTCTGTTGCAGGATAGGACTAACCAACAAGGTCCGTTACCACATGACGACATCGTCATGTCGCTCATGTGATCCCTGCTCACGCAAAGAGGGGGAGCCCAAGGGGTGTCGAGACTGTGTAGCAGTCGGGTACAAACTGCAAAGCTGCTCACGTGTCTACTCCGCACGCTCCGAGACAGAGAGGTGGAGTGCCTGGGCCCAGGCCGGAACCCGAAAGTCCTTGACCCCTAGGCTTGCCCTGGTCGACGCCCCCCAGCAGGCCCAAGTGCTGCGGGGTTATGAACATCTGCCAGTGCCGCTGGAGGTTCCCTCGGCCATCTCGTGGGGGTCGATCTAGACCACGCGCATTTTGCAGATGATCGCGTCGCTCTTGCAAAGGTGATTACTTTAGACGGCATCACTCAAACGTCCCAGCCGACTCTGGTCATGACTACGTCCCCGGACCAAATCAACCAGACCTAATAACCTCGCCGAATTTGAAAAAGACGCAGCAATGTCTGGGTCATATTTGGAAACACTGCCTTGTGCCCTGCCCTCTCGACCTCTGCCACAAGATCTGGAGATTGAGACGACCATCACCAATTTTGAAGATGTTTTGCCCAACCTCGATGCATCAAGTTTCGTGGCAGACGCTGTGTGGAGGGACATGGTTGCTCTAACTGGGAGCATCCGCACATTCTATGGAGCAAGCAAGATTATCGAGATTTGGAAGACCTTGACGGAAAAGGCACGACCCAAGCACTTCAAATATCATCCAAACAGCGCCCGCGACGTTCGACTCGGTGATGCACAATGGATCGAAGGTGTCTTCGACTTCGAGATAGATGAAACGCCAGCCAGACTTTGCAAGGCTATCATATCTTTAGTGCCAACTCAGGACGGAAAATGGCGGATCTGGGTTCTGCGCACGGTCATAGACAAATTGCAGAACCATCCTAGTGTTGACAAGATGGCACCAGCCAGCAGCACCATCAAATCAAACCAAACAACGCATGAAGATTCGGATGAGTTCGAGTGTGCTGTGATCGGTGGAGGACAGGCTGGGCTGAGCGTTGCAGGCAGGCTTCAGTCGCAGGGCGTCAAGTACGTTTTGCTGGAGAAAAATGCCCAGGTCGGCGACAGTTGGAAGAACAGATATAGATCAACCAAGCGTGAGTTTTACGATTGGAGTTGTAAGCACAAATTACTGACCAGGTTGCAATCTAACAGTGCACACTACTCGAGAATCTTGTAAGTGGAACGAAGGCATGCAAGGTATACTCGACTTGCACGACTAACTTGTGTTGCAGCTCATCTTCCCTTCGATAGAACATTTCCACCTCATTACCCGGAATACCTTTCCAAGGACGATTTGGCCCAAGGCTACTTGGAATGGTCAAAGAAATTTGGCATCGTAAGTTCTTACACTGTAGCAGACGCGAGCAGTTGTTTAACTGAAGAACAGAATGCATGGCTCTCGACCACGGTCGTGTCTGGTCAGTGGCACGAGGACCAGCAGAGATGGTCGTTGAATCTTCTCCGGAACGGGGAGAGGAAGAACATTACAGCTACACATATAGTGGCAGCTTTGGGTGCTGGCTGTCAGATTCCGGTTATGCCCACGTACCCTGGCGTTGTAAGGCTTATGGTCATGACCCGTGGCACAAAGATCTGAATCGCTTATGTATTTTCCAGGAGCGCTTCCAGGGCAAAATTCTCCATTCAGCTGAATACACGTCACCCGAAGACTGGCAAGGAAAGCATGGCATTGTTGTCGGCACCGCGAACACAGGTACGTGGCGGCCAGCTCGAGATGATTCATTGACTTACCTTTGGGATATAGCCCATGATGTGGCCGAAGACATGGTTGCAGCAGATATGGCCTCTGTGACCATGGTCCAACGGTCGCCAACCTGTAAGTGTGACAGGGGTATATGGGAGCGAAAGCTTATGAACTGAATACAGATGTCCTGCCGGCAGAATATTACACGAAGGTCCAACACAGTAAGTAGATGGGCTACCTCTCTCTCTCTCTCTCTGAGCCCCGTCTAGCACAGGGCAAGCTACTAATCCTTTTTTAGGATCGTACAATCCAGAGATCCCAACGGAATGGGCCGATCTGATGGGTCTCACGAGTCCGATAGGGGTGGGCAGACTTGTCACCATGCGCATTCTCCATGCAATGGCTAAAGCTGAACCGGAAAGATTCGACAACCTTGAGAAAGCCGGCTTCAAACTCAATAGATACGGTGACCTAATCTATCAAGTCATGGACCGTTTTGGCGGCCACTATATGGATGTTGGAGCTTCTGCAAAGATCTCCAAAGGCTTGGTAAGTTTACCTGCGTTGAGACGGCTTCTTGTGGCCTACAGATGATGTTGAGCACAATTGGCTAAGTTGACACATGCTGACCCTTCGGGTTTATAGATAAAAATGAAGTCCGACGCGCTACCTCTCCAATACACCGAGCACGGAATCACGTTCACCGATGGTACAGAACTCAAAGCAGATTTGGTCGTGTTTGCAACGGGCTTTGTGGGCAGCATGAAAGTGGCTATCCACGACCTGTTAGGCTCGGATGTTGCAGAGCGTATTGAGGATTTCTGGGGCATTGATGAGGAAGGCGAAATCAAGGGTGCCTTCAGACCCTCTGGCCGTAAGTACAGCCTTCCTTCCTGACAACGTAACCACACTCACATCTACTCAGACCCGAATTTGTGGATGCATGGAGGCACGTGCATCCATGCTCGATATATGTCAAGATTTGTCGCCTTGCAAGTTCGCGCTGCGCTCGATGGGACGCCGCTACCTATTGCTACAGTATGAGAAGACGATTGATATTAGCCTGGCTGGAATGTAGACATGTGTCACCGTCAATGGATGACCCATACGTGATTCACCGTCGTGTCTCCATGGCAGAAGTTGTAGAAAGTATTCTCGTTCGGCTTTTATTTATCAAACGCCCTTTGAGATCCGCTGGAAATGCAAACCCGCACTTTCACACAACTGTCGTCGCTTTGTGAAGGAATGACCGTACGTATTGTCCCTATGCTTCGGGATACAGCCGCGCACCAGCACAGCCTTGCCAAATGACTAAGCTCATGTCCAACAAGCGTCGATCCTCCAAGCTGAATAAGCGGGGCTTTGTCTGTGGCGGGGTAACCGAGAGAACGAGTCTCTTCTGCTGTCTCTTCGCTAGCCGAGGCTCGTCTTCAAAACACCCCTCCCCCACATCGCGTGCTCCCTCCCTCATCGCTGCTCATGCCGGGTTTTCGACCAGAACGCGAGACTGGGTCCATGAACGACGCGCATTGAGTTTACCACAAGTCAGAATAAGATGACTCTTGCCGACTCTGGTTTGCATTGCAAAAGTCAGACGATCGAAACTCAAGACACACCTAAACTCCCAACATCTTGTACTGTTTGATCTACTAGTAGGACCCATTTTTGAGGCGTTGTATGCGATCTACTCGTAAAAAGACAACTACAATTCTTCTGCCCAAAGACAATGGCTCCTTTCTCACGTATCGTCCGGTTTCGCAACTCTGCGGGCCAAGTTTTCTACGGAGAGGTTCCTGGCGATGACTTGGTCGACCAGAAATCTCTATTGGGCAGCAAGGTAGCTGTCTACAAAGGAGAGACACCGTTTGACCATGACTTCAGCCTGACGGATAAAAAGGAGGAGATTTCAGAGGTAGCTTTTCCCGTTCCTCCTTTTACGGTTGTTTTACAGGTCACAAAGGCATCGGCAGCGAAGTGAAAAGCAAGAATGAGTTGCTGACGAGAAACTCATAACAGATCCTGGCTCCACTGGCGCATGTGCCGGTCTTTGAGTGCGTCGGAGTTAACTATCTCAAGCATGTCCAAGAAACAGGGGTACGCTGCCTTTTCCGTAGCTCGTAAGTGCCAGTGATGCTCATTCATGGTGTTACTCCAGGGCGAAGCACCAAAATACCCAGTCATCTTTAAAAAAGCCGCAGGTCAGTGAACCCTGGTTCCCACCATCACGCGAGGCATTATACTAAACCCATCTCCGTCTGCAGATGCATTGGCGGGACCATATGAAGACGTCCCCGTACATCCAGACTGCCAGGGTGAGATGGATTATGAAGTGAGCTAGAAAGCCGTGCCCTTGGGTTAGAGGGATGAAGACTGATGATTGTGCTGCTAGGCTGAGCTGTGCGTGATTATTGGAAAGGACTGCAAGAACGCCACGAAAGAGAACGCATTGGACTACGTCCTGGGTTACACGGCTGGCAATGACGTCTCTTCACGCTTCTGGCAGCGGAAGGAGAGATCCGGCGGCCAACATGGATCAGCCAAGGGATTCGACAAGTTTGCTCCCATCGGTCCTGTCATTGTTTCGCCCAAGGCCATCGGAGACCCGCACAAGTTGACTCTCAAGACCATTGTCAACGGATCCGAAGTCAGACAGGAATCCAGTACGGACGATTTGATCTTCAAGCTGCCCGAGATCATTGCCCACCTGAGCAGAGGCACGACTCTGCGGCCAGGAACGGTCATCATGTCGGGCACCCCAAGCGGAGTGGCAGCTTTTATGAAGCCCCCCGGGTACTTGAAGGATGGAGATGTGGTGGACGTGGAGATCGAGAAGATCGGAAGGCTTTCGAATAAGATGGTCTTTGAGAAGGCGTGACGCCAAGGCAGACTTTAGGTGGAATATAGTCAGCCGTTACAACGGCGACTGCCGTACAAACACAAAAGAGGAATATCTCAACGGGGAATGATTCATTGCTAGTGTCAGCTTAATTTGACTAAGCTATGCTACATAGGATCGACAAACACATACATACAGCTAGAACAGACAAAACGATGGTTCAAGGAAAGAAAGAAGCATTTCCGAAACATCAGGGCGGAAAACATGATTTCGCAACCCCATCCCATGTTCTGCTCTTGCCAGATTAATGCTTCTGAGGAGGAGCTGCATAAGGCGGGTTTGGTCTAGGGCCGGAGCCGACGCGCCTCTTAATGGTCTTGTGATCCTCGCCGCTGCGAACGCGGGCCGCAAGCTCCTCAGGGTCGAAGTCGAATCCGACAGAATTGACCGTGAACTCCGGGAGCATCATGTACTCGGTCGTCTCCTCCGAGCTGTCATAGTTGTCGACTTGGGTCTCAAGGTGATTGCCATCCGGATCCTGGTAGTAGATGGACGTGGTGGGACCGTGGTTCACGCACCAAATCGGATGCATGCCAATCTGCTTTCGTTGTTCGTACGACTCGACCAGGTCGTCCAGGTTGTCGTAGGTAAAGGCGATGTGTTCGAGACCGCTGCTGTAGGGGGCTTTGGCGGTGGTGTTGGGCATAGCGCCGATGGCGATGCGGTGATGTTCCTCGTCGTAGGCGATGAATGCCATGCTCTTCCCGCGGAATGCAACATGGCCTCCGGTGAACTTGCAGTAGAAGTCGATCATTGCGTCGAGTTGTGTGGTTTTGAGCAAGACATGGGCAAGGCTTGCGGGGCTCTTGACCTTGACGGTGCCGTTGCTGGCGCCGTTGCTGTTGCCGTTCGTTGCGGCTGTCATGATTAAGGTTGATATCGTTGTTGGTTGTTGGATTTAGGGGTGATGATGTGTTTTGCAGTGATCGGTCAATTGAGGACGAGCAAGATAGTTATTTGAAGACTTGTGTTGCCACAGGGGTGAAGTCGATAACTTTTGTCAGCAGGGAATGAATTGCGCACTGAAAGACTGCGGGGTGTGCGGAATCAGTGGTTCTCACACCCGGGGTTGCTTAAGAATTCCAGGCTGCTCGCTAAGTGGGGGATTGTCGCTGCCCTATGGGTTCCCTGGGCTGGTGTGGCACCTGACATATTCTCCGATCACTAAAGTTGAGGAAACTGGGCACGACTGGGCTGTGGTACGGTACTTTGTTGACCACTCATGCTCTTGAAGCTGGCCCCCAGACCACCGGGCAAGAGGCCGGGAGACCCCGGAGCTGCAAGCCACGTAATAGGTTGTCTTGGGTGGCAAAGACAGCCCGGGACCCGAGCAAGGGACCTCAAGCCAAGTTCAACCACCGATAAGGCATGCATGGTAAAGGATGAGGCTACAGCTTTGCAATTCATTTTTGTCCTCTTTAGAATCTACATGTAGGCTTGGATATTTTCACACGCTCGTCCAAACTTCCTCCTTCAATTGAGAAGGCTGACATCGATCTCAACCCCAGCTTGTTGTTTGATTCTATTGACCAATTCCATGCCCCATGTTGCCGGTGTGACCATTCCTTTTAGTCGTTTCCCCAAGGTGTCGCCGCCTTGCAGAAGCGTGAGAGCCGCTTGAACTACAAACACTCCGGTCAGATAGTATGGCGACCCCTTGTAGTTCAACGTTGCCGTAACTTTGTGTTCAGGCACACAGTCAGCTGTTGCGACTGTCTTAAATATTACTCGATAGTTTTTGAACTCTGCCTTTGGTGGGCCGCTCCCAGGTGGTGGAAGTGGAAGTACTCTCTTCAGCAGCCATCGAAGCGGTGCGACGTAAGTCAGAGTTGTTCGTATGATGCCCACGATATAGGACATCATGAAAGCCTTTAGCCGGCTCCCGACATGCTGATACTCGACGAAAGAAAACTTCTCTCCGTAGTATGCGCCTTGATCGTAAAGGCCCCATGACCGGTGGACGATTCCAATATCACACTCTGCTTGCGGGAAGTGCGCCACGATACCATAGGGCTGGACATTGCGAGAGCCGAGGATCCAGTCGAGGAACGAATCTTTTCGGACGGTCTTTGGCGGCGGGATTGGGCTGAGGGCGTGTGGCTTCAAGGCTTTGGCAGTGAATCCTGGCGAATATGCGTCCATCGACCCGAATATGGTAGCCAGACTGCCTCCACTCGGGCCACCACTGTAGATAGGTTAGCTCAATGGCCTAGATGTTTTGACAAGGTTTGTCTCACCCCATCTCGTACATAACATTGACACTCTCCTTCACACCCACGTTATAGGTTTGTCGAATTTTCTGAACGCATAAGAAGGTCAAAATGTCCGCAGGAATCGAGTCCACCCCCGAATGAGGCGCGAGCTGCAATGGTATCAGTCTGTAAGCTCTTCTGACGGATGGAGTGATGCTCTGGAATATGGTATATCTTGGACCAGTACGGCTTCAGGGCGGCCCGGTCAGGAGATGACTTACCACAACGCCGTTCTTTTTCGCCAAATCGTTATACTTGTTCAGCATGTCGTATGTGAAAGGAGTTTCTCCGGCTCTAATGAGGTTAGTGTGTTCCAGTGACGCTCCGTCAAGGTCATAGCCTTACATATCAAAGTAGTGGGTCTTGCTCTTCACACAAGCCTCAACGACAGGCTCGCCAATCTTAGCGAAAGGTCCAACAGTAGAAATGAGCACCTGTGACTTCTTCGCCAGTTGTTGTAGATCTTGGAAGTTCAATTCGACAACCTCGATGCCTGAGGTTGTTCAAGTTAGAAGAGGTATTCCGTCGAAGGCATACTTCCTCATACCTGGTTGGATTCTGTCGGCGTTGAGGCCTTTCAATTCCGTGGCTAGCTGAGATAGCTTCGAGCCATTCCTTCCTGCGATGGCCCATTTTAGGTCTGTCGCAATATTCTGTTGGATGTACTCTGCCACGAGCTGCCCAGTATAGCCTGTAGCTCCGAGAAGGACCAGGTCGTATTTTCGAGCTTCTGAAGCCATGGTCGGAGACCACCGAGGCAGCCCTTGTAACGACTCACACTGCTGCACTCTAAGATACAGGTTCTGCTATGTGTATGCTGGTGTTGATTGACGAAATGTTTACAGACTGAAACTAAAATGAACGCGACGGAAAAACTGTCCAACCACCTGGAGACGCGCGAAACCCTTAACGCACGCTTAAGAGAAGGGCCTGGGGCATTTCTCTGGGCGGGGTGGCGGATGAAAATGAGCCCGAGTCCTGAGCCCAGACGTTCAGACTCCAGGGCACTTCTTTGTAAGCTGTTCTAGGCTGTGCAGTGCCTGATAGGCTACCAAGGCCACCATGTGGGATAATTTGCCTCGCAATTCCGCCCCCGCCTCCGCGCCCACCCCAGGTTGAGTAAGAACCTAGATATTAAGGTAAGCCAAAAGCTGAAGGCGACTCTGATACTCAGAACGCCATCGACACTCTCAGGAATTAACAAGCAAGTAGCAAAACTCAAGACGTTGTGAAAATGTCGACCACTACCACAACCTCCACTGCGACTCTTCGATTGCGACAGGAGTCCAATTATGGACAGCCAGGTCTTCATGAGGAAGCTGCCATGCGAGGCTATCCGGATCCTAACAACCTGGACGACCCTATGGCAAGATTCAACGTTCCAAATGATGCCGATCCCAGTCTAATGACACGGTTCCCTCGCCCACCACAATTCGCAGACAAGTACGAGGAGAGAGAGTACCTGAAAGGCCGGCTCGCCCTGGCGTTCCGCATTTTTGGCCGAAGAGGGTTCGACGAAGGTGTTGCGGGCCACATCACCCTTCGGGATCCCGTCAACCCAAACACCTTTTGGGTTAATCCTTTTGGCCTCTCATTTAACAAAATCAAGAAATCGGATCTCATCCTCGTCGACGAAGACGGCAACGTTATTGGGGGTGGAAAACGCAGACTGCTCAACACGGCTGCATATATGATTCACTCCGCCATCCACAGAGCGCGGCCGGATGTTCTCTGCGCCGCTCACTCGCACAGTCTATACGGCCGTGCCTTCTGCACTCTTGGGCGACCGATCGATATCATCACCCAGGACTCATGTGTGTTTTACGACGACCTGGCTGTCTACAAGAATTTCGGGGGAATTGTCCTTGCCAAAGAAGAGGGCGATAACATTGCCAAAGCCTTGGGTAGCAAGAAAGCCTGCCTTCTTCAGAACCACGGTCTCTTGACTGCCGGCCCCAGTATCGAAGCTGTTGTCTTTTGGTTCGTCTCTCTCGACAAATGTTGTCAAGCTCAACTACTGGCCGATGCTGCTGCCGGTGGCCGTGGCGAGGAGACAGTCAAGATCGATAGTGAGGACGCCGCATATACTGCCAAGAATGCAGGTCAAAATTGGCCTGGTTGGTTCAGTGCCCTGCCCTTGTTTGATGATATGATCGACGACCTTGGTGATGAAGTCTATCAGTAAGGAAACCTTTTATAGCTCTTGGCCACGATGAGTTGGCACGTATCATGAGAAATTTATACCATGTAACAATCATTTCGAAAACAATATATCATGACAATACTCATAAATTCTTCAATTTCTGTTTCGATACTAAGAACAAAGTAACGACGGACGTCTGGCGTCTTCACCTTCTGTCATGGGGACCTAGGCAGGGGACGACTCGAGATTGAGCCTCAAGGTGCATGATCGATTCAGACTGAAGGCTAGAAAGACTGAAAAGGGGTCAGAGCTCTGACTTGCCCTGGATCATATCAGCGGCCTTATGTGACCGAAATCTATCATCTAAGAACGGTCTTTCTTTTCAAGGAACATTCAACACGGGTCGTTTCGCCAGGCGCCGGAGAACCTCCCCCGTCAGAGTCCAGCCCATGCTCACGTGGATGCCAGAGATGCCTCTCATTTTCCAAATACATAAGTCATTGCCGTATTTCGCCATAAGAATCCATCCCCGGTACCGCGTCGTGGCATTTGGCTATGGCAGGCTTCAAAAACAAGCATTGCAGAGGGCTAGTAAACAGGTTCCATGATCTGATAAGCCTCTCGGACTGTATCAAGAGCTGATGTATCTTATATCTCAGGAGCATCCATGAACCAAGTCAGATTCGTCCCGTCTAGGTCGTCCTGAGTGAAACCATTTCCAAGGAACTGGAACTTGTTGTTGGACAGATAAGTGATTCTGAAATCCTCATATCGAGGTTCGTTGAGCAGTGTGTACCAGTGAAGCCGAGACCCGGGGTACTGTGCAACTACTGGACCGTTCTTGTTTCCGTTCTTGTACCACGAAGCGCACGGTTGGCTGTAAACAAGCCTCTTGAACATGGTATGGGTCCAGTTGTACCAGTCGGTCGCGGCTTGCGGGGTAGGCTCTAGTGCCTTGATGTTCTCTCTCTGCATCTTCTTCAAGTTTTTCATCATGTAGCGCATCATCCACTCGATAATGGCATAAAAGGGGCCGTGGCTACCGGGAGCACCAGGGCCGGTAAACTCTGCATCGAAAGTCAGTATAGGTCGATGACATCCAGATTCAAGATATGATAAAGACTCACGGTAGAAATTGGGGAAATGGGGAGTCATGAGACCCAGATAGCCGCGTGGGAAATGTCCATAGAACTTTTTGAGGTCCACTCCGTTTCTACCGATGATCGGGTAAGCTGGTGAGAAAGAGGTGTCGAATCCAGTGGCGCAAATGATAATGTCCACCGGATGCTCGTTGCCTTCACAGTCGACCACGCCCGTCTCGGTGATCTTTTCAACTCCAGACCGTATCATCTTGACGTTGGCTCTGGAAAAGGTTGCCATATACTCATCGCCAGGAGACAGTCGTCGACATCCCAGTCCAAAATCCGGGGTGATATAATCTGCGATCTCGTCATCGCCAAGTTTGGCTCTCATACGAGCTGCCATGGCAGATCGAACGTTCTGCTGGATCTCGCTGTCTTCATGTTGCTACAATGGCAGTAGCTGTCAACCAATGGCGCAAGCATCGCAGCGAGGCAGAATCACTTACCATTTTGAATCTGCTTCCAAGATCCTCTTCAATATTACGAACATATTCTTCATAAGCCGCCGGATTTTTTCTGAAACTCTCCTTTTGTTCCTCTGTGTCTGTTCGCAGAAGGTCAGTCTTTCCTTGACGGCTATGAGACTGCACAGTTTCACGTACATTTGAAGTTTGATCCTTCTGGCCCTGCGTACTTGGCTGAGAAGCCGGGACTGAGCCAGACCGGTGAGCGCACGAAGTTGAGCAACTGCTTGACATCTGTAGGAACGGTTTAGTATTTTATCCGAAGGAAGAAGACAGAGGTTTTTACGTGGTGCAACTCCGGGGACGACCTGGATTGCTGAAGAACCGGAGCCTAAGACGGCGACAACTTTGTCCCGCAACTCCACGGTGCTGTCCCAGCACGCGGTATGCATCAAATTGCCCTTGAAAGAATGCAGACCTGGAAGATTAGGGTACCTCCATCGGCTGGTTCATTTCGTCAATATGCGTCCATTCGCCGGGTCTATAGTAGCAACTTACTTGAGGGCGCCACTCGTATTGAGAAAGATATCGGCCTCATCAGTGAACGTGGTGCCATCAGGTCGCTCGATGTGGAAAATCCACTTTCCCTTCTCGTCATTCCATTCGGTTAAGGTGACCCTGTGGCTTAACTTGACGAAGCGGTGAAGATCAAATTTGTCAGCTGTGTCGTTGAGGTATTTCAAGATTTCGGGACCTGGTGAGTAGCTGAGGGAGTGATATGTCAGCAAGACATAGGGCACTGGTTACAACGTAGCTTACAAGTGACTCCATTCTGGGTTGCGATTCCAACTGTATTGATAGGTATGAGAGGGGATGTCGCAAGCACAACCAGGGTACCTGTTTTCCAGCCAGGTGCCTCCAATTGCAAGATTCTTCTCGTACAGCACTATTTCGATATCGTCAAAGTGCTTGGTAAGTTTATATGCCGCCTGTAGAGCAGAAACCCCAGCACCTGTGCACACGACTCGAAGCTTACGACCACACTGAAACAAAGGTGCTTCTGTAATTCGCAAACCGCCAAAGTCCTGCCTGTACCAGGGGTTGTTGTGCGGTTTTTCGCTCGTATGTGTTCCATTCGGGGTTGAACTCGTCTGGGATCCTTCTGTCGAGCCATTTGACTCCTCGTCAAGCACTTCGTCGTGGTAGGCTTTGTTGAAAACTGGAGGGCCTTCCCCAGAAAAGGGCTCCCAAACAATCTCTTGAACCATTTTGATAAGAAAGTAGACAGTAAAATGGAATGCGTTGCTGGCTCACTTCCAAAGGGGATCAGATCCTGTGTAAAAGCACTAACTATAGGTATATAGACTTGGTCGCCGTAAAGTGTGTAACCCGTATATCGACTTTGATATCAGGCGGGGCAAGACAACCGCACGATACCCGGGCACTGTGCCGGGTGCGGATGCGCATGATCGAGGTGAGCGATCATGCCTCGGTAGTGTCCGCATTAGCAGGCGGGGGTCTTTGCTAGAACCTCTTGAGCCTCGACCATTCTGATCAGCGGCGTAGAAGCCACTCGTCAGGTGGCATTATTCCTGTTCTCGACGCGGCGTTGAGAGAAGCGCCATCCCACACCCCACAAATCCCTGCAAGACTTGCCTTATGCGGAGAGTTTCGTGGTAGGCTGGGCAACGAACGAAGCTTCTGTCATCCTTGGTGCTAACATTCCCCACACTGGATGATGCAGTGCTATTGGCAGAGGCACTTCGAAAGTACCTCTAATTACTCAGCCTTTGCCCACGGTCATGTTGTTGCCCCTCTAGTTGCCTTACACGTGACACCATAGTAGCCGCGATGGCCTGGAGATTTGGGCCACAGTGCCCAAGTGGACGGATCCAAGCATGATAGTGCACTTCCATTGGAGTATCTTGCAGATAGGTGCTGGGCTGTATTACCCACAATGACTTTGTGAAATGGTCTTGGACAGTTTAGTTGACCCTGCACTTTTTCGTTGGCTGTCAAGGCTGCAGCTGCATTGAACCAGGCTAGCAATCCAGCAGGGATAGTCGAGAGGTTCTGGCACATGACAGATCAAGCCACCACTCATGAGGCTGTTGTGTAGCGAGGTACTATCATTGGCTTTGAGACCTAAACGTGATGTAAGCCTGGGCAGGCCTATAAACATCTACATTTTGCAATGCAGGTAGCAGTGTAGCAGTGTAACACCATCTGGGAATTTTTGAGTGAGCTTTTGCTTGAATATCTACGCCTCCACCCTTGGATCTGCACAAGCAGCACCGTGGATGGTTTCCTGATATCGTATAATATTTCGAGCTACCCAGTAGTCGGATCCGTGCCCATAGAGGCTACAGATCTATGGAGTGAGGATGACTTGAAGGTATCTCAGGATTGGACTTTTCTTGAATTCTTAACTCACAGTTGTATGACCTTGTGGCTATGTCTTTCAGAGCCTTCTATGTGAATCGCTCCAATCCTCCGCGTAAACCGGATCCCGAACGTCAACATCTATCACCCATCATGAACATGGAAATCGTTGTCAACCTTAGAAGTGGGTGTTGACAGCTGCCAATCCCTCTCGCTGGATGAGGTCGATGTGTGCCTGACTACGAGGCTTCATGCGTAATGAGAAGGGAGGGTTATCAACGCTATCCCACATACTGTTGTACGTGTCGATTGGCTCGGCCTGCGAGCTTGTCAACGCATGTCTCGGATAGCATCAAAGCATGACTTACTGGATTTTGTTCAAAGTCGTAGCAGTAAAGCAAGCATGCAGTTGCGATCCAGAGGTTGTTGAATCCGACATTGTAACCAACACATGTGCGACGTCCTTTTCATATCACAGTAGGTTAGCCGCTTTGGTCGTCCTGCAGAGAGAGGGATGTGGATAGTTCTTACCTGCACCAAAGGACCAGTGTCCTTTCAGAGGACTCTTGAGATCGTTGTTCAAATAGCGCTCTGGCACAAACGAATGAGCATCCTTGTACTCATTCTCACTCAAGGCTATGGCGTAGGCATTCCAGGTAAACAAGGTTCCCGCTGGAAACT
This sequence comes from Exophiala sideris, assembly GCA_000835395.1. Lineage (NCBI taxonomy): Eukaryota > Fungi > Ascomycota > Eurotiomycetes > Chaetothyriales > Herpotrichiellaceae > Exophiala > Exophiala sideris. The sequence continues at coordinate 1,350,725 of KN846954.1, read as the reverse complement.
TATAGCCCTCGTACTCATCGTCTTGCGTCAACTCGTGTGGGACACCAGTCTGGACAAACGGGCGCCATCGGAGGCACTCTTTCCCTGCGGCGGTGATGTAAGGTAACGCATCTCGGTCACCTAGTGTCGGCAATCGTTCAGCATTGTGGCCACATACGTCGTCCAAGTATGCCTGGGCCTTCTTGACCCAGTCAGGGTATACGGCAGCGGCGGCGCACATCTGCGTAGTGGCCGTACGAGACGTGTCGCTACCAGCTTCCAGAATAGTACTGAAGACCATGAGCTTTTCAGTCTCGTCTAGTTGGAACTCCTTCTTTGCAGTCCCCTCAATAATGTCGCCCGCAAAGCAAGGCTGCGCTTGACCAGTCTTCTGTTTCTCCATGTAGCCGTCAACTTCTTGCTTGTAAATTCTGGCTGATAGTTAGCATTTGGCTTTTCAATTTGAGTGACATTGACTTACTGCAGCGTTCGCTTGAACAAATCTTCGCCATAAGGCCTCCACCATTGAAGTGGTTTGGGTAGGTAATTGAGCCAAGGAATGTAGTCGGGGGCGCTATATATGCTAGGGGAGAAGGCCAGTCCTCCAATCTCGAACATCTGCTTCAGCATTCTCGTAAGTACCGCGTCGTCCAAGCCAGCTCTTCTCCCGAAGACGACAGTCATGATGATTGAATTGGAAAAGCGTTGGTTGGCCTTGTACCAATGCTCCGGGTCTTTCAAGTAGTCCCAGACTAGCTGCCTAGACTCAAGCTCCTGATATTTTACGAATTTTAGCTCCGCCTGCGCCGAATTGACGAGATTGTGCATGATCTTTCTTTGGTTGCGCCATTGATTGGTGTGGCCCATGAACAACATGCGTACATTCCCAGATGCAATACCCTGAGCCATGGGGCGAGCCGGTCTTGAGGCATATATGGCAGCTCGTTTCTCGAGAAGGTCGGTGATTACGCGACTGGAATTTAGGTAGACGACATTCTTGTTGGCCATCCGAATAGTGAACCTGCATTATTCGACGATGGTCAGTATATTGCAGAAAACCGGATTAGATAAACAGGCTCTATTGAGCCTTGTTTACACTTGCATTTCACCGTATTTCTTCGCAAGATCAACTCCCCACATACCAGCTGGCCATGGCACATCCAGCATGTTTCCAACGAAAGGCTTCCCGGGCGGTGATGGTGGCAAATTGTATTTCATCCGCCATCGAGCTTCGGAAACAACTTGATGAATGATGAAGGCAACCACAATGGCCGCAACAGCCAGTACGCCTACAGGGAGGGCCATCCTGAACACTGCAAGCTGGCGATCAGGCGCAGTGTCAGAAATTTGCGATGGTGTAGAAATATTATATTCGTCCTTGATGACCTTGAACTAGATCGCTTTGGAAAGAAAGTCGGGCGTTCTGACAATCTTGAATGCTGCGACGTCTTTCTTGGTTGGGAAAAAAGTATTCCATGATACAATACTCACACCAAGGTGGGGGATCAATGTAGCAACGGCGATCTCTCAAACGCCCATGCACAAAACTCTGATCCGCAATCCAGGGCAAGGGCTTGACCTGGTTCGTAATAGTCTTCGCCAGGCTGGAATTATAATGAGGGAGCTCTGGACCCTGCACCGAGGGTCGACCCCACATCAAACATCCACTGAGGAGGGGTCGCTGGGGCTGGAGAAGAAGAGAGGTGGAGGTCGGTTTTGTGTGTGGATGGCAGGGGTGTGGTTAAACAAGCCTTTGAGTGGTAAAACTTCAATAGGGGAGACGGTGGTTAACTTCAACGGGGATGGCTTGCGGGGCCTGGCCTCTGGAATTACGATGTTGTGCACGTAGACCCACGGACCTATGACCGAGTTTATTTTGGCGTCGTAAAGTGCAATATTCGTTCCATCAAGCAGCATCGCGGTTGTTAGCTGTAAGTCCGAGCACAGAAGACGACGAATATACAATTTCGCAATGACGACCTCCAAAGTAGCTTTGGTGACAGGGGGTGCGAGTGGGATTGGTCTCGGTCTTACCAGGCATCTGCTTCAACGTGATTTTAAAGTCGTGGTTGCTGACATGAATGGCGAACGGGGCGCCGAACTTCAGAAGGAATTGGGATCCGACTTTCTTTTTGTCAAGACCGACGTTACCGATTGGGATGCACAAGCAGCATTGTTCAAGAGAGCATACGAGTGGGGCGGACGGATCGACTTCCTCGCTGCCAACGCTGGTATCGCCTCGATTGAACCGGTCTATGAAGACTTGGTGGTGAACGACTCGGGCGAGTTACAAAAGCCCAACCTTGGAACGCTGGAGGTGGATCTTAGTGCAGTTTTTTACGGCCTCATCCTGTTCAAACATTATCACCACAAAGCAGGTGGTAAAGGTAGCGGGAAGGTGGCGGTCACGGCCAGTCAGTCAGGCCTTTACCCTCTTCGTTTCCGTCCGACCTATTGTGCCGCAAAGCACGGGGTAAGTCCAGAGCCCAGCTTTTTCAGCCTCAAGTTTCTAACGGGCTGCATAGACTATCGGCTTGGTCAGATCGGCCGGCCCGCGACTCCTCAAGACTGATGGTATTACCCTGAATGCTATCTGCCCCGGAATTGTGATGACGGGCATCGACGCGGAGGCGATGAAAATTATTCCCGAGCGATACCACACACCCATGAAGCTACTTATGGATGCCTTCGACAAGTGCATTGACGAAGACATTTCTGGTGCCGTTATAGAGATCTCCAGCAAGGAGATCTACTTGCGCGATCCTGTAGATTACTGTGACGAAACTTGTCGCTTCCTCTCTGAAGCTCAACCGGGACCTTGAAAGTCTCAAAACGTGGGGAAAATTATATACTATGCAATGAAACTGGCACGATTTGTACAGTCATCTATCCTTTCCCATGCAGTGGGCCACTTCAAATCGTCCTTTAAGAGCATATATACTTTCTAAGCCATACCTCTGCCCACGGCAATTTCTGTAATGTTTGTATTCTAGTCCCGTTCACGAGCGCAATTGGAACTAGTCATGAGCAGGTATGAGGTCGCCTTCACTTTGCATTCCTCTGGCTAGATAGGTCTCTTTACACTTATTTGAGCATCTAGTATGACGATGGAGAGATGGACAGCATTCCGCCGTCTGTTATCACTTCACACCCATTCACGTATGCACCTGCCCTTGAACATAGCCAGAGTATCACGCCAGCCATGTCTTCTTCGTTCCCAGCTCGAGTAGCAGGGAGGACGGTTTTTGGGAAAGTACCTTCAATGTCGTGAATACCGAGTCTATTTTGGGCTGGTAGAAGTCAGCTTCCAAATGATTGGGAAGAGGTCATCATGGGGTGATAGCAACCTTTGAACATGTCATGCGTCATTTCGCTGTAATAGAAGCCAGGTGCGATGATATTGGCTCTGATATCATGAGGTATAAGTGTCGTTGCAAGTTGCTTGATCAGATGATTCAAGCCAGCTTTGCTGGGACCGTATGACAGGTTTCCCATTGCGCTGCGCTTGAACCCTGCAATGGACGAAGTTGTGATGATCTGTGGTCGAGGTTTGAAATTCTCCCGACTAGGCGGCTGAGGTCTTTTCAGGTTCGCTTGGTGGAGTAATGGCAGGAACGCTGCGATGGTGAAATGCGTCCCTGTGAGATTTACAGCGTAGGTCTCAGTCACTGCTTCTTGAGTCGGCTCCCACAAGTTTTGGGCCAACTGTAAGACAGGGAGAACCTGCTGTTTCGAGTCCATGAGTTGGGTAAATGGGCCCGAGGTGCCAGAATTGCAGACCAACACATCGACTGAATCCACGTGTTGCTTGACCTGATCTACGCAAGCTTGCAAGGACTCCTTGGAAGTGACGTCTCCAACGAGTGGGATAATAGTATTCTCCGGTCCATCGCTGGCGGCCTCCTTTAGGGGACCTTCGCGACGGCCAATGATGAAAACTTTGGAAGCGCCATTTACAGCAAGGGTTTTCGCCATGATTCGACCAAGTCCTAGACAGAGTAATTAGTCAGTCTGTGATCTTAGCTCGGTGTGGCTCTCAGTGTTGCTGAGGACTGTGGCAGTTCCTCTTGAGACAGGGGTTATCGAAGGTCAACCACATACCGGAGCCTCCTCCAGTGATAACGGCAATGAGGCCATCGACCCTAAAGAGGTTACCTGCTTCGATTTTAGACGTGTCTTCCACAGCCATTTTGTCTGATCCAAACGATAACCTGAAGATATTTTTGCAGAGGTTGGCTTCAAAACAATAACTCAGCTTTCTGGATCGAGTGACATTGACTTCCTCAATATAGGCGAGCAGGGGTGGCACCCTCTCCTCATACTCTGCAAATTGAACGACTGGGACTTCTACACACGGTTAGCCCCAAATCCTATCGTCGTGGCTGTCCCGAGGCCCCTGCCTAACAGGCCTTGCTTAGGTAATATCACAAGACCTTGCTGGTGGGGTTCCTCCCACAGTCCGATGGACGAAAGACAAGCCGGCCAGAATGCGGGGTGGGAACATGCTGGTGGGAGGCCTAGTCCCTTGCTGACTTGCGCAACCACGTCCGAAACGTCCAGGATGCCTGCTTCGGACTCTGTGCAACACTTCCTTGGATCGTGATGGGAAGAGATCAGGGGAGAAAGTGCTAAGCGTGCTTTCTACATGTGTGTCATGGCAAGATTAGTAGTTCTAGATTGATCCAAAGTGCCATTTAAACCTGGCATGTGATGAGCAACAGTAGGAGAGGTTTCTTAATTCGACCATCTCCCACGACTGTTCATTCCAGAATCTATGGTCCACTTGGCCTTACATACATGCGTTTATCAGCTTTGCCTTGCTCCAGTCGATGTAGAGAGTCCACCAATTTATCAAATGGAACCTCTTCGACCTGAGGCTTCAACTTGCCCTGTGCAATCAACTCGAAGATTGCTGGCAGCTCCCATTTGCGACCGCCGAGAGAGCCCCTAATCTCAATGTTCTTCATGACCATCAAGCCTATGGGCAGCGAAACGTCCGACTCGCCCATGCCCACAAGCACAACGATTCCCTCCCGCTTAACGGCATGGATGGCAGCAAGCAGGGTCGCCTTAATTCCGACAAAGTCGAAGACGACGTCGAAAGTGACGTCCTTTACCTCTTCGATGCTCTTGTGACAAGCCTTAGCACCGGCTTCCATTGCAGCTGGAAACTTGGACTCGTTAATGTCGAAGCCATAGACGGTGCATCCCTGGAGACACGCCATCGCCATGCCAGTAGAACCAAGGCCGCCCAGTCCCATTACAGCCACAGTCATGTCCGGAGTAACTCCTCCTGATGTAGCCACTACCGCGTGATAAGCCGACGCCATGGCATCAACGGCGATGCAACCCTTCTCGTAGGGTAGATCGTCAGGGAGAGGCACGACGACATGTGCAGGCGCAACGGCGTATTCGGCATAGCCACCATTGAAATCCAGACCAATGGCGGTAGCAGGGGGAATCAAAGCGCATCCGATTCTCTGTCCAACGTGGAACTCGGTCACACCCTCTCCAAGCTTTGTGATCTGGGCGGCGATCTCGTGTCCCAGAGTAATGGGTCTCTGCTTAACCCATTGCGATCCTGTGCCGTCGAGGATATGGCAATCAGAATGGCAAAGTCCACAAGCTTTAATTTTGATCTGGACCTCTTGTGGGCCAGGCTCTGGAATTGGCAGGTCTGTCATGGTCAGGCTGGAACCCTCGCCATTCCATTGGTAAGCTTTCATTGTGGAAGGCATGTTGAAGAGACTGATGATTTGAGTAAATTGGGTTCGCTTCGAGTCTCAAAGTGGCACGCAGTGCTTTAAATTCCAGGGACGGTGCTTTTTAAAGGTAATGGCCATCCAGAGAGGGTCGATGATCCAATTGGCGTTTTAACGAGCTACCTTCAATTCGTCGGCCTTTTCGGACGTTGATGTGCGCGAGTCAGCGACACCTTCCCCACAATGTATATAACCAATCGGCCTCCCTGGCCGAGGTCATTCGCCCCAGGGCCAACCCCGCAGCACCGAAAAACCGTGGGTGGGGGATGGGAGCCCCGTCACTGCAGCCTCAGACCTTGCCTGGTACTCCGTACACTACTGTACCGAAGGAAATCACCTCCCACATCGTCTCCCTTTGGTCTTCTTCCGTGGCGTCCTCAATGCACGCTACCGGAACACTAGTCTTGATCGGACCGCGACCCTGCTACCGCCCTATGTCATCGCAACATTCAAAACTTCATGCAATTGAAATGCTGTCGTCGCTTCTGAATTCAGTCTTCGCATGCTGAGCGCATCCTCGAAAAGACACTGACACTCGTGATTCGCTTCTTGGCCTCAAAACCAAAATGGCAAAGGATGAAATTCCCCTGGGATTGTTGCTATGGCAAAAGTAAGAGTCACTCCGGGCCAGTTATGCTCTGTACTTATGCTTGCATGTAGGCTTCGTGATCTCAATATTCGAAATATCATGGGCGTGCCCGGTGATATGAACCTTGAGTTGCTTGATTATATCAATGAAGTTGAGGACCTAAATTGGGGTAAATGCCCTCATACATCGCCGTTCGGGTATTGCGCTGACACCTAAACTAAAGTTGGAAATGCAAACGAGCTTAATGCCGCTTACGCTGCAGATGGATATTGCAGAGTGAGCGGGGTTCCAGGAGTTGGTAGGAATGCCCCTATCGAAGTTGCAACGTCATTTCTTATGCGAAACAGTGGTGACAACGATGGGAGTTGGCGAACTGAGTGCCCTCAATGGCATTGCTGGCGCGTACACGGAACAAGTGAAGGTCATACACATTGTAGGGACGACGCCCATCGCCGCCCATGAAAAGCACCTAATGATACACCACTGCTTGGGGCCTTCTCCGGATCACAAGGTAAATGACTCGGTCCCGGCTTGCAGTTTTCACACCAGCTGATCAAGCGCAGGTGTACGAGAAAACGTCACAGCACGTCCGAACAGCGCATTGTTGGCTGGACAATCCCGCCACGGCGGCCCGCGAGATCGATGTAGGGTTCAACTATCCGGTTACATGGGTTCCGCTGACATGGTCATCAGAGGGTGGTGCATGAGTGTTATGCAAAGTCACTACCAGTCTACATTTTTGTTCCTACAGATATGGTTGATCGAAAGGTTCCTACACCGTCACCATCTCAACTGGATTTGGCACCTCCCACAGACGAATTGAGCCAAAAGGCTGCCATTTCCGCCACGCTGAACTTGCTCTACAAAGCAAAATCGCCCGCCGTGATTGTTGATGCATTGACGTCGCGCCATCGAGGAAAGGACGTTACTCGCAAACTTGTAGATCTCCTGCAATTTCCCACCTTCTCGACTTCGATGGGGAAAAGTATCATCGATGAAACGAAGCCATATTTTTGCGGTATTTATAATGGACAGGTCTCGATTCCTGAAGTGTGTGAGGTGGTCGAGCAGAAGAGCGATCTCGTTCTCGACCTTGGACCTCTACTAGCAGATTCCAACACAGGTGGCCACAGTCGGAAGATTGCAGAGCAACAAACTATTGCTGTTCACCCTCATCAAGTCATCATTGGGGGGATGGTTTATCGTAACATCGGTCTTGTATCCTGTGAGTGGCTTAGTCAACTCCGCCAGTTATGTTGCTAAATATTTCCAGTTCTGTCGACTCTCCTGGAGACGATTGAGAAATCCAGGCTGCCACGCGTTGCTTCACCAGGAAGAGCCTCGCTATCTGCGGCCAAAGACGCTGACTCGGAGCTGATTACGCAGTCTTGGATATGGACACGCTTTGGCGAGTTCTGCAGGCCTGGGGACGTTCTCGTAGCAGAATCCGGCACGGCCCAATTTGGCTTCCCGGACGCCATCCTACCAGAGGATGTTACGTACATAACGCAAGTGTACTATGGGAGTATCGGATACTCCGTTCCAGCTACTCTGGGGGCCGCCGTGGCCCATCGGGAGCAGAACCGCGAAGGAAGAGTGATTCTCGTGGTTGGTGATGGGAGTCTGCAGTTGACGGTACAGGAGATTGGAACCATGGTAAAGCTGGGTTTCAAGAACATTATCATGTCGGTATCTCAAAGTCCAGCAAAGTACACTCCAACTGATCTTTCACAGCGTGGTGATCAACAACAATGGTTATACAATCGAAAGGGCCATACACGGCGCGGAAGAAGGTATGTGCTTACCTTGAGCAATTGTTGCAGACAAAGACGGTGTCGTACTAACACGTTCCGAAGCATATAATGACATAGCGATTTGGAACCACCAGGCCATGCTGGAATTCTTTGGAGCCAAAAATGCCCGAGCTTCCAGTCGTGAAGCACGTACCAAGAAGGAATTGGAAGAAGTGCTGGCCTCCCCAGAGTATCAGCATCCAAGTAGTATCCAAGTCAGTGTCCCTCTTTCCACCTCGGTTTCCGCAGATGTTCTGACCAGTTAATCCAGGTACTTGAGGTTTTCATGGAACAGATGGATGTGCCATGGAGATTGTCAACGCAGATCGACCTCATCAGCAAACGAAATGCGGCGGCCCAAAAGAAGCAGGATGAACAGTCGGCATCGATTGAGGTCCCTATATCTCCAGAATCTCTGTGATTGATAGCTCCATAAGAAGTGTCACTGCCATAGAGTATCGGTTGTTTTAAGCGGTAGGATTTTATCTCACGAGGCTGATACTCGTGATGCTTCATGACTGGTGGGAATCAGAGTTCCGCCGATCAGGCTTGCTTGGCGAGTCCAATGACGTTTTCACATGCAAGGCAGCCACAGCCACAGCTTTGCTTCTTCGACTCCGCAGTTTGACACGGCCTGGTGCTCATTATTGCGTACATTTTTCCAAGATCATGGCACTTTGTGACCATCTTTTCTGCACGATTCTCTGAAGGCATTTATTCCTTCGTGTCAGCCTGTTCACTCTCTTCCTTGTCATCGTCCAGCAATCATGTCTTTCCTCGCGTCCTGCTGCGGCTTTGGCCGTAAGAAGGGTGACGATGATACGACTCCCCTACTGCCTCGATATGAAGACGATACAGCGCGTGAAAGAGCTCTTCACCAGAAACTCCACACCTACCAAATGCTAAGAGCTCTTTCCAAAGGATACATGCCCTCCAATGAGCAGACCATTGTCAATCTCAGAACCCTCCTCGCCTCCGACGTCCTGAACCCAAACAACACAGAGCTTAGTGATTCTGGTAGAATACTGATTCGGAACTGCCGAACATGGTTGAAGCTCTTCATTGAGCTTCTCATGCACAAGAACGGTCAAGACCAAATTCAAGATTTCATTTGGTACCTTACCAAGTCACGCGTCTCCGTCGACGTTGCCGACATTGTCCATTCAGCCTCCAAAACCAAAGCTAGAGCTGATGCCAAAGCTGCCTACGAAAGCTTCCGTACTGTCGGCAGCTTGTTGCTCACGAATGCCGACTTCAGATTGTTCGTAAATGATGTTGCTACGGTTGGAAGGCAGGTCCTTGCAGATACGGCGTTTTCATTGTCCTCGGCTGCCGAGAAGACCGGCAAACAACTCGAGCTCTCGACTGAAGAACAGCAGGCTATTTCGAAACCAGGAGCGGATGAGAGCATTCAGCCCACAAGGGAGGAAGTAGAGACCAATGCGAAAAAAGCAACGGAAGAGATCGGCGATCAGGTGAAAAAGATTGGAGAAGATACCATCGAGAGTGCCAAAGAGAACTTTACTGGTGCTCAGCGAGACACTTTACTGCACCGACTCAAGAAGACAATCCTCAACCTCAGGGGCAGAACCGACTACAACGACTCTGTGTCCACCATCGCCAAATTGATTCAGAGATATGCCATTGCCTACTCCCGTGCCGCCGACGCCACTTTGTCCACCGTCCAAGACGATGTCTACACCAACCCAGCATTGGACCGTGCGGTCCGAAACTTCTGGGAGCTCATGAGCAGCTTTGGTGACCGTAAAGAGTGGGAACAACTTGAGCAAGATTGGAACAAAGTTACCAGCCATGCCCAATCGGATCCTCAGTTTGAGAATTTCATGGTCGACATCGGCAATGCAGTGCAGCGAATGTTGACCGACCCAGATTTCTTCGACGATGCCGACAACAAACTCCAGGAACTGAAGGAGAAATCTTCCAAGCTAGGCAACGAGTCTGACTTCCGCGCCGATTTCGACAAACTGCTCAGACAGGCCCAAGTGACTGTCGGTGCAGTCATGGAAGACAAGGATGTCAATGGCCTCATGCTTGCAACAAAACGCATCTACAGCAATCTATCTCCACCCAACCAGATCGCCAATCCAGATCTCATCACCGACTCCATCCATATCTTCCTGCCTCTGTTGATCCGCAGCGTACAATACATTCCTATTCCTCGCATCGAAGTCTCCGTCCCTGAGATGGATCTTCTACTCGAGAACCTCATCCTCGAGCCTGGCCGTAACGTCAACTCCACCTCCTTCCTCCCATACCGCCTCCTCGTCTCCACCCAGAATGACCTCGAGATTCGCAAGACACATTCCAGGAAGACTGTGTCCAACACCACGTCCCTCATGACTATCTCCATCAATGGCCTCAGCGTCGCTGCACAAGATCTCGGGTTCTGGATTCGAGGTCACGCAGGCCTTGTCCGCTTTGCAGACGAAGGCATTGCAAGCTTCTATCTTGACGAGCGTGGCATCGACATTTCACTGGATCTGGAAATCGGAAGGGAGCGTCTCGAGCAGATTCTCTCGCTCCGCGGCGTCCGAGTCCACATCCACAAACTCGACTACAACTTGCGCAAGTCGAAACTGTCGTGGTTGGGCTGGATCTTCAAGCCTCTCCTGAAACATCTTGTACGACGCTCGCTCGAGAAGACGATCGCGGAGCAGATTGTCAATGGTCTGAAAGCCGCGAATCGTGAGTTGGTTTTCGCCCGTGAGAGGCTCCGCGCTACACGTATCGCCGATCCTCAAGATGTCGTGACCTTCCTCAAGGCCGTTGCGGCACGTCTCACGCCAGAGGAAGATCCAGACGTGTACACCAGAGTCGGTGTGGATGCTCCCAGACATGGCGTTTTCCGCGGTGTATACACACCAGGCAGCATGGTTAAGATGTTCCACGAGGAGGCTTTGCAGGCAGAGCAAAACATCGAGGAGAACCAGGAGACAGGTGGTGGTTGGAGAAACGCCATTTTCGACGTCAATGTCCAATGATCGCCAACTCTGGAAAACCGATGTGAGAGCTGAATCAAAGTTGACACAGGAAGTGGGCTTTTATCTTTCCTTTGCTTTGGCATGTACGTGGTAAGCAGAAGGGATGATTTTTCTCTGGGTTGATGATTCAAAAAAAGCAATGGGTGCTCTACCAGCGACCTTCTGTATCACGAGTAATGCCAAATTCAGATAGTACACGACGCGATACGACAGCAGCGGCGTTAGCATGATCTGTGGTTTGTAGCTTTAGTCGAAGTCTGTAATGGAATTCACATTCATGTACTTCAAAACCTATCACTGCAACGTTCCCAATGCTTTCTGTGAGATTCTAGAACTGGTACAACATGTTTGTCATTGCGGAAGCGTCGTAGGCTGGGCTAAGACAAGGCTGAGGCCCCTTTGTAAGTCCAGGACAGGACACATGCTACAAGTTGTCTTTCGTCGGCAACTGGGCGCCACGGAGTTTCGTCCTGACTTGCTTCATTGTTCTTTTCTCATCCTTTCCCATGTCTCAACCATGTCTGATACACCACAAGGACTTACCACAAACACAGGATCCGAAGAGCAGGTATTCTCCCATTACTGGTCGCCATGCATTACGGGACTTCTGCACAGCAAACCCATTGTATTGTCCACGTTTTGGTCGGCGCAGAAGACCTGCCTGGAAGTCTCAGACATATTGAACTTCCAGCGCCTCAACCCACCGACCATGTCTTTCCCATCTCGTTATCAAGTCCTACCTATTCATCACTGCCCCAGGACGTGAATTTGCAAGCTTCCTATAAAAATCCTGTTGCACCTTGTCTAGGTTTGCGTTCTTCTCTCCTCATAGCACTCCTCAATCATCGCCATGGCCGGTGTCACAGTAACTCTCGACGAGTTCATGAAGATCATCAAGAACTCAATGGCTGGAAGGCTTCAAGAGATTCGAAACATGAAGGCAATCCCGGACTGCACCGAGACTAGGAAAGCAATCGAACAGTTGGAGAAACTCTACGACGCTCTCAACACATCTTACAACTCAACGCGACACCAGCACAGCGAGACGTTGAAGGTCTGTAGCACGCCGGACCATTTGGATGCATTGCTGGCCGAGATTTGCGCATTCTTCAATACCACGACCCTTATCTTCGAAGCACGGGTGAAGAGAAAGGAGTCAGACCTGCAACGAGTGGCAGCAAACGAACTCTCCCTCAAGACACAAGTGGACGTATTGACGCATCACCTACTTCAAGAGAAGTCCGCTTCAGAGCACTTGGTGTTCGTCGCTGGAGAGCTGCAAAAAGAGTTGGACAGCGACAAGTCGACCGCAAGAAAGATAGAAGAACAGCTGGAAAGAGTGCGTGCTGAGCTCATCCAACGCAAAGCCGAGATAGAGCATGCGAAAGAGATCAACAAGGAGTATGAGCGCTTGAAGGCCGAGAACGTGAGACTGCACCGAGCCGAGACCGAGGTTGGCAGTCTGAGGAAGCAACTGAATGAAGCAAACATCAAAAGCCTGCAGAAGCGCAACCAAGATTTGACAATGCAGTTGCAAAAGGCCACAACGGAATTGAAGAAGTTGAAAGACCTCCCGTCAGACCGTCCAGACACCCAGGGCGAGTCTGCAGGCGCGGATCTCACATCTGTCGCGTCTCGCAAGTCTTTCTCCAAGGCAGCGGCTGTGCTGTTGCAGAAGCTGAAAGGCACACTTGATCAACTGTGCACGCAAATCAATGGCATGAAGGAGACGCGTGGTGGCAATGGATGGGGAATCGTGGAGAGAACTGCCGGTATGGTGACAGAAACCAAAACCGAAATGACCAAGGAGATCGATGACTGTCTCAAGCTCCGGCCCCAGGACAAGGAAAGCAACAAGAACAAGAATACTGAAGAGTTGAGCGTTGAGGATTTTCCTCCGTTACCTTGACCAGCACTGGGGACGGTTGACAACAAGCGCGGAGAACAGAACATGGAGTCGATCAGCAGCAAGGACAAGAGTCATGTAAAGAGAGGAAGGAACAAGGTGTAGGAGATCAATTTGAGTATGATGCAAGAAAGGTGGAAGGAAGCGGTCGGTAGAAGTCGAATTTGAGGTGGGAAAGTATGCCGGCAAATCGCAAGGCTGAGACTCAGCCTCGACGCGTCGGAACCGTGTGGAATATCGTGCGACACAGCGATGGAACATTGTGACGCTCAAGCCAACAGATTGTCAGTAGAATATTGTACCTGGTAGCGGTACAAAAGCTTTTGATGTCATCCACCTCTAATAGTCTGTTCTTCTCTGTGCTCTTAAGTACTCCACCTAGGTATACAAATGCATGGACACATTCCCCCGGCTCGACTCCATATCTGTAGCCTGGATCTGATTCGACGGAGAGTGAAAGACTTCCATCAGTCCTAGAGCTCTATTCATACATCCGTAATATGCTCGAGTGATTCCGGGACGGTACCAAGATGTCCTTCCGCCACGCTCCTGTCGTGCTCTGAATATTAGATCCGAAAAGGCCAACCCAATACTTCTTTGTTCTATTCTTTGATGTCTGACTGATAGGTATTGTCGAGACGTACCAAAGTGTCTTCTTCCTCCGTCGGCACTTCGCCCTTATGCCGGCTTCGCCTCTCCTTCGGCGGATGATCCTACGATAAGGCTTCTTAAAGTATCACCGCAGAAATCCTTGATCTTTGCCCATGTTGATCGATTCAACTTGTTGCTGAGCTCTCTGTAGCCGTACATCTCGGCCCAGCAGTCCCGGCCCCATTCACACCCGGCCATATTGACCATGAAGTCACGTTCCTTCACATTGTAGTGGAATTGTGGGTCGGTGAGCGGTCTTTTCGGGTCCAAATTTTCGTCGTCTTTTGGCTCAACCGCGCAAGCACCCGGCGGAAACGCGTTAATTTTGCGCTGAGGGATGAACGCAAAATGCGTTCTCATGTATGGCTGTGATTCGTACATGTGCTCAAGGGAATCCTGCTCTTTGTGGTCCCACTCCATATGCTTCTGCTCATAGAGGACTGGATCCCACCACATGTCGAGTAACCGGTCTGTAAAGGGAGACCGCCGAATGAAGAAGGACCCTAGATTGAATCCACCACAGTCTTGCGATATGATGATATCAATAGACGATGTCAGGTTGTCGCCGGTAGGGGAACGGGCGACTGGATCGAGAAAAGCGGTTTGCGGCGGATGGGTAATGTTGAGGGGGTTGTAGACATTAATGTCGCGATAGACGTTGTTGGCAAGATCGTTGAAGATGTGAGACTGCAGCGATAATGAGGGTTCCATGATGTAAGTATTCAAGTCGAGCCACCAAAACCTGTTCAGTTCGTGTCAGTGCCAGTTCTTACAAAGTGCAGGCCCAACCATACCACTCAGCCTTGGGATATCGCGCCATGGCATTACGAAGCAGATCGACCTTTTCCCAGCTCTCCCTCCACTCGTGAGCGTATCGCTTCTTGGTGCTCATATCGGTGATCTCAAGTTGGTATCCCCATTTGTCGGCATATCTCTTCTTGTTTTTGACACTATCTCGTTCGATAGCCCACTCTCTTGGACCTTTCCATTCCATGACACCACCGCCTTCGTTCGCACCAAGTACAATGACAAATCTGCTCCCACCACCCAGATGAGAATTGCTGCGTATGCTGGACAACAGACCTGATTTGGGGTAAGTATCGTAATGACCAGGGGTGAGAAGTAAGAAATACTCACTCGTCTGCGACATGATAAGAGTTGTTAACGTCACCAGGGACAATACTATTATGAGGAACCTGCATCTCCGTACAAAGTTTCCAGCGAATGTCTTCAGCTTTTCCAGGCCGCTGCCACCCCTTGGGGACCACCGACTGCGACCTAGTTTCTCTGGGTCTTTCCAGTTGGCCGACAGTGGTGTATATGGACTGAAAACTGGGAGTGTCGTGGATAACTTTCGCCGCGACCGCTGGAAGAAGCCTTCATTCTTAGTCTGAATACTGGGGTATCCTCTGACTTGAGCGCTCCTTGCTTTTGCTACCGCCCACTGGTCATCACTACTACTGTAGCCGTTCGCTCCGGCGTAGAGGCCGTTGGGCGTCGAGTTGCCTTCAGTGACCGATGCCTGTGTTGCCCATCCTCCGTTCGATAGTGGAGAGGCACTCTTCGATAGGGGCATCGGACAGGTTCGGGCAGAATGCCTAAGAAGGATAATGGAGGACGCGGAACATGTGATCGATCAGGGTGTTGCAGGCAAAGGGTACAATGATGAGGTTCAGTTCGTTGCGGTCACTGAGATCGCACACGATGACTTGCTCGACGTATTCGTGGTCGTAGAGATGTCAAGGAGAGTCTCCAGCGGGCGGAGGGACCGAGCGACCTTTCATGCACGTGGTTGCAAGGGACGCAGTGCTAGGACATGGATATGAGATTCGTGTTGAATGACATGCTCCGAAATTCACCGTTACACAGAATCAACAAGGCTAAGTATTGTGTGATTCTGATCAGCAACCTCTACAAGTCACCGAAAAACATTCAGGGCGCAGGCGCAGACCAGAGGGACACGAATACTTAAAATAATAGGGTCAAAGTGCAGACCAAAGCACGGGAGCGGGAACGCGGTCGGCGGGCGCCAAGTGGCATGCCTCCAAGCCAACAAAAAGATCTACGCTGGCCCTAAGGGGGACTTCCACAGCACTGATCCAATGTACGTATAGCATTTTTGCATCTACACCCTAGTTGTGCTGTTTGGTGGGTTGTTAAAGCAGACCAAGTACTTTGGCGAAAGGCTAGACGACGCACGAGCCGGAACAAGGAGGGTAGTCAGTCAGGAGGACAGGGGGGAGCGAAGATGGATCTCTATGAAGTACCGAGTAATAAGCGAAGACGTGTCTTCCTGACAGCAGGTGACAGTTGCAGCTCTTCACTGCTGCCTCTTGACACTCTGTCAATCTTGCGCACAGCACATGTATCCAAGTTTCACGATCGAGCGGATATCTGCCTGGAAAATTATTGTCCGTCCATCCCACCACATCATTCGTGAGCCAGGCACGGAGGGTTCCGTTATCAAGGATTTATATCTTAGGCTAATGCTTCCAGGGCAGGCACCCTGTGGAGTGGGGGGACTTCGTGGCGCTTCCACCCCTGCCTATCACGATATGTGGCTCACAATGCTCCTTGATAGGTCAGATGTGCACGTCGCCGCGTGAACATTTCTAAAAAGTGACAAGGAAGACCACCTGTCCTTCTCAAGGTGCGACAAACTTCAAGAATTTCATATCCAGGAGGTTTCCGGGAAAGTCAATGTTACTTAGCATCTTAGATCCTGCAGGAACCCGAAATCAAGTGTTTCGTTGATGTGTTCGGTAGGGTGTTTGTACGCCTGGTCCACACCGTGAAGATAGTATCGAGACACGGAAAGAGTTTGGCCATCGCAACTCCAGTGCCTTGTGGAAGGGAAATGTTCTGAGACCTTTGAGAATTGTCCCATTCATTGTAGGTAATGTTGATGTTACAGAGTCCATCCGCCGCATCCCAAGCAGCGTCGCACATCCCGCCAGACTCCTAACGATGCAATGCAATTCCACACCCTATTTCGAGAAAATACGTGAGCACCTCTAATTGTACTGCGCGTAAACGTTTGTCGATGAAAATTGGATATTGCCTTTGATGACCTAAGATTCGTTAGGACACTTTCTTCGTAACGAAGAGAAAAAGATTGACTCACTTTCTCGACGGCGGCGAGGAAATCTTTCTCAGTGGCAACCTTCCTCCTTGCCCGGATGGCGAACATGCCAGCCTCCGTAGCGACGGAACGCAGCTCAGCACCAGTAGATTGACCTTTGCGAATATTAGTCGTCAGAAAGCAGAATGATGATGGTTTTGGACTGACCTGTAAGGCGAGCTATCAACTCCCATCTTATATCTCGTTCCACAGACATACTCTTTGCGCTGCGAGATGGTCAGTACTTCGTTGCCACTAACAGACCACAACACTCACTGGATTCGCAGAATGCTGGCTCGACCGTCCAGATCAGGCAGGGCGAATTCGATTTTCCGATCGATACGCCCAGGTCGGAGCAGGGCAGGGTCAAGAGTCGCTGGTCTATTGGTGGCGAACATGACTTTGATGTTTCCTCTCGAGTCGAAGCCGTCAAGTTGTGTGATCAGCTCCAACATAGTTCTCTGGACCTCATTATCACCACCAGCACCATCGTCAAAACGAGCGCCACCAATAGCGTCGATTTCATCGAAGAAGATAATGCAAGCCTTTTTCGTTCTCGCCATCTCAAACAGTTCGCGAACCATCCTTGCGCCCTCACCGACATACTTCTGCACCAGCTCGGACCCGATGACTCTGATAAACGTTGCGTCTGTCCGATTGGCGACTGCTCGTGCACATAGTGTCTTTCCTGTCCCAGGCGGCCCATATAACAGCGCTCCTTTGGGAGGATCAATACCAAGGTGAACAAACCGCTCTGGCGATAGTAGTGGCATTTCCACGACTTCACGGAGTTTCTCGATCTGTTCTTTGCATCCACCAACATCCCCGTAGGTCACATCGGGTTTGTCTTCGACCGTCATCATGGTCACGCTGGGATCGATCTTCGGCGGTAAGGGCAGCATAATTGAGTATTTCTGCCGATCCACTCCTACTCGCATACCCTCTTCGATATCTGTAGGACTGACTCGCTCTCCCAAGTTGACCACAAACTTTGCGATCTGCTTGACGTTGATGACATATTTGGCCTTCTCGACATCCTTCTCGTCTTCTATTATCTTCGTGCATCGCGCAACTTGTAGAGGCTGTTCTTCTGACATGCGTTGCCGATCGGCGGCAACATCCCAAAGATGTGGAGGAGCGAGACCGGTATCCGATTCCTTGACGCCGATTTTCTCATTGACGCTTTGTTGTTTGTCCTTGATTTCCTTCTCAAGCTTCTTTAAGCCTGCGGCGTAGGGTGCAGCTCCATATGTTCGTAATACTTGAATATCTCTGGATCTTGTCAGCAACTCTGCAAGTGCACACGGGAGATCCTGACTCTTCTGATAATGGTGTGATTTTCTTCTCTGGTACCTCGTCGTCGGCGAACTCCTTCTGGTACTTCTCCCAGCTCTGGCCCGTGGCGCTGGGCATCTTGCGAAGTTTTGTTTCTGGAGTCTGTATGGCGCAGGACGACAAAGGGAATGTTCTTGCTGGAAAAGTTGCGAAGTTGGAGGACGTTTTGGGCTTGAAGCGAGAAGATGGCTGTGCAATTGGAAGATGGCGAGTGTTGACCATATGATGCTGGAACTCCGTAATCGCGCCGTGCCTGGAAGCTTACCTAAGGTACAGTACCTAAACTGCGCCGCGCTAAACTGATCGACCCACCTAACTTTCATATTCAGATATTTACCTGAATGCATGGTCCATAGCCACAGTCTACAGTGACCATTGACAACCTGCACTACATCAGGACCATTCGATCTCCCGGAAGGACCACGCTATCGCATAGGACTTGGTATCGTTCAGAGAAAACGACCTCATTATGGCGGCTGCTTTGGGAATCCAAGGCAACGCCGGAAATGCAGCCTTCAAAGTTCGTGCCTACGCCCTATCTGCGGTATTGGAGTGTTTCTAACATGTGCGCAGGATAAAGAGAAGCCTGTGGCTGTCAGGACTGCCAATATCATGGCCGCAAGAGCTGTCGCAGATGCCATCCGAACCTCACTCGGTCCACGAGGAATGGACAAAATGATTCAGTCTGGCAAAGGCGAGAACCTGATCACGAATGACGGCAATACGATGTTGAAGAGCATGAGCGTGATGCACCCTGCGGCCAAAATGCTGGTAGATCTCAGTGCGGCGCAAGACGTTGAGGCAGGCGACGGCACAACATCTGTGGTCGTGATTGCCGGGAGTTTACTTGGTGCGGCCGACCGGTTACTCGCAAAAGGCATACATCCCACAGTCATCTCGGAATCATTCCAGAGAGCGGCCACGGCTGCAGTCCAGCTGTTGCAAGAGATGTCACAACCTATCGCGCTCTCAGACCGAACCACACTCCTGCAAGCTGCAACAACTTCGCTTTCATCGAAAATAGTATCGCAGCATTCCGGCTTGCTTGGTCCTATGGCAGTTGATGCAGTACTCAAAACGATTGATCAAAAGACTGCCGACAACGTTGATCTACGAAATATCCGTATTGTCAAGAAGGTTGGCGGTACTATCGAGGACTCGGAAATGATCGATGGTCTAGTACTCAACCAGCCAGTCATTAAGAACAGTGGCGGTCCAACGAGAATAGAAAAGGCGCGGATCGCATTGATACAATTCCAGCTCAGTCCCCCCAAACCGGATATGGAGAACCAGATTGTCGTGAACGATTATCGACAAATGGACAAGATTCTGAAAGAGGAGAGGACGTATCTGCTTAACATGGTGAAAAAGATTCAAAAGGCCAAGTGCAATGTACTGCTGATCCAGAAGTCCATCTTACGGGACGCAGTAAACGACTTGTCTCTTCATTTCCTGTCACGACTGAAAATCATGGCCATCAAAGACATTGAGCGGGACGAGGTTGAATTCTTGTGCAAGAGTACTGGTTGCAAGCCGATAGCCAACATTGACACATTCACCGAGGACAAATTAGGGAGTGCAGATTTGGTCGAAGAAGTCCAGGCGTCTGGGGCACGATACGTTAAAGTCACAGGTATTCGTACGGCATCACCTCAGAGTCAAACTGTGTCAATAGTGGCTCGTGGCGCCAACAGCCTGGTCTTGGATGAGGCGGAACGATCGATTCACGATGCCCTATGTGTAATCCGCTGTCTCGTGAAGAAGAAGGCACTTATCGCCGGCGGTGGCGCTCCGGAAATTGAGGTCGCTCAACAATTAGCGAAACGAGCGCGAGAATTGACCGGCACTGAAGCGATTTGTTGGAAGGCTTTTGCAGATGCAATGGAGGTCATCCCAACCACATTGGCGGAGAATGCAGGGCTCAACAGTATCAAAGTTGTCACTGAGCTTCGACATCGACATGATCTTGGGGAGAAGAACGCTGGTGTAAGCATCAGGAGTGGAGGAGTGAAGACCAATATTGCGGAGGAGAAAGTCCTTCAACCTCTGCTCGTCAGTACCAGTGCCATTGAACTGGCAGCTGAGACGGTGAAGATGATACTACGCATTGATGATATCGCCTTGTCACGATGATAGCGCATGATCTGGGGCTGTAAGAGATTCAAAAAATGTACTGAATACCAAGCATAGCGTGGTTAGGGAACGAATATACCCTGAACAGATATCGCCTGTATGAGGTCGAGACGGACATTTGACATGGACATTGCCTTGTGTGCTGAGAACGTTGCACGAACAATTCTTCTCACACAAGGCACATGCAGGTTTTAGTCCGATGTCGCTTCGTGTTCGTGTCATCATGTCGGGGCGCTCTTACGCAGGGCAAGGTACCTAGCTAGGCAGAGTTGGTCGAAGCTATCTTAGTAGCTGTATGCAAATCCGTCTGTGTTTGGAAAGCTTTTATGATTACCTGCTGTCGTTGGTGCCGCGCCAGCGAACAGTGACTCCTTTCCGGCAGATCTATATAATATAATCGCCTTCGAGATAAGGCGACCCATGCACGTTTCAGTAAACCACCACCTCTCGTTGAACGGTCCTCTCCTGGAGACTTCAGCTCTTCAGATGGTCAGGAATCAAATCGCCTGTTGAAGTGCCGAAGACATATGGTGTTCTCATCATGATGAACTGGCTTCAAGCCATCTTGACGCTCTTCGCGCTTTGGCTTTCTTCGAACCTCTACGGCCTGCTAAGAAACTACCTCGCCGCCCGCAAAACGGGCCTTCCGCTCTTCATCTTGCCCATCAATATATACAACCCTATTTGGATGATATCGTTAGTTCCTCTTAACCCGCTGTTCAAGAGATTCCTTCCAACATGGCTGTACGAGCCCGTCAATATCGCAACGTACGGCTTCGAAGTCCGCCTGAAGAGTTCTATCTTCGAGAAATACGGGCCGGCGTTCATCCTCGTCACATCAGGCCCGATGGAAATGAGCATCATTGACCCTGAGCTCATCGTCGAAGTACTGAAACGGCCCAAAGACTTCCCCAACACCGAGATAAGTGCCATAATAATGAGGCTTTTCGGGGACAACCTCCTGAGTACCAACGGCGAGACATGGTCCCGTCAACGCAAACTGATCGCACCCAACATTAACGAAAAGATCAGTAGCCTAGTCTTTGGTGAATCATGCCGCCAGGCACGCGACATGCTGTCCTTCTACATGGACGATCTCCAAGGCGTCACGAACCACACCATGAGAGGTATGAAACAACTCGCCTTTAACGTCTTAGGCACAGCTGGCTTCGGCATCTCAACACCGTGGCATGAAAAGGAGGCAACACGTTCTGAAGGTCACAGATTAACTTACCACGAAGCCACGAAGATCGTGGTCGAGAACATCACCGCGGCAGCCGTCCTGCCCGCAAAACTATTCACAATCCCCATCATGCCCCGGGACCTGCAAGACGTAGGCCACGCAAAGAACCAATTCCCAATCCTTACCAAAGCCATGCTCGCGAACGAGCGCCAACTCCAAGCCACCACTGCCGAACCACGACACAATCTCATGAGCATGCTCGTGCGGCTGGCCGAGTCCAACGACGCCAAATCCCCACAATACCTCACCGAAGAAGAAGTCCAAGGCAACCTCTTCGTCTTCACGGCGGCCGGCTTCGACACGACAGCCAACACAATGTCCTATGCCCTAGCCTTCCTCGCGACATTCCTAAAATGGCAAGACTGGATATACGAAGAAATCAGCCACGTTGTAGGCGATCGGGAGGTCGAACAGCTCGAGTACGCCGACATCTTCCCCCGCCTCCCACGCTGTCTGGCTCTCATGGTAAGTCTCAATCCAGGTTTGCGTTGCAGCCAATCTGAAAAGTGAATCACAGTTCGAGACAATGCGCCTGTTCCCACCGCTAGTGCACATCGCCAGAACGGCCGACAAAACCCACGACATAACCATCACCACCTCGACGAGGTCCTACCTCATCCCACGCGGCACAAACGTCTACATCAGCTCGGTAGGCCTGCACCGCGACCAGTCCACGTGGGGCAAGGACGCCGACACATTCCGTCCATCGAGATGGATCGTCGACGAGTCCATCGCACCAGACTCGCCGGCATCCACAATCGCCAACGTAAGGACCATGCCCAAAGGCACGTTCCTGCCATGGTCGACGGGACCCCGGTCGTGTCCGGGCATGAAGATGAGCCAAGTTGAGTTCGTGAGCGTTTTCATGGCCATTTTCAGCAGGTATCGGTGTGAGGCCGTGAGACTAGACACAACCGAGACGGATGAGCAGGTCCAGCGGCGGTTTGAGGCGGTCATGGAGGACAGCGCGCCCAGATTGACGCTCCAGATGAATAGGAACCAGGATCTGAACATCCGGTGGATCAGACGATGATCAAAACCGGGCTTCGAGATCTTCCATGAAGTTCCCAGCGTCTACTATGACCAAGGTTGATCCTTCTGAATCATAAACAAAGTGCACGGTGTGTTGACTCATGATGTGATCTGAAAGGCCCGTCTCTGACTCAGGCATCAGTCACGTGGTGCTTGAGAGGAGGTACCGAGGAAACTCAGTTCCGTCCTCTAATTTGTGTTTACAACGAGGATGTACTATGGGATCTGTACAAGACATTTCGATTGATTGTGCGTCTGCTATCGAAATGAAAGGCTGCAGCCAATCTTCCTTCTCTTGTATACATCGAGCGAGAAGAGAAGAGTGTGCGACGATGCCATGTCTCTTAGTCACGCAGCGCCATTGCCTCCCTCCCAACCTCATCTTTGACCCATACAGTTCACAGCCCATTCCCAAATATCAAAACGCCAGTGGATATCCCATCCCATAGTCCCATACAAAACACCCGAGCAACTGAGATACACTTGTGCAAGCTCATCAAACGCCTGTAGAAGGAACCTTGAAGGGCTTGAGATGGTGAAGTCGGGACAATGAACACCACAGGCCGTTCGTTCCCATCATTGATCAACATGTTCAAATACCAGATACCTGCAGGCAAAAGCAAGCAACACACGTCAAGTCATAATAGCGACATAGCTTTCAGACTTTGGCAGCCGTTCATGCAGCAGCCTCGGTCTTCTTTGGTGTGGCCGCCTTCTTGGGGGTGGCTGCTTTTTTGGGAGCGGCTTTCTTGGCCGGGGCCTTCTTGGTGGTAGCGGTGGTGGTCTTTTGCTTGGTGACGCGTCCAGACTTGGTCTTCTTAAGCACTGTGGGAACATCTGTGACGGCATCGGCCTGATGGGAGGTCAGCATGGAGTCCGTGAAAGGAGATCAAGGTGATACATACAGGAGCTTCAGCCTTGGCCTTGGTCTTGGGAGCTCGCTTGGTAGCCGTGTTGGCCTTGGGCTTAGCGGTGGAAGCCTTCTTGGGAGCAGTGGCCTTCTTTGCTTTGCTGGCAGCGGTCTTTGGCTTGGCGGCAGTCTTGGTCTTGGTTGTCTTTGGCTTGGCCTCCTTCTCCTCCTTGACAGCCTTCTCCTTCTGTATGATGTTAGTAAGGTTGAGGCAAGCGACATATTTGGCGACTCGCCTTAGGAGCGGCGGCCTTCTTCTCGGCAGGCTTGGCTTCCTTCTTCGCGAGCTTAACGGGGCCAGAAGGACCTATTGAAGTGTCAGCATGGAATAGCAGGATTGACAGACACAATCATACCCTTTGGTTGTGTGAAGTCACTCTTCTCGACACCGGACTTCAATGCCTTGTTGAACAGGGAGTCGAACTGGGTCTCGGAGGTGACGGTGATCTTGTTGTTGGCCTTGACATATTTCTTGATGGCTTGTCGGCTGTACGCGTGTTAGATGCGGGCTCATTGTGACGGAAACCTCTGTGCATTGATAGCGACAACGAGGCGAAAGGACATGACTAACCTGCTTCCATTACGCTCCTTGAGCTATGTTTTGAGACGCGTTAGCTAGTGCTCCAATCATATGCTTGGGTGTGGAAAGAGCCAATCTCTATGCCAGTCTTCCGCCAGGACTCGGCGACAAGGTCGGCGTTGAGAGAGGACTCGAGTTGTCGCAAACAAGATAGACTCACGTTGATAATGGCGTCCTTGATCATGTCTGGTACATATGGTCAGCAATGATACGCGACAACGATAGACCCGGTTTCGCAGCGATGCGACCGCGTTGTGGTAGACAAACTGACCTTTGTATGAGGCATGAGCGGGGGCGGCAGCGACCTTCTTCTCCTTCTGCTCTTTTGCGGCAGCGGCAGCACCAGTAGCTTTCTTGGGAGGCATGTTGTGATAGTTGGAAAGGCGAATGAATTGGTGAGTCAATTGATGGAGGCGAAGAGTCGGAAATCGAGAGGGTAGACAGTACGAGACTCGAGTTGAAGAGTGGAAAGATGCAGCAGTGTCTGTAGCAGGCGCGCGGGCGGGGAGGGGAGCGACTGTTTATACCTTCCTCGTGATATGACGATTCGCGGGTTGATTTGCTGACGCTGTCCAATCAGAAATCGTGGGCGGAAGCTAGGATAACTAACTGTTTAGGAATAGATAATAAATCGATATCCTGAAAATAAAAAGAGAGTTTCCCGAGTTGAGTTGTCTGATCAATCGTGCAGCAAGGATCACGCGCATCTCTTTCCCAAGCCTTGACACACCCTCCTCGTTTGTTCTCGTTTCCCATTCCCATGTTTTCTCTTCCTTTTGAGGTTGTCTTCCTTCCCACCTCGATTGATGAAGTTGCCTTGACCACCTGCCCACTTTTCTGCCCTTTCTTCTGGTTCCTGTTCTCTTCTGTATTCTATCACCTCAACAAACCATTGCTTTCTTTTCCATCAATTGTATCCTGTCTCCATCTGTTACCTCTGCTGAGGCTCATATCTCGCCACGCGTCTGAATGACAACCGCGTCATGCTCTAGAGGCGCTTTGATGCACTATGTTCATGGTCGAACAGTTGTATCATGGGATTCCTGCTGACCTCTGAGCATGTGGCACGCTGGAAGACGCGCTTCACCTTGGACAATGTGATTGTCACTCGAGTCAGTCTGCACATCAACAATCTGCTCTTACGTGTCTTAGATACGGCTTCAATTGCATTGTCTCGTTATGTTGTTACATGTAATGCTTGGGTCCCACCTCACTCCCATTGTGGTGGGCGAAAGCTGTTATCAACCTCAACCACAAGGGAATACGAGCCCATCAGCAACTCTCCGCGTCATGTGAACACCCTCCGAGAAGCACTAGTGCCGAGTCTATCTCAACCTTTGAACGCACGTGCGCATTGGCCTCTCTGTCGAGTTGCTCATGGCACCACCCATTATCCCCATCCTGAACGCCATGCTGTTGGGTACCAGGTGCACTTCTCTCACCACAATTTCATAAAACTTTTTGACACACCTGAGAATTTCGAGAATGGTTTCCGATCCCTGTGGTCGCCATCAGGTGGAAATATGAGCCTTGGCCTTGGAATCCTTCTTGGTCTTGGCCTCTTCCTTTTTCTTCTTCTTGGATTCGGCAATTTTCTCATCATGCTTGCGTTTTAGATCCTTCTTCTCGCCCTCAGATTTGGGTACCGCTTTAAAGAAGCCTTCAAGTCGAGACTGCTGGGCTGTCTTGACGTTCTTCTGCAGTTTCTGGGAAGCACTTCGTACTCGGTCTTCACTGAAGCCTTTTTCGTTGACCAGGAATTGAACGAGTCCTTCCACATCCGGTGCTTCCCATTTGAAGTCGCATTCAGGGTCGTCAGCCGATCGCACGTCGGGGTGGAAGAAAAGCTCCCGGGCTTCTTGATATGGCCAGTCTTCCGGAATGGTGTACCTCTTCTTCGGGTCATTCTCAATGAACTCAACGACCTTCTCCAACGTGCCATGTTCTCGGATGAGCTTGATTGCAGTATTGGGGCCAACCTTAGGAATCGGGTCAAGATAGTCACAGCCAAGAAGGATACACATATCAATGAACTGAATACAATTAGCTCGGACACGAGGTGGGAATGCTTTGTGTGGTGCGTACCTGCGCTCTATCCATGCCCAGGCCTTCCAATGTCTTGTCGAGGTGAATTTCTTGGATAGGTTCTTTGCGTTGCTCGCTGAATGTCAAGTGTCGCAGCAAAATAGGTGACTCAAATGTAAGCGTGTCCATATCTTCTGACGCTGCTGCATACACCTTGCCAGCCCGCGCCAGAACCGCACATTGCGCCTCTGCTTCAGTGGGTGCGACAATGTATGGGATACCCATGAGCTTGAGCAATCGTCGGCACTCTTCATTGTGTTCTCTGGTCACTCTCACTGTCCGTCTTGAGAACTTCTCGACCTCTTCTGCGGTGCCGGTTTCTTTAGCCTCCTCGTGCTGCTCGCTGGCCTCGCTCTTCCGAGCGAACCGCTTGGCTAACTCGCCGGATTTCAGCTTTGGTGGTGCTCCGTCAAAGACGTACAATGGTTTGATTCCTGAGTCCACGATTCTCAAGGTTCTGTAGAACATTCCCATCAGGTGTGATGTAGTCTCGCCCGTGTCTGACATGAGCTGTTGGCCATCTGATCGTACCGCAACGAGGAAACTGTAAATGCTCATAGATCTGTAGAGGGTCATTAGATCTCTCCTACTGGGAATCTAGAGGTGGCATACGCATCCTGTTGGAAATGTCAGCTTCAATCGATCAACATCGGAGTGCACTTACAATTGCCACTTTCCTGCCGAAGTGGTTCTTGATCTCCCCGGTTTTGATGGCGTCAGGTGCCTCGTCGGCGATGACATGATATAATCCTGTGCATCGTCAGTTCGCATGAAAGCTGCCACCACAGAATAGCTCACCCTTGATTCCCATGATAGCAAGGTGTTGAACGCCAACCAGATGTCTAGAGTGTTGGACCTTGAAGTGTTGGTTGCAAGCAGGAAGGTGCAGGTTGCGCAAATATTGACTGGTGGGATTACGGCGCGTCGCGCTTTCTGTGATTTAAAGAAACGAAGTTGAATAAAGTGAATGACGTATAGGGGCAGGCACGCCGCAGTTGATCAAACGACCTTTTTCACACTACATTATAGCAACCACACCGACCACAATTGGTGTGAACTACCTTGGGAAGAAGTATCAGCCTCGAGCATGCTTGATATCTGGGACGAATTCTGAGGATTTTTGCCATTAATGAATTATGGACTATGGGCATATAGTCGCAGGTTTCTTTAATTACCTGGCCGCATGAGCCTTTAAGAAGAAGGTACAAGCGAAATGCTACGAAAATGCCTCGGCTTGTAGTGACCGATCGATTGAAGACTATCCCATGCAGGGCTTGTGGGCGTACCCTACCTACCCCCGCATGGTCTTCCTTTCATGAATTATTTGATTCTTTGCTTGCTTGACATTTCTACCATCATTGACCTCTTGTCATTTGGCTGACTCTGACCATGGCAGCTCGCTCGTTGTATCGTCAAGCTGCGCGGGCGCGCTTGACACCTTCAAAGACATTTCTTTGTCGTAGACATGCCTCAACTCCGGCAGCTTTCCAATGGGAAGATCCTCTAGATCTCAACAACTTCTTGACCGAAGAGGAACAGGCCATCCAAGAAACAGCACGCTCGTATTGCCAGGAGCGCCTGCAACCCAGAGTGCTGGAGGCATATCGAAAAGAAGATTATGACAAGAAGATTCTTAAAGAGATGGGAGAGTTAGGACTGCTGGGTCCCACCATCCAAGGTTATGGATGTGCTGGTGTGAGTAGCGTTGCTTCGGGTCTTATAACACGAGAGGTCGAGAGAGTGGACTCCGGATACCGATCAGGAATGTCTGTCCAATCGTCCCTTGTCATGGGCCCTATCGAAGAACACGGAACACAAGAGCAAAAGGACAGATATCTGGAAAAGCTTGGAAATGGCCAGCTGATAGGCTGCTTTGGTCTGACCGAGCCCAATCACGGCTCTGATCCAGGCTCAATGGAAACAACCGCGAAACCGCATCCTTCAAAGGAGGGCTATTACTCGCTTTCTGGAGCAAAGACCTGGATCACGAACTCACCGATCGCGGACGTCCTTGTAGTATGGGCCAAACTTCAGGAGACCGGCAAAATCAGAGGCTTTGTGATTGAACGAGAGAAGTGTCCACCAGGAACACTGGAAACACCCCACCTCAAAGACAAGAACGGGCTGCGAGCCTCCATTACAGGCATGATCCAACTTGATGAGTGTCCCGTCCCGAAAGAGAACATGTTTCCGGAGGTAGAAGGTCTCCGGGGCCCCTTCTCTTGCCTCAACTCCGCGAGGTTCGGCATTGCTTGGGGCACAATGGGAGCGCTCGAGGATTGTATAGATCGAGCAAGGACGTACGCCTTGGAACGGAAACAATTCAAGAACAATCCAATCGCGAAATATCAGCTTGTACAGAAAAAGCTGGCTGATGCGACCACGGATGTAGCATACGGTCTAGCCGCCGCTTATATGGCTGGCAGGCTGAAGGATGAGGGGAAACTTGCGCCAGAAATGATTTCGATGATCAAGAGACAAAATTGTGATCGAGCCTTGGTCAACGCTCGCCATCTTCAGGAGATCTTCGGTGGGAACGCTGTCAGTGATGAATACCACATTGGCCGACACGTGGCCAATCTTTTTGTCACTCAAACATACGAGGGACAAAGCGACATTCATGCTTTGATACTAGGCAGAGCTATCACCGGTCTACAAGCATTTGTGTAGACGGCAACCACGTCCCAGGATGCGGCGCTACTGCTCGGGGTGACAAGGCCGAATTGACATGGTCACTTCGAGGATGCTGCTCTGTCGAAACAAAAGTTTATCCTCTTGCAATAGGACAGTGGTGCCATATCACAGCGTGGCACCATCGTGTAAAGCCATACAGTCGCCATGTAGTCGTACATATAGACGTCGTCGAGATGAGGTCAAAATGAGGTACTGTTTAAGGAAAACGAGATTAGAATGTCAATGAAGTAATTAACAATACTCGAGTAAGATAGCGGAATTGCGGAACCGGACAAGAAGGAACAGCTATATCCGCTGCTTTGTCATAACAGTAAATTAACCCAATGTAAGGACAGCGATAGTAGCGACGAAGGCGAAGACGTGGCAAAGGAGTCAAAAATTGAAGTCAAGGAGTACGTACAGAGTAGTAAGCGAATATACTGTGCAAAAAGAGACTGGCACCTTCCAAGGGTCAGGCTCTTTCATCGCCAAGCCAAGAACTTCGCCATCTTGGTACCAACTGCGCTGTCGGCTGAGCATCACCAAGTCGATCTCTTCTTTATTACCGCTACAATCAATCTCAAACCCCACGCAAACACTTGGTACACTGTGTTTGATCCATTGCGATCTCATTCAACTTGGACCTCTAATACTCTATCGTACTCATTCCCACTTTCACTCTTCAGGTTCGTCATTCTGCCCTGGTCGGCCAGCCATCCAGCGCCCAACTTTGAGGACAAGCGTTGACTCAGTTTGCAGCCCCGCGCTCGTTCGACTTAAACGATCTCTACGCCCTCAAAACCCTCCCTCATCCGCATACTTCCACATCTCCGCCATGGCTTTGAAGCGTATCAACAAGGAACTCACAGATCTTGGCCGGTGAGCCTCTCCTCATATCCGCCCCCTCCGGGATGTCATAGATATCGCAAGATGAAGCCTGATAAGGTCACCTGAGGCGTTTGAATCACATACTGACTAGATGACGAACTAGTGACCCCCCTTCATCATGCTCAGCAGGTCCTATGGGTGATGATCTAGTAAGTTGGCCCCCTCAGAAAGCCACCATCGGACAGTCTACGGCGACTGTCAAATGTGTGGCTAAATTTCATTGGTACTTTTACTGACGCATTGGTTAACAGTTCCACTGGCAAGCAAC
The DNA here is from genome assembly GCA_000835395.1 of Exophiala sideris. Classification (NCBI taxonomy): domain Eukaryota; kingdom Fungi; phylum Ascomycota; class Eurotiomycetes; order Chaetothyriales; family Herpotrichiellaceae; genus Exophiala; species Exophiala sideris. Next base: position 1,320,775 of record KN846954.1, on the reverse strand, counting down.
CATCATGGGTCCCGTACGTTCTTGAGAAGACAATTTGCACCAAACTGCTTACTGACTGGGGTACCAGAGCGACAGCCCTTTCCAAGGCGGTGTCTTCTTCCTATCCATCCACTTCCCAACAGACTATCCCTTTAAGCCACCGAAGGTCAACTTCACGACCCGTATTTACCACCCCAACATCAACTCGAACGGCAGCATCTGTTTGGATATTCTTCGAGACCAATGGAGCCCTGCTCTGACGATATCAAAAGGTATGATTGGATCAAGGCGGCTTATTATAAATGCCACCTGCTAACTCGTGTATCAGTCCTACTGTCCATCTGCTCTATGCTTACAGACCCCAATCCCGACGATCCTCTTGTCCCGGAGATCGCTCACGTATACAAGACCGACCGCGCCCGATACGAGGCAACAGCGAGGGAATGGACGAGAAAGTTTGCAATCTAGTTGCTGTGGACTAGATGGGGGTGGTGGCCTGTGCTCGATGATTCAAGACGGTTGGGTGCAGTATGCGAGGTGCTGTGACAGTGTAGACTGTGGCATACGCACGAAGTGGTGAAGAAGCGTTGAGAGGAGACATGCATTACAACGCGTATGCAATGCAAGGAACAGGGGAAACGGGCGCAGATATTCTGGAGAGTGCACTACTCCAGCAGCACGATCTGGGATGAACTGTTATGATGCATTACATTATGGGCGTGCTTTAGGGATAACAGTGTGCTCTTTGTTACCTGGTGCTTTCTACGACAAGTACATCTTACTGTGTCTTGTTCTTTTTCTATGATAGTCGTGCCGGGCCTGTTGCCGCCGATAATTGCCGTGTGATAGTGACATCGAGACATCCCATACGACAGCCGCGCCCGGACAAGAGCTGACCAAGTCAAAAGCACTTCACTCGAGAAGTCGAAATATCCAATAGAAGCGGCCTTTCGGCTTGACAAGACCAGTCTCCGAGGTATGTCCTGTGTAAGTATCCTTGCTTTTCATGCACGTGTCGTGACTTTTGGAACGTCTTGAAGCGTGAGCAGCAGTAACTACGTCTCCGTGGAGTGGTCTGATGGATTGCGAATGAGGGGGGATGCATTCGTAAGTATATTGAAAAGCCTTGCATGGATGAAACAAGGAGGCGAGGCGGCAAGACAGACAAAGGATGAAGCAAGAAGCAAACGAAGGAAGGCTGTGGATAATTTGGCCCGTTTCCTACAATGGCATCGCCCCTGGTGTGTTTCATCAACCTCCATCCACCTTGCATCCGTCGCAAATCATGTCCGTCGACCACACTTTTTGCTGGCTTTCAGGTCTGCAAGACTGCAAAGTCAACTTTGTGCCATCGCCTCAACCCATGGATTCTAGATTCCTTCTTCCCCATCGCTGTCACGCTTCGTATGGAGCCCTTGGGTGTTTACGCCCTAGACCAGCCTCCCTCCAATGAGACCTGCTCCGCCAACACTATCCGACAGATCCCCCTTTCTTTTGCATGATCTTGCACATACTGGGCGTACGGGGACTCGGGCACAATGGGTCTTCCGAAGCGCTGAAGGGGGATTTTTGAAGTTCAATTCTCGGTTTTTATCTATTCATGAGCCTGCGCTGTCCTGATCTCTGTTTTGTTTATGCTGATCATCTTCTCTTCTTCTCTGTGACCTTTTCAAGCTGTATATTTTAGCGATTCATTTCGCTGCTAAGGACTAACAGCATTGCCTGGTGCGAATTGCGGTCCTTACTAGCACCAAGGTACGTTTCTCGCTCGGTTTCAGGCACGGTCATTTCGCTTCTCACTCACACTGTGTCAAGTCTGCGTTTCAAAAAGCCTCTTGGTCTGTGTGTCGAGTCTCGACCCTGCTACAGCAACGCAAGCCAATTGTGGACCACCGAAGCAGCCAATTCATTACATATCGATCATCATGAACACCAACAAACCTCAAACGTACTTCTATGAAAAGCCGCTGGGACGGTCCAACACGAATACGCATAATAATGCACCAATGTATTACCTGGAGAAACCGTTGGTCCGCTCAACCTCGACGACATCGTCCACAATGTCAGACCGATCGCGGTCTACGCCTTTGTCAAGGCTGCTGTTGTCCGGCGAAGTCAGCGGCGAAGCGCCTCGAAGGATGACAATGAAAGAGAAGTTCGAAAGATGGATGGTCAATGAAGGCTCCAGGCGAATGGTCGTCGGCATGTTCGTGCTGGTTCACGGACTCATATTCGGCTTTGGATTTATGAACTACCAACTGAAGGACAACCTCACAACTGCACGCGCAACCTTTGGTATAACCTATCCTATTGCGCGAGCGGCAGCACTGGTGTTGCACTTCGACGTGGCCTTGATCCTCTTCCCCGTCTGCAGGACCCTGATATCGCTTCTGCGCCAAACGCCGCTCAACAGCATTGTGCCTTTTGACAAGAACCTCACCTTCCATAAGCTGGTCGCCTTCTCGATCGTCTTCTTCACGTGGGTACACACGATCGCGCACTGGAACAACTTTGCTCGCCTCGCGGCGGAGACGGGTACGGGATTTATTGGCTTTCTGAAGATCAACTTTGTCACTGGGCCCGGTTGGTCTGGCTACGTGATGCTATTCGCCTTGATGGCAATGCTGGCCACTTCGATGGATAAGGCCAAGCGCGCAAACTTTGAGCGCTTCTGGTCTGTCCACCACCTGTTCATCGTCTTCTTCGTCTTCTGGTCCGTCCACGGCGCCTTCTGCATGATCAAGACCGATACCGCTCCTTTCTGCTTCGGCACTGGAGTGTTCTGGGAGTACTGGATGTATGGAGGCTTCGCCTATCTGTTGGAGCGGGTACTCCGGGAGATTCGTGGACGACACAAGACATACGTGACCAAGGTCATCCAGCATCCCAGCAACGTCGTGGAAATCCAGATGCACAAGGAGAAAACGAAGACGAGGGCAGGACAGTACATCTTCCTGTGCTGTCCGGAAGTCTCCATCTGGCAATACCACCCTTTCACCCTTACTTCCGCTCCAGATGAGGACTATATCTCCGTCCATGTCCGCATGGTGGGCAACTTTACAAAAGCTCTAGGCAAGGCTCTTGGGTGCGAGGAAAGCAAAGGCAGGGGTGGTGGTGAGGGCGCTAAGAAAGAAGGCGCTGAAGTCATCTCCGCGGCACCTGGCGCTGGCGGATTGACGAAGCTACTGCCACGCATCTACGTTGATGGCCCCTTCGGATCTGCGTCTGAAGACGTGTTCAAATTTGAAACGGCGCTTCTTGTTGGTGCGGGTATTGGAGTGACGCCCTTCGCCAGCATCCTGAAGTCCATCTGGTATCGCATGAGTACCGGCAACGGTGGCAAGACTCGCCTGCGCAAGGTGTACTTCTTCTGGGTTTGCCGAGATTTTGGATCTCTGGAGTGGTTCAAGAGCTTGCTCACGGCTATTGAGTCGCAAGACAAGCAGCACAACATCGAAATTCATGCAGTAAGTCCAAGCTGAGATAACGTTGGTAAGAGTTCAGGCTAACACAATCTTAGTACCTGACTGCCAAAATCTCCGCTGCAGATGCCAACAACATCATGCTCAACACGACCGACACTGATGCCATCACTGGTCTCCGCACCCCCACGAATTTCGGGCGTCCTAATTGGGACATGGTGTTCCGTTCCATTCGAAAGCTACATTCGCCTGGCGAAGCTGGCGTGTTCTTCTGTGGTCCAAAGGGTCTAGGACATCAACTGCATCTCAAGTGTAACATGTACAGCGAAGGTGACAAGGGCTTCAACTTTGTATGGGGCAAGGAAAACTTCTAGAGCCCCTTACAGATGTACTGTACTGTATGACTGGAACTTCCACAGAAAGTCTGGGCACATCATATGCAACTCTTGTTGCCACTCCTATGTACAAAACATAGCACGCCGTGTGTACCACGGCAAGAGAAGGGGATATTTTTTGGAATTGTCGTTACTATCGATTTCATAGATAGCACTATACCCACATTAGCTCGACCTACGAGATTTACGAAGCAAAGCGAATGAGTTTTTTTTGAGAATGGCGAAAGACATGGTTTCCTGAACATTCTTCCGAACTCGTTTACTGCATTCCGCCCTTTTTCCCTTGCGCACTGTTAAGCCGCCGGATGCCTTTGTAGTACCTCAGGAACCGTGACACAAAGGAATCACCGAACCAGTTCGCTCGGCGCTCGCGTGCCAATGACTGGTCCGATATGATCACACTACCACGAAGTCGACCCGATAGGAGTATAGTAGAGCCGAGTCAAACATCAAGCAAGGGAACCGGTACCGACTCACGCGAGGGAGCCAATTTCGTGCATTGATGAACAGGACCAAGCGAAACATGTAACACCAGGGATTGTTCGATACGCCCAACTACTAAAATCCAGGATAGTTGAGGTACACGTTTCGAGATTGTGCTTCAGAAGCACGTGCGTACATGGACCTTGATCGCCACGTCACCAATGTCAAACACCTATGTCACTGTTCACATCCCCTGTCTCCAGCGCGCAATGCTGAGAAGTAAAGGGCCAGATCTAGACTGTTGGGATCGAGATCTCACGGTTGGAGTTGCGCTCTGTGAGTACCCGCGAAGCAAATTCTGTGACACCACTCAAACGCGGTCAACCCTACAAGGTCGACAAACAACGTTCGAGAAGCTACGAGTCATACCACACCAGCCTCGTGCGGAATTGTGCCGGAGGCTGCAGCATGAAGAGTGCAGGGCGCCGACTACTTCTTCGGGTTGGATCGTAGGGTGGTGAAACGTCCAGCAACAAGGGCATTGAATAGTCCCGCCTTAAGTTACACCTTCACCAAGATATGATGATGTCTCTTTCTGCTCAGCGTTTACTCTTCGCTGCACATATCGGGCATTCAACGCTGTCCTTTACCGACTGCTAAAGGAATGTTGGAGGTCACCAGCAATGAGGTTGTTGCCTGTTATGCCAATGACGCGCTTGTCGCCTGCACAAACAAACATGCCCGAATCAGTCTAGGCTACGAAAACGAAGAGGCTAAACCGAGACCAGACATAAATATTGGTGGCCTGGCGGGCATTTAATCCCACTGCCTCGTTCTCGTTGCTCTCAATGTCAACAAGGGCATCCACAGCCACCATTCTTTCTCAATATGTCTGATTAAAGGGGCGATGCGACGTACACTATCCTCAGTGGGGAGCACACGCTCAAGAGACGTGCTCGTTTTCGTATACTTCATAATGCCGGATGAGATATAAAGAGCAGAATTAAAGACTAGGTGTGCACGAAGCGAGCAATATCTCACTTCCTAGCTTCCCTTCTGTCTGCGCGGTTGCTTCTGCTTCTTATCTGCTTGTTCTTCATCAAAGACTTCTTGCTCATTACTCTCCGGCGGTATCCTGACTATAACGACTCGCGCCATGGCTGGGAGTACTCACTTCGAGCTGTACCGCTACTCTCCTTCTCTGGCGGGAGCGGTCATTTTCATTGCACTCTTTTCCATGATTTCCTTCCTTCACACCTACCAGCTTGTCCGGACGCGAACGTGGTACTTCATACCTTTCTGTATCGGTGGATACTGTATGTTTGGTCCGTTGATGAAGACGTATTTGGCACTGACTCATGTTCCTTTGCAGTTGAATGGGTCGGTTATATCGGTGTATGGCTCCCTCATCATTCCCTGCTGTGTGCGGATATGTCTGACAGGTCCATGCATGAAGAGAGCCATCGGGTCCCACGAAACTCCCAATTGGTCCATAGGGCCCTACATTCTACAATCGGTGCTCATCCTAGTAGCGCCTGCGCTCTTTGCAGCATCAATGTATATGGAGTTGGGACGTATCATTCGGGTCACCGACGGAGCGGTACACTCAGTCATTAGCCTGAGATGGCTTACCAAGATATTTGTTTGCGGAGATGTATTTTCATTTCTGCTGCAGGCTTCTGGTCCGTTCCTGTCCTTTATAACCAATCACTTAAGGAAGAAGGGTTTGGTGCTTGCTCGAGAGGGTTTGACTGACATGATCGTCTTACACAGGTGGTGGCATCATGGCTGGTGGCACTCAATCCGCGCTGCATACCGGAGAGAACATCATCATCGGCGGCCTGGTCGTGCAGATCTTGTTCTTCGGCTTCTTCATCGTAGTGGCCGTCCTCTTTCATGCCCGGATCCGCAAAGTTCCTACGCCCAAGTCGTTGAACGGCAATGTCGCAGGCGTCTGGAAGAAACATCTCTGCACACTGTACGGAGGCAGTCTACTCATCCTCGTCCGATCCGTGTTCCGCGTCGTTGAGTACGGACAGGGCAACGATGGCTATTTGATTTCACACGAGGAGTTTCTCTACATCTTCGATGCCCTGCTCATGTTTGCAAATATGGCCCTATTCGCATTCATACACCCGAGCGAGGTTAACGCGTTACTGAAGGAAGGGGGCAGCGCCAGGGTGGTGAGGAAAGTGTTTTCAATCTACAATATGAAAACCATACAGCAGGAGTCTCATCCTACGAGATCGGAGGATTGCTGAGTCGCCGCCTCGGGAGAGTTTCCCTGGAGCTTGATGTGTGCAATGAAGCATATTTGTGTCGCGGCAAGTCTTGTTCCTGTGGCCGCGAAAATCGCAGCTCTAGGTAGAAATGGAGGGGCTACATTGTACAGATAGCCAATGTGAGGTTCTGGTCATCGCGCAATTATCATTGTCCCGTTGTTGGATTTATGGTGGTGCCTGCTTGTACTATTTTGAGCATTAAGGCTGCCCTGCACGTCCCGATTCCGAATCCGAGTGTCGACTGATAAATATATTTCCGAATTCTCGCCATTAACTTACCAGTTCAATTTCTCACTTTCATCAAATGGAAACGTGTTGATCGCAAAGATTTCGCAGACTCTTCCCCCGCAGCGACGAATGCCTTCACGAACTGAGAGCTGATGCCACCAAGGCGTTCGCACAATAAATCTCGCAATGGTTGTACGCAATGCAAACAGAGACGGGTCAAGGTAAGGCAGCCTGCCCATCCGCCGCAAGCGCATTGGTCAGGAAGGTTAATTTGCGTCTTACCAGTGCAACGAGAAAGGCCCGATATGCCAGCAATGTGTGAAACGCGAGTTACAATGCTCCTTCTCGACACCAGACCGAGACGCCGCGAGCGCGACGAGTCAAGAGATCACTGCAAGTCCTGCATCAACTGTACCCCTACCGACAAGTCATCCTAGATCGGAGCCATCATTCCAATTGACCCCAGCGGTGACTCCAATCTACAAGGAACCAAGCGATAATGTTGTCAAGCACTCCGACAGGATCCTTGAACTCGAACTCATGCACCATTACTCGACTTCGGCATATATAAGTTGCGTCGGTCTCCGAGCGCACACCGAAACCGTTGACGTCTGGCAGAAATTCGTGCCCAGCGAGTCCCTCAAGCACGAATTCCTCCTGAACGGCCTCCTGGCATTCGCGGCATTGCACATCGCCAAGCTAACACGACAACCCAACCCCAAGGTCCAAAGCGATATCACCGGATCATTCCTATCTTCGTCATCCTTCTATTTTCAAAAAGCCCTCGAATACCAGAACCTAGCGTTCGAGAGTTTTCACGGCGTCCTTCAAAATGTGACACCAGACAACTGCAGCGCCGTATTTGGCTTTTCGATCTTGACCATGCTTTTCGCTATTGCCATTCCTGGAATCGAAGACGGCGGCCAGGGCGGACCCTCTACTAGTAGTCTCAACTCAATGCAAAGTATCTTCACCTTGTTCGAGTACCTCAAAGGCTTGTCATCAATCATCGAGGTCAGCAAAGAGTCATTGCATGCGGGTCCGTTCCGAGTCCTCCTAGGCCGATATGACGATTACACAACTGGCAACTGGCGCATCACAAACGCCGACGTTGCTCAGACGCTGAACAAGCTTACCATCCTCAACAACGAGTTCAATGCGTCCAGTGGCGAGTTTGGCACGAATGTGGAGCTTTCCAAGTTCGCCACAAATGCCCGTGCTATATCGCTTCTCGAATTCTGCTTTGCAAAGCAGGAAATTCCATCAGACGAGGCTCAAGCACAAGCAGTCAAGAGCTCTCCCGACATCGATAGAGGCTATATAGTCGGCTGGTTAGGCATGGCAGGCGGAGAATTCGTGTCTCAACTTCGCCAGAGCGACTCTCTATCGCTACTGATCTTTGCGCACTGGGCAATCTTGCTGGACGATCTTGAGGATTTCTGGTGGACACACAATTCCGGGAAAGTGCTTGTCGCCGAGATTGCTAGTGTGCTGCATACAGGAGGCGATGTGTGGAAAGAGAGAACAAGATGGGCCCGCAAAAAGGTTGGGCTACCCTAAGACATGTGTTTGTATCTCTTAAAGGTCTTCAATTCGAATATACCCAAATAATAAAGTCTTCAAGCGCTGCAACCAGATAGTCTGGCCGGGTATCATAAGTGCCTCTATCCCCATAGAATATCCAGAAGAATGCCGCCAATAGCAATAGCAATATTGTTGACCAATCGTAAGGTGGTTCAATAAATCGTGACCCATCAGTGACAACGTATAGTAACAGGCGCCGTACTCCTCGCTATATGATAAATCGGTCTCTAGGTCGATAATATCCAGTCCCAATAATCATAAAACCTGGTGGCTTTCCAAGTAAGTCTCACATATGCAAGAGCTCTATGCAACATGGCCTATTTCGGGAAGTACATGTTTTTCCATCGTAGGCGCAGAAATCAGAGAAGGCGAATAGTTTCGGCTCTGCGTCCCGTCATCTTGACCGTAAACACTGAGCGTGGAATGGCTATCACCATCAGCTGATTCACGGTCGCTCTCATCTCTGAATGACGATCGAGCGGGCGAAGAATCAGAGTCTCCTTGGCTGTCATAGTCTTCAAGTTTGAGCATCGGGCCTTTCTCGTTGATGGCAGAAAGGTCGATAACTTTGGGAGCATCAGGCATGCTGTACAGGTAGGTCGCCAGAAAGACGAAGATGGCCCCAATCAAGAAGTAAATTGTGGGCATGAAGTCGAACAAGAAGATTGAGGCGACAGTCGAGAGAATGATGGAGAGGGAAGTAGCGAATCCCTTGAGAATGTTGTCGGCGTATTTGATGACCATGGCCACGATAAGACCCCCTGCGGCTTGAGTGCAGACCGTAGCAACAACGATCACATTGTAACCTTGGAAAAAACCACCTTGTGCGATAGCTTGGCCATCCCACATCAGACAGCCGAAGAGTGCAATGGCCAGGCAACCGACACTGAGCTGGATGTTGCGTACCCAGATGGAAGCGGATTGACCGCCCTTGAGGACTCTTTCAAAGTAGACACCGGCAAAACCGGAGCAGAGACAGGCGATTGCCACGGCAATGATCCCAAGCGTGTAGTTTCCTTCCTGAGTGGTGGTTGTGGCACCGCCCGTAGTGGGAATCTGAACGCAAGCAACGCCAGCGGTAAGAATGACCAGAGACAACCACTTCTTAGGCGATAGAGTTTGACCCAGCATCAATACTGCAAACAGAGCGGTGGTTAAGATCTTGCACTGATATGTGACCTGGAAAGTAGCAGCATCCAGATTCGAGGCCGCAACGAACTGGAGGTTGTTCTGTATCGTGTATAGAATAGCGGGCACCAGGAGTTTAAAGAAGCCAGCCTTGATACTGAATACATCGTTCCAAAGTTGACGCAGGCTGTATGTTGTTGTTGATGGGTTTGCTTCGTTTGAGAGGGTAGGAAGTACTGAAGACTGGAGTTGGGATCGCTGTTCTTTGATGTGAACGTATAGGCATATTATACATTTGAGGAGCTCGGAAAGAACGACGGCGGTTGAGCTGAGGTATCTCGGACCAGGTAGGATTCGGGAGTATCGCATTACAAGCACCAAGGAGGAGTTTTGAACGACGAGGGTTAAGAGCGAGACATATTTGGTGGGAACACCATAGATGGTGGAAACGCCGTCTGCGTACATTGTTCAGCAAAGCCCTGATTGAGCGTTGTAGGGGATGTTTCTCGTACCTTGGACCGCCATTTGGCAGGCAATTGTGTTTTATAGTCCAAGAGAATCGCTGTAACGACGAGCAAGAGGTGCGTGACGCGTTAATGAACCGTATAAACGAGCGATTGTGCGGGCGGCTTGCTGGTAAGAACGAGTGATCGGAGGAGGGGCAGGTGAGAGGGAGGGAGGTAGGTTGTTCAAATGAGCGACATAAGGAGTAGAGCACAGATGTAAGGAGGTCGAATCAATGCATGATTCCGAGGGACCGATGAACCTTCGAGTAACGGAAGAGGTCTGTGTGAGGTGAGAACGGCATTCCAGGTGGTGTGGAAGGTAATAAGAGGAATGTGGTCAGCTTAGATTTTGTGGGATGGAAGCCTGATGGATGGCGAGGCCCTCGCATTGGCCATGGCCCCCATACCTCAAAAAACAATAGTAAAATTAAGGCATTAAGGGTCATTGCGGCAAAGGGCAGTGAAGAACAGGCACTAACTCCAAGGGGGACAGGCACCATCGGCTGTCACCGTTGCACCTGGGGAATTGGGTTTACTCTCCTTTCCTTCAGCTACTCGTACACTCGTACTCTTTCTTCGACGTGTTTATTTTTATTTTGTCATTGGTTACATTAATTCTTCAATCACTGATGGACGGTGATGATGAACCAAACGTGTAATCTGCAGCATGGAGAGCATTTCCCGTCTCAGTCTGCAGAGTGGCATCATAACTTTATGCTTTGCAGGGGAGATTTCCGGGTAACGGACTGCTTATCCTGTGCCTGTTCCTGGCTGACTGGGACTCTGGGAGTGGCGGATCACCACGGAAAGTATGCCAAGAGGTTGCCCAAATCACCCTTTAAACCACATCTAGGCAAGGCTGTATCTTTAATTGGAAACCTTACCGTAGTACTCTCTTCCCCCCTGTTCTTTGTATTCGCTCGCCAGCAAGAATTCTCCTGACCTATCGATTATTTGTCTCGTCGATAAGCGACAAATGTTCCAACGTCATAAAGGAAACTCTTCACATGCGATGCGAGAAGCTGACTCGAATTTTGCCTGACAGCAAAATGCAATCCCATTGACGTCTGTCCACGATTACAGGTACTTTAGTTGGCGTAGCTGAAGTGAAAAGGGTCAAGACGAAACCTCTCCACAACAGCATGCCCCTTGAAAAAGGTTAGGAGCCACTCTTTGAGGCTCAACTGAACAGTGTATGGGACATGTTTGAGTACCCAGGCAAAAGACGCTGCTTGCCATATTCTTCGACTGTGACTGTCGCTATGGTCATTGACCTGTATTGTCCACATCGCGTTATTGGAACTCTGGCCAGCCAATTGGAGATCATCAATCTGTTTATGAATGTTGTCCATATACTGCTGCAACGTCCGGAAGTCGTGAGCATAATCCAGCGTGATCATGCCCAGAGTGAGCAGACACGTCACCTGGAAAATCATTTCAAGTCGTCGTTGCTGCGTGAGCTCGGCGTCTGGTGGCGGTTGTCTCTCCAGAATCGAGACAAGTCCAGATCCCGGTTGCAGCCCAAAGGAATGAATCGGTGCCGAGTCTGGATCTTGCGCCGATTGTGCTGTGAGCTCACGGATGCTCGAAAGCGACTGCCAAAACTCCCATAGCTTCATGAGGAAGCTGTTGAACCCGCTAATCAATTTCTTCAGGTCCGATGAGTCCCAGATATAGCTTTCTGGACTGGTACCATAGATGCATTCGAAGAAACACATAACCCTGGACAGCAGAACTGAACTCACTGCAAGTGGACCACCTGTGGTCTTGAGAATTCTCCTGACGGCCGAATAGTGCACTCCAGACGCATCTTTGGCGCCATTCCGCCGGTCAAAGGTGCCCAGACTGATGATGGAAGCGAGAAGATCGTCTTTTCGATTGGGGCTCGCTTTGATGCTCAAAGCTCGAACCATTTGCAGGGCTTCTCCTTTGTGTCGTACCACAGCCAATTCGAGAGTGTCCTTTTCGCGGTCTGAAGCATACTTGTTGAGAGATATCCGGTACAGTGCGGACCGGGCGAGGATGACCTGGAAACATGCTGGAGTCGTCAAAGCAATGGAGAAGTTGCTAGCCACTGGATGCGGACGAAGCCGAGGGCTGAAGCCATACGTAGCCTTGGGGTAGTACAATAGGTAGAAACTGATCAGATGCTCCTGCAAGCGATCGAGATTGACTGGCAACGCAGCAAAAGGATCCAGACGGTCGGTAAAGGGTTTGACGCTGTGTCGTACGATGGCCAGGAGTTTTTGTTCAGTAGATAGCTCTCGAAAGGGTCTTTGGGAAGCTTCGACATTAGAGTTATCCTTTTCAGCCTCGTTGTCCCGTGTCGGTAGTCGTCGGATCTCTGGAGTGACATCGACTATTTCCTCCTTTACAGGTACCAGGGCTGTTGACGTCGGACTGCCCATTTGCCTCGAATAGCATTGTGATGGCAAGAAAGGTCGACGTACCTGATGGCCAGTATACTGTATCTGTGAGAAAGATCAAGCCCAAACTCTCGGGTTTCACAAGCTTTGAAAAGTTGAAGCACTCTGTACGTACAAGTCACTAAGTAACTGGATGACGTAGTTGTCGACTGGTCGTCTCAGCCCTTATGTAGGACCTAGGTAGTCTTCAATCATCTATGTACGGTAATCTCTTACAACTTCGCCCTCTCGCTATCATCTCTAACCCTAACGCCAGGCGTCCTTTTCGGATCCTTGTCATTCACCTTCAATATCCGTCGAAGTAACTTCCCCGTCGGACTCTTCGGCACCTGGTCTGTGAACTCAACCTCCACGATCCACTTATACCTAACCTTCTTCTCCTTGACAAACTTCAACAACTGTTTCCCAACCTCTTGACTCGGTTCAACATCCTTCCTGAGCACCACATACGCCTTGGGCTTCTCACCGGCATACTCATCCGCGATCCCCAGCACAGCACAATCCTCGACCTCAGCATGTCCCAACAACAAATCCTCCAGTTCGGCAGGCGGCACTTGCAAACCCTTGACCTTGATCATCTCCTTGATGCGATCCTCAATATGAATCAAACCTTCGGAGTCGAAATGTCCCACATCGCCAGTATGGAAGTATCCTTCCGAGTCAAACGTCTCCGCCGTTGCAGCCGGGTTGTCCAGATATCCCATTGCGATCTGCGGACCTCGCGCACAGATCTCGCCCGTCTGATTCGGACCCAGTTCCTCTCCCGTGGCGAGATCGAGGACTTTGGCCACAGTATTTGCGACCAGCATTCCTCCCGTAGTAGCGTACTTGTAATCATAATGCGTTGGCGGATGTGCCGTTATACAAGCCGTTGACTCCGTCGCGCCGTACCCCTGCCGAAACCCAGTCCAAGGAAACCTCTTCTGCAACAAGATAGTGATCTCAGGCGAAATGGGTGCAGACCCCGAAGACCACCGCTCCACGTGCCGAAGGTCGTAATTGTCCACGACCTTGTCGCGTACAAGCCGTATAATAATGGGCGGTACCAGAATGAGTTCCTTGATATGAAATTCGCATATGGCGCGGAGCATTCCCTCCATAGTGAATGAAGGCAACATGACACTGTCACCATTCATGAAGACAGGATAACAGCAGAAGCGGACGAGACCAGTAACTAACATCCGCAGCACAGGTTAGTCAAATGCTTCTCCTTCCCTCGAGATTATTAGGCAACGTACTATGAAATAACGGCATGACCGCAAGAATCTTATACGCGCCCGGCGCCTGGAGCTGTCTGAGCTGATGACACTGCGCGATGATGTTCTGATGAGAAAGCATGACCTATCGTCCATCAGTGGTAGTCTCTCAGTCTCTCACACACATAGAAAACACACGAGAAAGGACAACAATAACTGGTGAGAGGTGTACATACCGCCTTGGGCAACCCCGTCGTCCCACTACTAAAGTTCAAATACCCACAGACATCCTTATTCGTTTTGCCGTCAGGAAACCGAAAAGGTAGATCCGATTTATATCTGGCCCCAATGTCCATGAGGTCCTGTATACTTTTGAACCCATCGGCCTTGCCCTCCAGCAGAAAGACATGGCGGCGTGGTATACCGACATTCTGCGCCGCCGCCAATGCCACGTCCAACGACCCCGGCAGCGTCATCAAGAACTTTGTCTTTGCAATTTTCAAAGCATAAGTCATTTCCTCGACGTTGTACGCCGGACTCGCGCCATTGACTCGGCCACCTACACACCCCCAAATGTCAGCCAACCAGTTCAACAATTGACCATTCACCTCCAGGTCTCGATGCCTGCACCTCTCGTCATGCTCGTCAGAGAAGTTGAACATACCGCCCCGAACAACAGCCCACATGGCAACAGGATACCAAATCGTATTCGTGCTGAACAGCGACACCGTATCGCCAACTTGAAACCCATACTCCTTGATCAACGCCGTGCTCAATTGCGTAGCTTTGGTCTTGACTTCCGCCCAGTCGAGGCGCTCCTTGGTAATGGCATTGACATAGCCGCATAACCGATCTTTTTGGTCTTTTTGATACAATGGCGAGTACTTTTCGTTTTCAAATACCCATTCCCACGTCGTGATATCCTCCGGCACTGTTCGCGTGTCAAATCATGTCTTCCGCAGCGGCGAATGATGTCAGTCTCTGGTAGTGACGTACCTTCCACATCGGGATGAGGAGACTTGAACAGCACCATGATTCCCACGGACCATTACCATCAGCAACGACGGTGCCAAAACAGTCAAGCAAAGGAATCAAATGTGTGAAAATACAGAAACACAGACACCACAGTAGGTTGAAGGTGTGAACAACCGGCTAATCGGCATCCAATACCGTTGGAGAGCAGAATGCGGAGGAAAACTGAGAGTTTAAGCGGAGACGGAGATGCATTCCACTTTCCAAAAGCCTCGGTTGAAAATGAAGAGCCTCCCTAGCCACCGAGGTCATCAACAGCACCTTGTTGAGCGTATCCATACCATACACCATCGCTTGCTAACAAGAGCACGAAGATCATTTCATCAATCATGCCCCAACTGCAGAAACTTGACTCGCTCCACCAAACCCTCTCATCCCAACCCCAGAGTCGACTCTTCTACCGCTATTGCCTTGCGCATACCCCAAGTCCTTCGCCAGTCGCACAAACGCCCTAAAGTCGACCTTGCGCCCATCAACCCACCAGCCTTCTTCATCCTGTTCCCTGGCGGCCGGCATATTCTCACCACTGACAATGCACAACACGGTCATACCCCGTCGGTACTTCAACCCGCTCAGCAGTTTCGGCGTGATCAGGAAATACTGACTTCCACCATCATCTGCCGCAATATCAACCATCCGACCATGGACCATGCGTTCGTTTCGTGGGTCCATGCCCTGGTTGATCTCGTCCACCACACGGAAAGGAGCCCGACTCAAGCTCTGTAATGCCATCAGATAGAAAATGGTGCTGACGGCTCTTTCACCACCTGACTGGCGATGACTATCGAGCAAACTCAGAGGCTCTGTCTCGCGGAACTTGACGCTGATATGGATTGCCCAGTTGGTAAAGTCGAGGCCATTGTCCACTCCGCCGTTTTCTTCTGTGCAGTCCGCAGGAATCTCCGATGAGGCTTTATAGACAGCCACCTGTCCAGCACATCCAATACGTGCGAACGAGTCGGAGAATGCGTCGTTGATCCGGGAAATGTATCCCTCGAGTCGAGGCTCCCACTTGCTACGTATCTCGCGGATGCTGTGTTTGAAATCGTCTTGCTTCTGCGCATCTTCTTGCAACTTGGCTCGCAGCTTCTGAACGACCTTGGCACGATCCTCATATTCTTTGATGATGCCGGCACTGCCGCCCTCGGTGAGTTCCAGCTTGGCCTTTTCGGCGTCTATCTCGCCCTCGAGCTTCTCCACGCTGTTGAGGTCGCTGGCGATTCTTTCAAAGATGTCTGCGAGACCAGGCTCATTTTGCTCCTCCTTGAGTCTCTCAGCCTCGGCCTGGATGTTTCTGCAAGTCTCCTTCAACCCTGTCGCCCGCTTCTTTTCGATTGCGACGATCTTGTCCACCTCATCTACCTCCTTTTCCTTCTGTTGGATGTTTTGCACAATGTGCTGATTTTGAGCCGTCAATACCTGCAGGTCTGACGAGGCTTCGACATGCATAACTTCAGCCTCGAGGAGGGCAGCCAACTTGACTTTGACCTCCCTGACAATAGATGCAAATGCGACAACTGCTTCTGTCTTGTCTGCCAGAGCCTTGGCCATTTCAGCATTCAACTCTTCAAGTCGACCTCTGTGTCCGTCCATCTTTTCCTGGAGCTTGTTGATCTTCTCTTGCTGCTGCTCGATCGTCGCATCGAGAGATCTCCACGTCATCCATGCTTGCTGCTTGCTGTCTCTTTCCATACGCATCCGAGTTTGCTCGTCTGTTGACTGCTGAATCCTAGCTTCAAGCTCGTGTATTTCATTCTTCACACTCTGGAACTCCGTGTGGATCATTTTGGCTTCCCCTTTCAATTCACTGATTTCACGTTGTAGCGCCGTCTTTCTTCCAGTATCGACTGGCTGATCTGTCCATTTATTTGCGGGACGTGCTTCTCTAGCACGGGCAGATACTCCAGCAGACCCGTACTCGGCTCGTCTGGTGAATTGATAGATTTTCCTTCCACCGGCATAACTGCTGACCGCTGATTTGGCGATTTCGTCGTGCTGTTGCTGGCTGAGCTCTCTCGGACTAATTCCACAGCGGTGTAGACTTCTCTCGTTGCAAAGAGTGGCTAGAACTGTCGCAGGGCCCTCCAGATGGTCAAGTGCCCAGCTGTGCAAGCCTAGTCTCTGCATCGCTTCCGATGATATTGGAGGCCTGAACTGGTCCAAGTTTTCCGCCGAGCACACCCGGATACTTATGTCGTGGAGTCCTTGCTCTTTGGTCAGCTTCTGTTGCAATTTGGCGAAATCTTCTCTATTTTGAGCCGTGATAACTTTGAAATCACTCTCTTGAAGCAACGTCTCAATGACATCAGCCATTGCTGGAGTTTTAAGTGAGCATTCGACAAGTGGTGGTCCGTAAACATGCTGACTGAACTCGTCGCGATTCTCCTTTATCCATTCCCAGGCTCTGAAGGTATCACGGGAAATGTGATTCAGCTTGGTTTCTTGCTTGCCGGCCTCGGTCTCCATCGCGGCAAGCTCAGCCTCACACTCTTTGATTCTATTGTTTCTCTGGTGCCCTTGCTCCGCCAACGCTTTTTTACGAGTGTCCAACCCACTCTTTTCTTCCACAAAAGCCCTCTCCTGGTTTTTCAAGGTCATTATCGCGTCAGACATACCCCGATTATCGGGCTCCTCGGGCTGTTGCTCTTTTTGGCGCTCGAGTGTTACGATCTTGGCCTCGAAGCGTTTCATCTCGCCCGGATTCTTGCTGTTACTGCTCTTCTCCGCCTCAATATTGTTTTGACACACTTTACAAGCCTCCTGGGCTTCCTCGATCTGCTTTGCTGCTGGTCCGCATCTTCGGTCGGCCAACTCCCAGTTTTTCTTGCATTTCTCTCTGAATGCACGCACCTCCGCCTCATAAGTCTCCTTGGCATCGAATTCCGCCATGGCTGGAGCCGAGAGATTTCTCAGCCTCTTCAGTTCTTGTGTCAAGGCTTTGCTCTGCTCTTTGGCATCCTGCCACTTTGCCCTGCTCTCGATGTATTGAGCCAGTGGTCGAGATTCCTGCAGCCAGTCGAGTCTTCTCTGCACCAGTGCTCGCTCTCGCATCCGCTCCACTTCTGTGCGCTGCATTTCTTGTCGATTTTCTAGGTTGGCGAGCCGTTCCTGTTCGGCTTTGTTCATGTTCAGTGCTTCGCTCTGGGCACTGCGCAGTTTCTTGAGGTCTTCGTGCATTTTGGCCATGTCGGCGCCGGCAACGGCTCGTTGGGTACTCACAAGGAGTTCAATTGGGCTCATCTGTGCAAATTCCACGACTTTGTCCTGCGGAAGAAATTGGCATAAGTTGTCGATTTGGATGTTGAAGGAGTTCGCAAGCGCTTGGACTGCTCTTCCAGTGGAAGGGCCTCCGTTAAGGGTATATACAGATTTACTGCCTTCTCTTTTGATCACTCTGACAATAACTGGGTTTTTTCGTGTAGAGGCGGATCGCTGGAGCTCAATTTCGATGGTCGCTTCGCGGCAGCCGTGTTTGATGAATTCAACTGCATCTTTTGCACGCCCAAGAAACTAACGAAAGTAAGGAGGAGCACATAAGCCCAAAAAGTAGCACTTACTGAAGGCGGCCATCCAAGCCCAAGACATATGGCACACACCAGCGTACTCTTGCCTGTACCATTTGGACCAATAACCATGTTCAAGTTGGGACCAGGAAAGAACTCTGCAGAAGCGTACGTAACGAAGTTTATCAACTTTACGCGGACGATGGCACCGGGCTGATGACCGCTTGAGGACGGTGTGATGCCATTCATTCGTGTGTTGTTTGCCTGTGGTTTACGCAGCGTCGACACCGGTTGTGTGGCCGGTATAGACGTCCCGCTGGGTGAAGCGTCGTCCTCATCATCGCTGCTCTTGCTCAGTGTCTCGAACCTCCGTTGTCTCTTGCTATCATTCGGCGCAGATGAGGAAGGTGTATTCGGTCTCGAGTCTTCTTCATCGGATTCGAGTGCTCTCGAACGCCGAGTCGACCGAGGAGCCATGATGGAGCTGGCGATGAATGTGAGGCAAGTTGTGGCGCTCGATGTTGTAGGGAGCCAGAAATCGGTTCAGACATATGCGACGCGGGTAAGTTTGGGCTTGCCGACGTTGGACGCGACCGTGTCTGACCCCACACCTAACTGTAACGGTCACGTGCACTTCCCTCTGGGTTATGCTGAAGGCAGCGCGCAGAGTGTCTTCAAGGGAGAAATCCTGGGGACTCAATTCATTCAATACTGTGAATGACGATCTCAGCCTTGAGTAACTGCATTTACTCAGTTTCTTAGAACACTACATGGAGACGTCGAATCAGATATATTGACTAGGCATTCAGGAATGTTGAACACTGAATCTCACTATTAGAAAGAACTAATTACTCAACGAGATTCCGACAGATATATCTTTCTCATCCTGCCTTTGGTGTTATCGTCATCAGATACTCAGGTACCGGCCCTTCAAGTATAACTTTCCTCCGTCAAAATATGATCCTAAAAATATGGCCGGATTTCGCCCGCGACTTTTCCTCGTTAAACATGTTTACAAATGGGTATCTCTTTTCACCGCTAGAGATTGCATGACAATGGCGGTTTTTGATTGACCTTGGACGTCGAGCTAGTTGCGGTTTTGATTAATAGTAATTGCCGCGTGGTACCTATGCCGTTGAGTTAGCCCACCTCAAAATGTTACGAGTGGATTGACTTACAGCTAGGAAGATGGCAGTAATGACTGCTGAGATGATAAATGCGGTGATGCAGGCTTGGAGGAAGATGGTATCCTGGATTTGACGCAGGACAGGCTCCTTGATCCAAACCTCACGGTCAAAGATTTTGCGGATGACATTGCGCTTTTCATACTTGACCACCCAAGGAGCATCTTCATAGCTGTTGAAAGAGCCCAAGCTGTCGAATGAACCCTTGCTCAAAGCGTAATCTGAAGAAGCCTCGTCATCGTCGTTGAAGAGTTCCCATGGACGAAGATGTCGGTGATGCATGCCGTGCAGCACGACACACATTCCCTTCCAACCAGCGAATAGCGTAGCAATGCCAATGAAAAGTCCGAGAAATCCAAGTGCTCTCCAACCACGATTGGCCGAACTGAGAGTGATGACAATATCGTAAACGATACCAGCCACAATTCCAGCAATACCAAGGCCCTGGGCAAAAGTTTGTCGTGGCGGGTTTCCATTGCAGATTGTCCATCGAATGAAGTTGGGATGAGCCTGACGGCGCAATGACCATTCGACCGTGGCGATGACATCGCGGAAAGCTGAGGGGTGAGTGGTGATGGAAAGCGCCTTCAAGAGAACAGCCTTTTCCTTTGCAGAAAGGTTAAGAGTTCTTGCTCCACCTTCAGCAATGTAGATGGCGATGATACGGGAGATCTCTTCACGGAAAGGCTGGATAGTGAATGGTTGAAGTGTACCAGCTTCCTCGAAGGCCGTCTCTGCTGCCTTGCTGTGATCGGTGGTCCCAGTTCTGAGGGTAGTGCCGTCCTCACTGTAGCCTACAGTCGATGGCGCCACGCTATCGTGATCAGTGGCCGATGGTGTTCTTGGAGGGGTGTTGAAAGGATTTGGGGCATAAGGATCTGGCACGGCCAACTTGAGATTGGGATCGAAATCGGTTCCTTTCAAAATAGCTGCGGCATTGGCGTTGGTCTTCCTTGGCTTCTCCTTTTCGGTGGCGGTTCTCTCAGCAAGAGCTTGTTCCGGAGTCCATTCTGGTGCCAACTTTTGCTTGCTCTCTGGTAGCTCGGCAAAACGTTGACAGTAATCACGGTACCACAGGAAGAACTGGAGGTTCTCGGCGTCGTGTTCAATGTAGCGGAGGAAGTCCATGAATTCACGGGTGGTCACCGGCTGTATGCATGTCAGCTCACGTCTTCAAGCGACCGTTACACACGTAGAGAGGACTCACTGGGCAGGTTCCGCCACTGATGATTTTGTCAAAGGACAGAGCATCAGGGATGCCATGTGTAGAGCTGGAGTTTGAGTTGATCGACTCTGTTGGCTTCTCCGACTCGAACGAGGTGCGAGAAGAAGTGGTGACATAGGCTGGACGCCGGTAATTGAGTGAGAGAACCATGTTGACCTGTGTTGGTGTTGGTCCTACGTCGATGTAGGTTGTGGCTGTTGGACAACGATTGCAGGTGTAGCTGCAGACTGGCGGAAGCAGATACTAAGTAGTTGGATCCGGCCGATTCGGCACGTGGAGGTCACGCACGGTCGTTCCGAAGATCAATCGATACGGTTGAGACCTTTGGGCAATTGCACCAAGGCGGGAGAGTGACAAAAAGTGAGATAGAGTTTGAAAAAGACTGGGGAATTGGAGCTCCTTCTAGTCAAGTGCTCGGAGGAAACAAAGCAGTCGCGGTTGAGACGCTATTGTCTGCTGCTGTCGATCGTAACCGTTCTTCTTACAATCACGAGGGGTGATGGGAAAGAAAAGGCTTCAGCTCGAGAAGCACACGGGAGCAGAGGGTGTTTATCTTTTCTACTACGTGTCATACCTGGGGGAAAAGTGTATGTTGGTGGCTTTCTGCCCTTGTCGGACCAAGTTCTGCAGACCCCTTGTCTGCTTTGGCTAAAGAGGCATGGGTATGTCACCGCATTGGCTGGCAATGGCTGGCAAAAACGTGCCATTAGGAGCGCCACGGTGCCTGTCAAAAGTCAGGACTGAAAACTGGTCCGAACCTCAACACGAGAGCGCCATTCCACTCGTTGAGAGTGAGGGGAGTATTATGGATGCTGCAAGCCACCAAATGGGGAGAACCACAACAAGTCTCCCATGGCCACACCCTTGTCAGTGGAAAAATAAGTTTCAGAACTGCCCTGATGCTGGTACGGAGTAAGTTAGCAAAATAATGTCAAATACGAGGTGGCAGACTGATGGGAAAGAAGAAAAGTCCGGATCAGCCAAGAGAAGAGGAAGAAAGATTGACTAAAATGGGCAAAAGATCAACTCGCCTCGCAGCTTGCAGCCGGCGCCAACTGCACTCCCCTGTCCACTCACATTGCGCCTTTTGTACGTCAAAGGCTCAAAATTCCATGTCACTGCGTCATCCATTTTACCACTTTACCAGTCAACACGCGGTCGACTTTCAAATCGAGCCAGCCTCCAGAACACCCAAAGCCTCAGAACGAAGCCCTTCAACGTAAGGCCGTCCTGATCGTCCACCGATCCTCCGGAGATCGTCCCTCTGCCCTGGGCATCTGCTGAAGTCAGCAAAAAGACCTTCTGAGAATTCCGAAAATATCCCTTGGGTTTTGCCCTCAGCTTCTCCCCTCGCACTTGACCGTCTCCTTGCATCTACATACGTAGTGGCTTGCTTGTCAAAGAAAAGTCAATCAATCAGCACAGACAGATTCCACACTAATGTGCTGGTGGCGGTGGTTGGAGCCGTGGGAAGGGTAGATGTCAAATGCGCCATGGTCAAAACTCCGGTAAGGGTCGCCTATCGTTGGTCAGTGCTCACTCCTCACTCGTACAGACCCGCTCGAAAACGACATGTAAGTGGTTCAGCAAATCGCCATGTTTCTGTTCCCGGGGAAGCCTTCCCAGCGGCCAAATTCGCAGTGCCCCGAAAGAATAGATTCCGTTCCCAGATACCCTTCCTCTGGGTCTGCTATGTGGTCTAGAAAACTTCTTCGCCAACCTTACGGTCATGCCGTCTACCTCGTCCGTACAGGCGGGTGTTTGATTGATGCCACACAATCAGTTATGAGGAACGGGCAGCCATAGTTTTAAAAACTGCTGTCTTGATCTGGCAAAAATGCGCCTAGTCGTCATGGTGCATCTTAGGTCGGTCTTGATCCTTGCTGCTGGCAAATCAATATTATCGCTAGCCAGGTACAGATACGCGAAAGTCTCCCCATCGGACCTGCCCCTTCACACTTCTGAAAAGATCCCCGCCCGAAACAGCTTCTCAAGTCTCACCCAGCTCTCTTGGCATGTTGGTCCAACAACGTGTAAGAGGCGATG
Organism: Exophiala sideris; assembly: GCA_000835395.1. Lineage (NCBI taxonomy): Eukaryota > Fungi > Ascomycota > Eurotiomycetes > Chaetothyriales > Herpotrichiellaceae > Exophiala > Exophiala sideris. The sequence goes on along the minus strand of KN846954.1, from coordinate 1,298,216 downwards.
AGTTGAAATGTCCACAGCATGGGTTCCCTTTCCTAACAAGCTCCAATTGCAAACATGTCCAAATCTGTCCAAATCCTTATCGTCCAGGACGGGACTACCCAACCACGCTTAGTATCTCCGCTTCACCCACTGTCTCTTTTCGAGTTGGCTAGATCATTGCCTGTGTCACCTGTCAGAAGAGGGCTTCTGAGTAGCAGCCGCATCCGCGCAGCCTGTGTTGCATATACATGAAAAGAGCTTTCAGCCTTCATATGCAGACTTAACACCAGCTAAAAGTGACAGGTTTTACACAATATGTCGGGTTTGCCTCCCGCATCCGAAGAACTTCTTTCGCAATCCATGAGCCATGTAGGCTCGAAATCGGAGGCTCAACCTTCCTCACGATCATTCCCATGTCCCTTCACAGATAATTGTTTCATAACATCCTGGCAACCAATAAGCACCTTCCAAACTGGGCACAGTTTACATAGCAGATAGCATCGATCTCGTGGATTTGAGATTACTGATGATTTCAGCCTCGTGGTCTGGGCCGTCCTTTGTGCTGCTTCTACGATTGTAGGCGATCAAGACGGTCGATCGCGTGCCGTCAAAGGAAGAGGCTCATCAGATTGTGGTCTTCAGTTGTTCCGGCACCCTCATGGCTCTGGATCGTTGGCTTAAACCATCCGGCAAGCTTGCCGCCCGTGGACCTCGGGGTGGCACTGAGGCAACCAAATTTCCTTGGGGACTTTCTGCATCCAAAGCCTTTGCCTCCACGAGATCCGCCGCCAGAAGATGTTCTGTCGCAGTGTCTGGTGTTCCACAATTAAACCGCTTCATTCATTCAAGAACCCCGGACTGTGCGGCTTATCCTCGCACGGTTCAGCCAGCCATGCTTGTCACTAAATTCATCTCATATCAAGAAGTACAACTTCCCCGGCCTCGATTACCATGTTAAAACCTACAATCGCGATATTGCATCACTCACCATATCGCCGCCTTCGACTGATAGCCTCCCAAGAGCGCCTTGCATTGAGTTCCCCTAGCGGTACGTCACATCCCGTCTCCTGCACGTATGCACGTTTTACTTCTCAACCGCTCTTCTCGAACTTGACAGCTGTCTTAAACTGGACTACAATAGTAAAGTCTTAGCTATCCACGTGGCTCCACGTTCACTTACGTGACCGATCTCACACTGAACGCGATGCCGGGAAGAATCGCAACAACATTCCGCTCATACTGAAGCTCGTGGGATACTGTGAGCGCACGCGTTGGCTGTGGCCTGAAGTACGAGTATGATTATGTGTCGGGTCAGGAATCCAGGATCGCTCACGCACAGATCATACTATAGTCAAGGCTTTCTGAAACGCACGCACAAGCCACCCACACGTGTTTGTGCTCTCCATCGGTTATAAATTGGACGTAGCACGGTACTGTCTCCAACTCTTTGCTATTATCTGTCTTCCAACAAAAGAGAATCGAGTTGTTCTTTATCCTCATCCTCTCGACGTATCATAGCCCTCCCACATGGGCGATGAAACAAAGGCAAGTTTTCCAACACCCAGCTATAATTAGGATGTCTTTATATCTCATTGTCCATTGGGATATTCTTGCGCAGGTGAACAAAGGTGAGTTGCTTCATTGAACCGATGCTAATGAATATATCTCCCATGATGAACCGACAAAGTCCCACAATCCCATTCTGCAGTAAATCAGAACTGCCAATACACTGCAGTATCTTGTCCTCGTCCAGAAACTTTGCGCAAAAGCCTCGCCGATGCAATCATCCACCACCATGGTCTTCCCCTGGCAGAGAGATACTACAAATTCTGAGATGGATTCGGACTCATGCGCCGCCCCAAGTACAGTCACTGTGACCCAGACGGTTTTGCAAGGAGTGGCAACGAGTACAGTCGATCCAGACAGCAGCTCATTTCCTACAACCACCGACGGCATGATCGTAAGCACAATTCCCGTGTTCGGAGGTGGCTTCGAAACAACCTTAGTGCCGGCACCGTCTTCGCTTCCCACGACGACCGCGTCCATTACCAGCATTACAGTTTCCAGATCCGTCGCGACGACCAAAACCCTCAGCCTCGCCTCTGCCTCTCACAACGCCAGTTCGTCAAAGACACCCTGCCCCACGGCCGGTTCTACCGCCTCCAAATCTGCCCCTGCTGGAACAGTGGCTGGCGGCGTATTGGGTGGAGTGGCCGGTCTAGCCATGATTATGCTCCTTCTGCTGTGGTGTTGCAGACGGAAGCGAAAAGTGAATATTACCTTCAAGCGCAACACCAAGAACATCACTCAGCCAGAGTCACCCAAAGACGTGGAAGCCGTCAACCAAGATCGCGACCTGGCTTTACGGGCTCTTGAACAAAACCAGCATGTTCCCAGCCCGCGCTCATTTGATTTTGGCTTACCGAAAATACCCCCTCACTCGACTGCTATCATGCAGAAGCCGTGGATCTGACCTGACGGAAGTCCCATTTGGACCATGATAGAATCAGGACCGTGTACATTAGCTGTATCATCACCTCGCTGTAGCAGTAGAATACCAATACTTTGAAACTCATCATGACTTATTTCCGACTACTAGTACTTCTTCAGCCTTCTCCCAATTCCGCAGATGTACCCGTCAAGCCTATTTCCTGAAAAAGTGGCACCGTCTGACATGGAGTACATCGACGGTATGACTCCAACGTCCAGCACGTTCACGACAGTGGGTGCCTTGACTCCAAGATAGTAGCAATTCTGGTAGAGCTAATACCCTTCACCTTGCCAAAGGCTAATGCTATCTCGGTGTGTGCGAAGGACTCTCGGATAAGAATACAGAATGGTATCTATTTGGACCTGGAGAACAACAGCGATCAGACGATGCCACTTTTTCTGGAAACAGGCTTGCCGTCCGAAGCATTCCCAAAGACATGATGCGTTTCAGGAGACCTCCGTCGCAGATGCCGCAAGGGTGATACATGTATGAAGTCCTTGCCGTCGTTTCCAAAACATCGGACGTCTAAGTCATTGTCGAACCTGACTTCCTTCTCCAGCTTGTCTCGCAGGATCCCGCTCGTGATCAGTCCCTCACGAGCATAAAACCTGTTTGACGACGACAGTTCCTCTAAAACTGACATGAGCTTGTTGGACAGCTTGCCGGGCACAATGGGAGGCTCGGAATAGCCAGCGAACAGGACAAGATAACGCGCCCATTCGTAATCGTCATCAAGCAGGAAGGTGATGTTTTCGCGATCGTTAGGCCCGGCTAGCTCTTCAACGAAGCAGTCAAGCACGATGAAAACGTCCGAGCTAAGTTGCGGAAATACGAACATGTTTGATAACCACTGGCGTGTGGGGTACCGCTCATAGTAACGAGGATCTGAATTATCAGTCCCCAGGAAGGGATCCGGGTCATCCGGATACATATCATGGTCTCTGTGAAGAACTCAACAGTCAGCCTGTGTCTGAACATGCGCACTAAGCCACTCACTGGGATTGTATGGTTGGGCACGCTGCGATGCTCAGAGTGCTTTTCGGTTGTGGGTACGGCATAGTGCTGCCCAAGTAGTACATGATTTGAAGGTCTCTCTCATCAATAAGTGAGTCATTAAGCCACGGCCACTGAAGCTCCACTTTCTGCCTGTGCGGGAGTTGAAATTGTCGCACTTCGTAGTTATAGAAGGAAGTAAATGTATTGGATATTCCGTGAACCTGTTTCGTGTGAATCAAGGGAACACCAGAAACGTACAGCTCAGGGTCTCACCATGTCCAGTACTTCATCCGCTTCCCAATACAAGATGGTGACATGGACCTTGCGGTAGTTCTTTTTGACTGGATGATGTGCCACAACGGATGTGTTTGGAATATTGACGCCGGAATAGCGCGAAGGGCCAGGACCTACACATCTGATTAGTATGACTACTTTGTCAACATGGACGACGACACTGCGACTCCCACGGTGACTTCAAGAGCAATGCTGCACACGCACCTTGTAATGATTTGTCAATCTCCTCTCTGAGTCTCACCAGTGCCCTCCCTCTCTCCCCATAGATGAGCGGCATATGAATATCGAATATACCGAGTAACGAATATGCTTCGTCCTCCTTGCGCTTCGTGTTGCGCTTCGCAGCCCAATCCATGCGTTCATTGATGCCGAAATCCGAGAGCGGCCTTCCTCGAAGCGCATCAACAGCAATACCGGTAACCTTGTGAATGTCTCCCTCTAACGAAGTCCTGTCACCAAGTCGAATGCCTTCGGACGAGAAGAACTCTACAGTCTTTGGTGCAAGAAGCTCCTGGAGTGTCCAGCCACGGGTGAACCATCTGCTGTTCCTGAAACTATCTTGCCATGCATCGGGTGGTGATCCCGCAGCTTGCACATCGGACATGTATACATAGCATCGGGCAGCGTTACGATACCATCGAAACATGGAATTGATGGCTTCGTGGAGCTCGGCAGAATTCTGCTTGTCGATGCAGCAGTAATCAATCCAGCAGTACTGATATCCATCTAGGGCAGCATGATCGGTGCAAAACTGGATCTTTGCGTAGCCAGACTTGGCCCTTTGTCGCCGAGTAGACCGACTCCGGAAGTCCTGCAACGTCACTTCTTGTGCTTGTGCTCCCCAAGTGTGAGAAAGCACCACGTATTCCGGGATGTCATCATCGTGTAAATCGTCAGTCAGGCTGAGGGTACCATTGGCATGTCGCTGCAAAAGGCGCATAGTTCACACTGAGAAATGCAAAGTCGACAATATCGCATCTTGCATCGGACTTTTGCCCAAGATAGCCGACATGTATCTTGTTGAGGAGACATGGTTTGGGAATGACTGTGGTTATGTATGAGCGGAAAGGAGGTCCTCTGGGCTGTTGGCCGAAACCGACAAGGGAGGTGAGCACAGGGCGGCCCGGCGTCTCGCTGGTCCAAAAATGGCGTGTTTGCTCCACAACTTGGCATGTTTCAAACCTCAATCTCAACCTCATCTCTCCTTATCGACGCGCTCTCGTCCTTGAAAGTCGCCCACGAGTGTGCTGACGACCTCTTGGTCGGTGCAGTGGCGCCTCGGCGAGCCTGATGCGATGCGCCTTGGGAGGTTGTCGACGACGTGTCCACCCCATGGTGTTCGGAATCGTCGTCCATGAACCTGTGTACTGTCAGCACCTACCTTCGATGTAAGCAACCGCAACGACAAGCATGGCTCCTTCTGGTGTTGGCCGTTGGAAATGTCTTGCCTGTTTCAATGCCAGGAGGCTGCATTTCTGTCCACAAGTGCAGGAACCGTAGGCCGTGAAGTAAGTGAAGCTCTTCACCAGCCGCTCGCTTGGCGAATCTGGCCGGATTCAGCTTCACTGAGAATATGTGGTTTATATTTTTCGAAAGTTCAGATTTTGTATCCAAATGGGTAAGCTATGTCACTCCTCTATGGCCTAATGGTTTACACTCATGATTCTGACTACTATACAGATATCTGCGCGCCTGAATTCGCGGCCGCACCTCATGGGAGTCCATAAGCGGGGGCCATATAAGTAACTTATGGTCAACTGACTCTCAGACACCTGGGACCCTATTCGACTAGGCTTCCATGGTGTTCAAACTGGACTGTGATCGGTCTCCTTTCTTTTTTTTGGATTTTTGGATTTTTGGATTTTTGGATTTTTGGATTTTTGGTGCTTCGAGGTATTGAGGCCTGGTTGTGTGCACGATCACAGCCAAGACGCAACTATCTACTGACCGCCTTGCTTGGGAGAATTTGTGCACATCCGCTAAGGCACACCAGGGCACCCGTCTCATTTTTCAAAACTTGAGCGACATCGAGCATGACTGAACGATGAAGCACAGGGCGTGCTGGTGAACCAGCTAGCACGCGTCGAGCGAGATGTTTCAAGTGTAGGAGAAGGGCGCAACAGCATATGGGCTGCTCAGTGGCCAGATGTATCGTTTTGATGATACGTCGAGGTGAGGCAGAAAAATAACCAAATTCACTGTTGCGAATTGCGCGTGAATCAATGTTTACAGCATACGAGAACCTCGTTCCAGAATGTTTTGGTTTCAATTTCACTCCTACCGTGCCTCAATATCGTCTTGCTTGATCGTTCCTGCGTGACCACTATTTTCTCTCTTCAAAGATGGCCAGAGGCGAGTCACTTCAGAATGGCAGCGACGGATGGGTGCGACGCTCTCTGCGACAGTCAAGACGACCTCAACGACTTGGGAATTTCATGTCGCATGATCAAATTCAACAGCGAGAGACAAATTCCACGAGTAGCACAACCGACCCTATCCTCCCTCCTGAAGCAAACGACTCAACGTACCCGTTCTCAATGCAGCAACCAGAGATTACCAGCAGCGACTTGACTGATCCCCAGGAATGTGAAGAACTACTGAAACTCCTACCACCCGAAATGATCGCAGAGTGCCGCGAACAAAACATCGTGATAGAGTACGACCGCAAACATGTTCGGACTCTCCCACCGAGGAAGCGCATATATCCTGCTCGACGTACCCGTGCACGTGCTGCCAACTTTGCCGACACAGAAAGCACCGCGTCTTCGGGAAATTTACCACCTCTTGTTCCGAGTCTTCCAACAGAAACGAGCACTGAGTACACTGTGGACTCGTCTGACGCGATCCATCATGTACCAGCACCGGAAACAGATCCCAAGCCTTTACCAGAAAGTTCACGATCTCGATGGGTGACTGCACTCATTGAGTTGCAAGATTACCGGCAGGAGTTGGGTATGACTTCTTATGATGACGATGGTGACACCGATGATGACCTTCAAACCTGGTGTTGGTGTAAAAGAGGCGATATTGGATCGGACAGCATTAAGTGTGGCAATCCTGATTGCACCATTGGATGGTATCACAAACCATGTCTTAACGTCCACGAACAATGGTTCTTGAAGCAATATCGTCAGTACCCTCTGTACCACTGTCGGCCTTCACTGACCATTACAGAACTATGGATGTGCACTAATTGCATGATCCCCAAGTGGAGGGCTATCCTAGCTCAACAGAGAGCCGCCAGAGTTGCTGTTCACGACAAATCTCTTCAAGCTACTCCTACTCCTGTGGTCGCCCATATTCATGCCGAGCCTGCGACTAAATCACACGCCGATACTGGTGAAGCCACACCTCCTTTCATCCATCATACTGGTGCCGACGCCGCCTCTCCTTCCACCCATCATACTGATCGCGACGCCGCTTCTCCTCACCTTCCTGGCGCGAACAACATTCCTGACTCTTGTGGTGAAGTCAATGAACCTTCCACTCCGCCCGCGAGGACCAGCATTGCTTCGGCTAACACCTCTACCCCTGTCCCTCCTAACGACGCCCATGAACCGAGTGCAGCTACGATTACTGCTGTTGATCAGGATGGTGATTCTTGCATGGATGATGCCCCTCCCGTCGGGCCTCTGAACGACGAGTCGATGGCCAGTTCCGACGAACCTTCGCTTGCAGACTCCGATCACGATATCCTGGTGGACAACATGGCAGCTCAAGCTGTGCAACAGTCTCGCACCATCACGGCGCTCCAGGCTTCGAACAATGTCACCGGAATGTCGACCGCCCAACCCACTGACAGCTTGCCAATAGCTGCCGTCGGCACGGCCAATGCACCTATAATTATCGACCTCACCCAAGACGACGAGGAGGAAGAAGAAGTACATGAGCAGTCTGCCACCATCACAGCACTGCCTACCCCTCAGCTTCCTGTCCCTGTACCGCGTCCAGGTGCTATCTCTATGTCTGTTCACAACATTACCAGCTTACAGGCCTCAGCCAGAATGTGGACTTCAAACAGCAGCTCGGTACGACCACCTCGAGAAGGTCCAGGCATCTCACTCAGATACAAGCATGGTCAGCAACTCCCGGGCATGTTAGATCATCAGGCAGAGCCGCGCTATGTCCTCATCCCCTCATACTCCAGTCGAGGCAATATACGTGGTGTTGAAGTACCCGTCAAGCTCCTCAACTTCTTCTCTGGCACCCTCCAACGTGTCAATGGCTGCGCAAACTTGGCCAGCTTCGCTGCGGGTCGGGTCGGTACCGTCAGTATTCCTCACACGGACATGGTCATTGTGAAGGACGTTGTTGAGTTCCTGAAGGGCGACGTCTTGTTCGTGACCCTGTCCTTGATGGACGTCGAGACCACCGCCCGTCAAAAGGAGCTCCTTTTGACCAGTGTCCACATTGCTCACGCCCTCGACATCGATGTCCTCATGAAGGCTGCAATGCACGCTCTTTGTGTTTCTGTCCTCCGCCGTCCTCAGGACTGGTCAGACCTCGTTGACAATCACCATGTTCTCGAGGCGTTCACCTTCTCGAGTAGCCCGGCTCGACGCCTTCTGAGTGGCGTCCGCCAGCACTCGATCCTGCCCAATGTGACAGGGGAGGTGACCATGCCCTGCGAGGAGGCTCGTCGTCAAGCCATTTGCGACGTGGGAGGTCGTGGTGCCCGGGTAAAGGGTACATGGGGACCGCCAGTGAATCTGGTTTTGGGTCCCAGTGCGGACAAGGAGGATATTTGAGACAAATTGAGTGTTGGACAGGGAGTATGGCAAGGACACAATACGAAGGAGGAAGACGTTCTGTTAAGAGTACATCACATATGTAGAAAGTAAGAAAATGGCATTGGAATGCTTGTTGGACTTCATTGACATTCAGTGCTAAGATAAAGTCATTGACCAAGTCCTGTTTTCCATCACCATGCCCAGAGTCTCTCCGCCGGCCTAATTTTGGATGATAACACATCGAAGAACGTTCTCCCAAAGGACAAGGCGAAGACACAATACTGGAAGGAGATGTAAGGAGGGAATGTGTCCATCCGCAATCACGCCGGACTGTTTTCAAAGTCTCCGAAAGTCGTCGTTCTATTCGTCGGGGGGGTCTGAAAAGAGCCCTATTCTGACGCGATGTAGTTGCGGCAGTTTCGGTATTACAACGGCCATAAGGGCCATGAAGTTGACAGTGAAATATGTAAAGTCGTAGTGGGTGTAATGCGTGCTTAACAGGAAAAGGACGATTGGCACAATCAACAGGAACTTCTTGGCGGGCGTGTACTGGTCGCCATTGTCGATCTGCTCCCACATGTTCAGATTGTCGTATGCTCCTGCGTTGAACTCGAATGGCACACCTCGCACCCAGTGGAACATCAAGTACGAGCCGGCCATGTAAGTGATATTGGTGAGCGTCCACGATATCTCCTGTGTTACGCCAGGAATGATGTCAAATAAGATCTTGAGTCCAATGATCAGGACGGGATGTATCGTCCACGCGCCTAACAGAAGCAGAAGTATCAGTAACGGCCGAGCAGTGAGTAGACGGAATGTATGGTTGTCCCACCTTTTGCATTTACCCATTGTGAGTTGAGGTTGGGAAGGGCTGACTGGTCGCTGATTTGTTCTAACGACTCAGGTGGTTCTTGGTAGATGATACTGCTAGATCGTCTCCTTCGTCCGGTCTTTCCAGAACTCATGGCTGCGTTGTATGCTGAGACTGGGGGTGCGTGTCTGGCATCGGCTTGGAAGGAGATGGTTCGATGAAGGGTAGTATGAGAGGTCATGGAAAGCTTGAAAAACGAATGGCTGACGTTGGGTATTTCGGGTCTGCACAAATGTTCAACGGTCAGCGTGCTTTTCTTTGTCTGTCGACAGCCTGCCTGGTCGAGCATACCTTGGTCGCCTTGTAAAAGCTCAAACGTAATTGTTCGGGTTGTATTGGTGACGTCTGTGACAAGGTTGACACGGTTGACGGTTGGCTGTTGGGGTCGACTTTGGATGAGGAATCAGATTTTCGAGAGTTGGCAGGACGTTAGATCTGAGCAGAATTGCATACGAGAAGTCCAAGAACGCGATGTGGAAGTAAGATGTAGCCTGTCGAGATGAACGAGGGTCGGAGCAGACGCAATAATACAGGATTTTGGTTGATGGGCCTGCGTGATAAACGGATGGCAAACATGGGTAGGGGTCGGAACACCGGTCTCTCTCTGGGGGCGTGCATAACACACTGGCACCCAAACCCACAGCACGCGAGCAAACAGGCTTCACTCATAATTTTAGCGTGCCTAACTAAATCCCAGTTAGGTAGCCTAGCCGAAAATGCGAACCCCAAATCATCCAGAACTCCAAATTTCAATGTTGTCGTCGTCGTTTTATTTTCGAGTTTCCTGCAGGTCGAATCACATCCACCACACTTGCGTGACGGAGTTGTAACTGATTCTCACTCTGCATGTGGGCGTGAGCGTGACTGCTGATTTGAGTCCCATACTCAATTCATGCTTGGAAATGCAGGAGCGTCTGATGAGGAAGGCGAGTCACGAACAGCCTCCATCGGACTGAGACGCACTCGCCTCAACAGACAAGGTCAAGTCAATGAAACTTCATTTGTTCCTCACCTCGCACCTCAACCTCAGAGTTCCTCCGCCGTGATGGGAAATTCTGCCTCCCACGCAGCTGCGGATCCGAACTCTCTAAATCAAACACAGGTCTCTACATCAAACGTTCCTTCCACACTGGCTGCAACGATGCCGCCTCATCCCTCGCCTGGTTTTGGCAAGAATCGTCTTGCAGTCGGCTTCCGTAAACCCACGGCTCCCGTCTCCCAAGATCCCGCTGGCAATGAATCTGCGACTTCTGCAACAGGTGCAAGCCCTGGGGTGTCTGCTGACGATGCTATCGAGATCTCCAGCGATGAAGAGGACGATTCTTCAGAAGGAGGAGGAATGGTCATAAACCTGGAGCATGATACACCCGAGAATGATCATGAACATATGGTAATCGACACTGACGAGGAAGAGCATCGTGAGGTGATCAGACACGCAGCAGGCCAAGTCTCAAAAAATCATGACACCAGTCGCTCCTCAGCTTCTGCAGACCAAGCTGTCGACATGCAATTGCAGGCTGAGATCAGTCAGTCAGCTACCGGGCGTTCCAATCCGTTCACAGCAATTGAGCCTCCTGAGTCACATCCTGTCTTGCGCCTCGCAGACTTGACGCAAGATGAGCTGGACCTACAATTGAAGTATGCTCTATTCGATGTCGACAGCGACCAGATCGACTTGACCTGGCCAGCCATCTGTCTCGCTTGCTTAAAGCCTGGCCATTCTGAGGGAGTCTGTCCTGAGAAGCAATGTGTCCATTGTGCAGCGGTTGGTCAGCATTCGAGCCGGCTTTGTCCTTTGATTGGGCGATGCTCGAAATGCCGTGAGAGGGGACACACAGTGGAATCCTGTAACGCAGATCTCAAGGTTACTACCGTTCCGTGTGACTTATGTGGTGGTTTGAATCATGTCGAGGCATCATGCCCGGGCCGTTTCTTCCCCGCCAATACCGAGACTGTTGCCAGTTCCCATGAGCTTTGGATTTCTTGTTGCGTTTGCGCAAGCAAGTCTCATCTTGTGGGCGACTGCCCCGACACGAACTCAACTGCGAAGGCCAGGTGGTCTTTAAAATTGTTCACAGCGGGCCAGGTCACCAACTTGAGTCTTGAAGCTGGCACCAAGCAACGGGAGCTGGAGGCAGCAAATCGTGGATTGCGTCCAGAAGGTATGCGCATTAAGGGTCGCGCAGGCCTTCACAATGCCGGGACTTCTCGTTCAAAGCAGCCATCGGATGACGAGACTGACAACCAATTTTTTGGACCACGAGTTACGAAACGTGGAAATGATAATCGCGCCAATTTCACGTTCCGCCAACCTCACGCTTTACCTGATCGTCCTCCCGTTGCCGCGCATGGTGACCGGTACGATCGGTACAACGCCCCCTCGGATATGCGCGCAGCCCCAGTGCGTTCTCGAAATGACTGGTATGCCACGGACTCCTTTGGTCGTCGAAGATCAAGATCGCCAGGTCGATCCGATGAGAGCAGAGATGTCCGTCAGCGTTCGTCCGGCCCATCACCATACAACAGTCACCCCTCCGCAAACAGCAAGACCGTGGATGTCCCAAGAGATTCCCAACGCAGAGGCGAGACAGACCGCTCTTCTCAAGGTGTTTCCATTCAGCTACCCCTAAGACGCGGATCGAACCCGATTTCGAACAAACATGCTATGTCAGATCAGGCCCCGATCTCAGGTCAGCCGGCCCAGCAACCCAAAGTGGTCACGGGTAAAGGCAGAAAGCCTAGGCAGAAAAAGTCCAAGAAGAACGGGGCCAATGCTCAAAGACAAGCGTGAGGAATAAAGAGACTGGTCGCATTTCCTGCACTGATCAAGCTAACAATCGACACAAGTGATGCGAGTGACGCGAGTGACTCCGATGCCTCCCCTGATATGAATGAGTACGACGGACCGGCAACACGCACACGGTCATGCCAACAGTTAGAGAAACAAGCAGCCACAGAGGACAAGCTGAAAAAGCGTCGTGTGCCGGCGAAAGTTGTGGACAAGTTTGTGGATGTGGTCAATGCTAAAAGACTTCGAGATGGTCTGGATTCCATTCAGGTCTCACAAGGTCGTCGAAAGTGAGTCTGTGTCCTTTTTCGCAACTCGACTCATAGGACTTACTTGTACAGGTGTGCCTTCACACAAATGACTGCTTTTGAGGGCAAGAAATGCCAGATTCGGATCCTCATTTGCAACGAACAGCAACTAGTCATCTGGAAATGGTTAGAAGCGGTCATGTCCCTGAGCGCAGCATCAAACCAGCATTGGGAGGCATATTTGCGGCGTGAAACAGTTGCTGCTAAAGACCATGCATACCTCGTTCCCCGTATCGCCCAGCATTTCAAAAAAGCGGACAAGAAGTGCAAGCGCGACCAAAAGCAGTCACACCTCGATAATGTTGTCACGACAGCACTTGTAACCGACACCTCCAAGTTGCCGATGCCTGGTCACGATATCCTAGTTCCATATCTTAAGAAGATGAGCATGGATCGTGACGAGCTCGGGCAAGCGCCTGTTGTTCTGGACTATGACAAGAACAGGTAATGTTATACCTCTGAAAAGCGATCTAGCAACGACTGCTAATACTCAAAAGACCTGTCTTTGTCGATCTGTCCGGGCCCGGCTTAAGGAGACCGTTAGACAAAAGCGATATTGAGTCAATATGGAAATGGTGTCACGGTTACTGTTCGTCGCTATCAGCTTCAACAAGATTGGACGACAAGGAGGCTCAATTCGCGTGTAGAGAATACAAAAACGCTCTCACACGCTACCCTGAGCTTTCCTCGTTCTTGGGAGTCATCGTGCTTGGAGACTTTGGTGATGCATGATGATACAAGACATGCTCAAGCCGACGAGTATGACTGAAGACGTTTTGCATGGTCCGATGTCAAGCTGCATTGACTGGCAGTAGTACCTTATCGATAGGGTATTGGCTGTGGAAAAAAACATGCGTCGCAGTCCAATCTTCTGCTCAGGGGTGAAGCAAGTATGTCAACATAAAGGCCCTGGCTTATGGACGTGTATGAGGATGAATGCGCATCAGGGGGTTCAAAACATAAACTGCTGGAAGTTGACGCGCTTTGTGGCTTGACAAGATTCAATACCTTGGTGCTTTACGCAACATGAGCTGAACTGGTTGAAGAGCTCCTTGTTACAATGTATGAGTGTAAGGGGATATCATCGAAATCGCTCTCGGCACTGAATTGTCAAATCACGCCATAAAGGAGCGAACAGAGATAGTCAGCTTCACACAGACCGTGCATGCTGATACATGAAGTAGTGAGCAGGCAAACAGAATCAAGTCCAGTATCTCAGTGGTTATCCCTTTATTTCTCGCTTTGTGATTGCTATGCTGAAGGAATCGCCTGAATACATCCATCAAGTCCAACGAGCTAAGAAGGACTAAGAAAAGAAGATTATGTGAGAATGTAAAGAGCCTTCCGCCAAATTCCAGGCTCGTGGTAGACACATGAACCAGCTCTCCTGGATAAAGCCAACCTTTTATGTCAAGCTGGCTCGCAATGGTCTCTTGTGGACCTTGACTGACTGTCCAAGTACCTTGGGGCTATGCCGCCGCTACGCAGAGAAAAAAACCACGTCGTCTGTCGCATGCCGCTTTCCCATGCTTCCAGTCTGGACTTCCGCACCCGCGTGTGAGGATGTGCTTTCCGTTTCGAGGGATCAGAGGACCGGCTTCAAAGTAGTGGTTCAAGTCTCATGCAGGCTTCCTCATCACCAATTGACTGGCCTGTCGGGAATCAGCTCGCTGTTATCCCAGTCGCCTTCCTTCTTGGCGATCGGTTGTGTCTCGGGATGGGAAATGTCCAGGTCATATGGGTATGGGTCAGGGGCAGTAGTGTTTTGGGCCTGCTCACCGCCATTGACGTACTCCAGCATTTCCACGTCTCCCTTCGGCGGCATCTCACTCATTTGATTCCGCGCGGGTACCGGAGGCGGCGCGTCTGGTGGCGGGTAGACGATGTCGCGCTTGACGGTCTCGGCTAGGTCGTCGATGCGGTCGGCTTGAATGTAAATCAGGAGGTAAGGGTTTGGCGGCGGGCCCCAGTTGTCCTGCGTTGGCTTTCCGAAGATCTCGTTGCGATTCTGTACGACGCTCACGCGGTCGTCGTTGTACTTGCGCCAGACTTCCTTCTTGTGGTCAAATATGTAGACCCAGTAGTGGCCGCCTGCAGCACCGCCGCGGTGGAAGAAGGCTGCGTGTAATCGGTATGGATGTTTGCGCATGTCTACGAATGCCTCCTTGATTTGTTGGTTGAGATGATCAATTCGCGACTTGATGCCTGCTTTAAAGTTAGACAATGATGGAATATCACATGGTGGTGGATTGTACCTTCAAGTTCCGCTCGGGCGTTTTCGGCCATTACACCAAGATCTGCGACAACGGTTGGATTGACGCTGAGATCTTCTGAGACAGGATCGCCTGATACTTCAGCTAGGTATTCTAGAACAAGCTTCGCATCTTCGAGAAGGCCAGGAACGTCTTTCGAGTTGCCCTGTACCAAATCAGTTATCAAGGACAATGAGACTGCTCGGCTGCCTTACGTGCTTCTCCTCCAAAAAGGTTCTCTTTGCAGAGAGTGTTGCGAGTTCCTTCTTCATCTCCCAGGTTTGCTGCCGCCTCTGCATCAAGTCCGACTCACTTGCGCTCTCGAGGTATCGGTCCATGTAGATGGTCTCTGGGACGTCCACATGGTAGTTGAGCTTTTCTTGGCGCTTTGCTTCTTGATTCCAGGATACTCGATCTAGGGCAATGCTGAGAACAGGTGGCAGACGAGCCACAGAACTGTAAGCCTTTGTCCCATCTTGAGCGTCTTGAAGATCATATTCGTTGTCTATTGCGGCATACACATCGGGGGGTTGATGATAGACACGGGTGATAATGTTGAGAAATGGCACATTCATGGGCGGTCCCTTTTCTGGTTGGACGTGGACAACCTGTTGCCCGAAGAAAAGATCATGCACTTCATCGTACTGCTCGCCGGACTTGTCGTAGCCTCTGGGTCGCATTGCACAGGACAGCTGTATAATGCAATGATTCATAACCTCGGTGACATCCTGCTGACGGGCGTATTCTTCCAGAGTGGTAGTTGGAGTCTGGTTTGGCTTTCTGGGTGGCACTGGAGGTGGTTTCCCAGGAGGAGGTTCGTACTTTACTGGCTCTGGATTTGTGTTCGCCTCCTCTAGTGCCGCAGGTTGGTCAGATATTGCTCCAGCTTGTGCGTTTAACTTGGAAGGTGATGCTGGTGTTAGAGGTTCCACGTTCTGAGGCAAGCTGGTCATGACAGATGGCGACGGCTTGATTGGAGATTGATTCTCCTTATCATCCGACACGGATTGCTGCTGCCCTTCGCTCGGATTTTCGAGCAGGACTTGGTCGCTGTCTGGTTTTGAAACCAATGTAGCTTCACTTGAGTTGTCGTTCATCGTGATGTCCTCCATGTCTGGCTCGATAGTGTCATTCTTGTCCTCCCCTTCGTTCTCCAGGTTGTCGAACCGGACAAGAGGATCGAAAAATTTGTTATCGCCTTCTGTTGGAGACTGCACAATAACATCATCTGTCACTCTGACCCTCTCATGCTCGGCCAGAGTCAGTGGTCCGAGCATCGGTATGCTATCTATGTGGCCTAAACTTGGTCGATCGGACATGAGAGTTGATCTTCGACGCATTCTTTCTTTCACGCTTTCAGTCTCGAGCGTCAGCCGCGCGAGCTCCTGCTCGGGCTTTATCGAGGATTGTGGTGTTTCTATCATGCCGCGGAATAGTGATGCCAACCTGTCAACAACTTTGGAAAGTGAGAAACATGCAGAGGTCGGCGGCAGGGCACTTACATTTCTGAGCGGTCTGAACCTCTTTGAGGCTCACTTTCCGCTGTCCAACTCTCTTCTGTTCCATGCTTTCTGGATCCAGACTCATCCGGTACTGATCAAAATCGAGAACCACTCTCCGCAGCTCAGTCATGGTGAAAAGGAATTGCAGAAGACTGTTGAGATAGCAAGTATTGCCGATGTTTTCCAGCCCAACAGGTTCGCCTTCTGTAGCCGCGGGAGGCTGCGGGGCTCGGCTCTGTAGATGATCCAGCAACTGAGTACTGTTCCTGCCGTTGGCGATAGCAGCGAGCGCCTTATTGTAATATTCGACACTTGCTGGGTTTTCTTCCACAGCCATATTGTATTGCAGCATAATCATTTCATCATCAATCTCGCGGTTTTGGATTTGTAGGGCTTGATAGCCCTCCGCAGGATCCATCTGTGTTTCGGTCGAGAAGCCGGAGTCAATCCAAGTGGAGAGCAGACTGCTTTTGCGGTGTTGAGCTATTAGGCGGACGGCCTGAATTGCTTGCTGCTCCAGAGCCTTGTTCTCGCTTGTCTGTTATGAAAACATTAGCAAAGCTTGCTCAGAGGAGCAGCACAACGTACTTTGGCAGTGAACGCAGCCTGAATAAATTCATCTTCCGTGGTTGTATCTACGCCGAGGAAAATGAGAGCTTGCTCGTAGCTGTCAATAACTGGGAAACATCTGTTAGCAGCGGACGCGACACTTCAGCTCGAGCACCCACTGTTCTGCGCTGTATCCATGATTAGCTTGCTGTTTCGGTGGAGGCCAATAATGCGCAAGTATTCTCGCAAGTCATGCTCCTGGCCCGGTGAATCTGATAGCGTGGCCATAAATGTACCAATGATGTCCTCATCATTTACCGCACCCTCACGTCCACTCAATTGAAAAGTCTTGTAGGCCTTCTCCAGTGTTTCCGTATCGAACCGGCCCTTGGAGGTTTCAATAACAACCTCAGTCTCGAGGACATCGCTTTGACGATCATTTGCGATATATCGCAGGTGGCTCAAGTATATGGGCGCATTTTGAGGATCGGTCTCCACTTGCCAGTGGTACGCTTTCACGATTAGGTGGTCGGCCAGATCTCTAGGGCATCCTAGAGCGATGAATGGTCTGATCGAACGTCAGCGTTATCTTGTTGCACAGGGAAATGACCTCACGCAGTTCTCATCTCAGGCAAAGGCTTCGCAGCGCGACTTGATGGATCAGTATCATCTGTGGTCATCAGCAAGGATCGCCAAGAGATAAAAACACACTCACAATCTTGACAGCCCAGGATCCGAGAGAGCTCTCTTTCGGCAGGCACAGGTGGTGAAATATCTGGGAGTTGTTGTCGTTCTTCGGAAGATAGTGACAGTAGCAAAGCTAAGATCTCATGCTCAGCATTGTCCAGCCAGATGTTGACAGGACTCTGGAATGGTTGACTGTCCTCAAGAACTGGTTGAGGAACTTTCCAACATTCACCTGGCTGTGCGCAACTGAGTCAGTACAGTTCACTGAGCAGATTCATCATACTTACCACCAGCTGGAAACCCAAATGCTCAAGCACATCCTTACAGGCATTCCCTTCCGGACCGAAGCGAACGATAAATCTTCGATTGGAAAGGTTTATTGATCTATACTTCACATCTTCATGTGCCCTCCACGAATTCTTGATGTACGCGCGAAGATCAGTCAAAACATCAACTGGCCCCGGGTGTTTCATTCCTTCTGTGTTTCCTTCTCTTTCCCGGAACGCATCTTTCGTCCTCTGCTGGAGAAGATCGGCATCCACCAGCGTCCGCACATCGCTAGGGCGCAGCACCGGAGGGCTGAGGCGAACCGTGACAGTAGCAGAACAGGTCTTTGACGAGCATTTGTAAGTGTAAATCTCATCTCTTGACTTGGGATTCTGCCTCAGCCAGGCATTACGCTCCAACGGCTCTTGATACTCCGATCGCACTAAATGGTGTAGAGGGTGGCTGTCATTCGGGCACGGCGGTTCCTGGAACCTTATGGTGTAGTCCACCTTGACTTGAAGGTGTAGGCGGCATACTTGACAGAGTGCTGCAACGGTCCATATAGTCTGAGGTCCAGGTCTTTCATCCAACACTGCGGGGATTGACTGTTTCGGTTTCAGTCCGAATTTGTGCCTGCAGCTCGTGAGAGGGATCAGGTCTCCGAGATACTGCGTCTGAATGAACCGAAGCGGCGAGTCAGCTAAGAGGTTTGGGCCGTCTTGCGGTTGTTGCCATGGTTCGTAAAGAGATAGGTCCTCGTGTAGGGCTGGGGCAGTTCGACCTGTCAATTCTCGTTATCAGTTGTTCTTGCCCATGGTATGCGTCGTTGTCACAAACCAGATCCCTTGATCGGCGCAATAAAGGACCGTATATTGCCTTGCACGCCGGCCATGCAAGACGGTCTGGGAATGAAGTGCCAGCTTTAGGAGCCAGCAAAGGCGTGTTGGTCGGATAAACGCTGGGCGTCTGTAATATGGACTCTATGTTCTAGGACCATGCGTGGCAGATAACGGACTTGGATTACTGGAACAGATGGGCTTTGGTAGTGGATGAACGTCGCAAAACGCCCAGGATGTCGCCAATTCTGACAATCCGGGGTAGCCTACTGACGGACAGGACACCACGAATGTGTTCGAGCGGACTGCCGTATGTACAATCGTAGCTTTTAACTAGGGGGCAAGACTAGAAGTTGAGCAGACTTGGCTCTGGGAAAGCAGTGTTCAAGTTCCTATTACTGCGAATTCACGGCGGCCTTGCGCAGCTTAGGATCTGTTATGCCATCATCCATAGCGCGAGCCTGGTCATTTGAACTTCAGGGTTGCCAAGCATTCGGAGAAAGGAAGCTGCGGCGCAGTTGGAGGGCTCCGTACTAACATTGGAAGAACCTCATCCATAACGAATCCGACTCTTGCAAGCCCCAGCAAGCTTTACTTCACCTCTCACGCAACTCTTCCTGCCGACTCTGCATCTTGGATGGCCTCCAACTGATGACCTGACGTCGCGTTCGACTAATCCCAAACCTCACGATCAGCAGCGGAAGCAGAGATGGGTGACCTCGTTGATCCTAAGCCCATCTACGACGAGGATGTAGGCGGGGTGTATCATCCAAAAGATGCACTTGCAACTACAGTGCACGCAGTCACATACACGGGCGCCGCTGGTTTGTTCCTGGCCGCTGTACAAAATACGGTAGCAAAGGAGAATGTTGGACCCTTGGGCGTCTTTTCAAGATTCGGAAGGACCATTGGTATATTCGGTACGTGTCGACTTTGCTGCAGAAACACCGACCTGAACGACAGATTTCTGACATTATGCAGCTGCTATGGGCGGCACCTACGCGTTTGTTAGTACAGCATCTGCGAATCTGCGAGAAACAAGTGATCTTGTGAACCACGCAATTGGTGGTGCATGCGCCGGCTCACTGGTCGGCCTTGCTAGTAAGTCGAGAAAGAGTCCGCGAAGCGTCGCCTTGATACTAACAGTGTGCAGAGCGTTCTATGCCATCTGTTGCTGGCTCTGCTCTCGCTTTGGGTGCTGGCATGGCTGTCGTCAGTTATACGGGGCGCTCTATTTTCGAATCTCAATCCGACTCTCCTCAATTAGACCGGCTTGGCCACAAGGAAGAAGCCAAGACTCGGTACCGAAGACCTATCCAGGAGACAATCAACGAGCTCGGCGAGGGCAGAGGTAAGATGGATTTTATCTGATCGCCCAACTTGCTGACACGTGGCCCGCAGGTATATATGGCCCAGGATACGAGGAGAGACGGAAACAGAGAATCAAAGCGAAGTATGGTATCGAGGTTCAGGAACCGTACTATAAGAACAAATCGGCAGCCGGCATGACCGATTTTTAAACAGCAACACTCGACAAAGGCACTAATTGTCTCGCAAAGACACCTGCTAAAGCCCAAGAAGCAGATCATCCGATAGACGCCATAGTGCCCTAGCGAAGCAGCCATATTGGCTGTTGCTGGAAAGCTATTTCTCCCAGCTAGCTGGAGCATCGGAACTGGTGTACATAAGTTTTGCAATTGAAGGCTGGAGAACGCGATTCTCTACCCAATGCCGATGTCATGATTACTTTGGCGCATCCTGGTGGCAGCGTTATTCGGGCGGTCTCTTCGATTGTGGTGCGAATAGGCAACGGGAAAATCGTGACGGTCGCTGCAACCTTCTGCGACGGCCTACTGTACGATGCAACCCATTCCCTGAAGTGGACAGCATCCTCTGTTCCGCCATACTCGCCCTCGTCGAGCACTGTGCATTGTGCTCGGAAGACCTGCGGCTTCTAACTCGGCCAGAGCTGACGGTGAATTGAACTGTACTTTTGGCGATGTAAACTTTGGACTATACTGACGAGCCGTTCCCTGAGCACTCGTAGTTTGAACTGATAAATTGCAGCACAGTGATCCTGCATACCTTGTGCAGGATATCACTACTGCGCATAGAAATACTTCTGTACGGCACATTGAACAGACTATTAGTGACTGCATATCGCAAAAATATGTCCTTGGAGAGACTTCAATCGCTGCTCTCAAGCAGCTGAGAGGTGGAACCTTACTTGCAGCAGAAAGTCACTCCAAGTTCAAGAAACATCAAATAGTTAATTTACTAGCGGCGCCACGCCACGAGGAGCTGGGCATTTTTTAGCCTTCTCCAGCAGGTGAGGGAGTCAATGACGCCAGAGGCGTAATTCATGCCCAGGGGTTGTCCTTGTAATGATTGCGCAAGAAGACGAACATCATGTTCAACCCGCAAAATGAAACGGCACACGATCCGAGCAGGTCTTGCAGATGCTGGGTTCGAGAATAGTTTTATTTTGCAATCTGGGTCGCGACATGTGCATTTATGATCTGAAGACCGATATCTTGTAAGCAATTAGGCGTGGCCACAGGAAGCGCAGAAGTATGGCACGCGCCAGATCAGGTGCAGCTTTCTAATGGCTGACTACACTGCTTAGATAGACTTGAGTCGATCGGTGGGGAAATGGGTGTAGCCCATGACTGCATTGATGAACAGCTTGGGGCGCCTCTTTTGAGCGCCAAAGACTTCTTTCATGCTCGTGCTGGAGAAGCTCTGATTCTGCCCAGAGCTGCTCTTTCAATGGAGCAGTATTCTCGAGTAGTATTCATAGTGAATAGAGGCGATGACAATGTACTCCGTACAGCTATAGGTACTCTTGAGATCTCGCATTCTTCCTTGTATTCGTACTAGACCCAAGCGTAGCGAGATGCTTTCCTCTGTCAGTGGCTGCCGGATTAGCTCTTGCGACTAGCACTTTCTAAGCGCCCCAGTCCAGCTTTTGGTCCTCGAAGATCCTCGGGCCAAGCGAGAGTCTGAAAAGATTCCAGGTCTGACATAATATAACGTCACAGTGAAGCAGCCATCTTGGCGAGATGTACGCCAGTTTCATTGACAATTGGTCGTTCTTCACTGTCAGACTGGCTCATTTCTCCAGGGGGAGGAAGCATGGATCACTCCACGAGTCCACCTGCTATTTCCCTTGCAGGCCACCTTTCACCTGGACCTTTCCCCCCAAAAATCTTGAGGCCCAGTTAAAGGCCAACCCCCTCTCCACTCGAAGCCATGATTGCGAACCAAGTCTTCCCGCTTTGCCGGCTGGTTGCGCTGCACAGTGCACAGCAACCACCTCGCTGCCCACTCTTTTTCCTCGCCAGCGTCTGGTACGAGTATCGAAGCACATCTCGAAATCATCATCAGTTCTTTCCTGGGAATCGACGTCATTCAGTCATATTTCCACCTCCTCCCATCGCATCTCATTTCCCCGTGCTTCTTTGTCTTGTTGGACCGCTTCCTTGACTAGGTTCTCATCCTCTACGTCTGCATCACTTGCTGTAACCCGAGTGCGCCAGAAGCTATCTATACAGTATCCGTCCTTTGCAGCATGCTGTCTACGACATAGCTTGTCTCCCATCCCGCGCTGCTCGATTCACTCACCCACCTTCCTTCACGAGAGCTTGCACAAGCCCGAATCCGCATTACTCACCATGGCGTCGAGGCCTGTAACTCCCTCGTCGCCTATACACAGCGCAATGCCGAGTCATGAAGATCCTTCGCTATACTCCGCACGACCTACAAGCGCCAAACCTGCTTCTCGGCCGGTGTCCTACGTGGGCACCCATGTTACGCACCGTACCGATGCTCCCTCACATTATGAGGCACCCCAGAGTCTGCCACAAGAGCCGACCGCGTTATCGCATACGGACGAGCATACAGACGAGCTAGATCATGAGTTTCATGATACTAGCGAGCAGGCTCCAGAGCTTGCTGGAAACGAATCCCAGATTTCAGGAACACAAACCCTCACTCCCTCTAGAGGTGGTACCCTGAAGAAGAAGGCTTCCTTGCACAAGAGCGCAAGTGTCAAGAGATCCGCCAGCAAACGCAGCAGCTATGCTGGCTCAGTGAGAAGTGTGCAGCTTGCCGAGAAGGAGAAGTATGCCGAGACGGAAGAGACGAACAGCGTCTTCTACTGTCCCGTTCCGACAACCGGAAATCCTACTGAATTGCTTGCGACTCGCTTCCAAGGTAGGCGACCACATCTGTGCCTGAAGGAGCCTTGCTAATATGGTCACAGCCTGGCGTAGAGTCTTGAAGGATATCATTGCTTATTTCCGCGAATTACACAAGACATACGATCTGAAAGCAAAGTCACTAGGGTCTGCGGGCAGTGCTATCAACAATACCGCGGTGCTTCCAAACTTCTTAACATCTGGCGGAATAGGAGACGCCGTTTACATTCTACGCGACTTCCACGGAAAGGCTCTAAATGAAGCCAACAAGGCGCGCGATTTGGAAAACGAAGTAATCATTCAACTCACAGGTCTCCGCAGTGATTTACAACAGAAGATCAAGGAGATCAAAAGCTTGTCTGGTGACTTCAAGAATTCAGTAGGCAAGGAACAAGAATCCTCCCAAAGAGCTGTGCGATCCCTGCAAGAGTCTCTCGGCATGGTCGATTCCGACGCCGCAACTACTAGTGGAAAGGGTGATCCTTTCTTGGTCAAGCTCTCCGTCGACAAGCAAATAGAGAAACAAATTGAGGAAGAGAATTATTTGCATCGGGTAAGTTCAGGTCTCAGCCTACCTGATGTCCTCAGAGTATACTGATATCGCCAGGCATATCTCAACCTCGAGGCCTCTGGTCGCGAACTCGAGTCCATCGTAGTGGGCGAAATCCAGAAGGCATACAATGTTCTGGCTGGCATACTCCGTCGTGAGGCCGACGAGAATTACGACGTGGCAGACAAACTCAAAGAGGGACCGCTGCAAATGCCCAAAGACCATGAATGGGACGAATTCACGAGCAAGAATGACCAGATGGTCGATCCGCGCAAACCTGTTCGCCAGTATACGAACATTGTCTATCCAGGCAAGGATCATCCAGCCGCGATTGAAGTAAGAAGTGGTATGCTTGAGAGGAAGAGCAAGTACCTCAAGAACTATACGCCTGGATGGTAAGATTTCGTGAGCCACAACTTTTCAAGATCACTGCTGACACTTTCACCAGGTATATCTTAAGTCCGACGCATCTCCACGAGTTCAAGTCAGCGGATCGCGTGTCGAGTCAATCACCAGTAATGTCGCTGTACCTGCCTGAACAGAACCTGGGTTCTTATTCCGAGCCAGGCTCGTCGTCGCATAAATTCATGCTTAAGGGTCGCCAAAGTGGATCTATGCACCGTGGGCACTCTTGGGTATTCAGAGCTGAAACCCACGATACTATGCTTGCATGGTACACCGACATCAAGGAACTGACCTCGAGGCGAGGTGAGGAACGTAACGAATTCGTTCGGCGAACTCACGCTCGCTCGTTCTCAGGCAACAGTTTCAAACCGGCCAGCATCATCAGCTCAGAAGGTGGTATGGAAGAAGACGAGGCCGACCACATTGCCTTTGCTGGAGAACAGTCTGTTCGCGGAAATTCCGTTGCCGAGGACGGTGGTGCAGCTGTAGGTGGAGCTGGAGCTGGAGGCTTAGGTGTTCTGGGTACAGACGGGCTTGACGACAACAGGTCAGAGGCCGGATGGCGTCCTCCTCAGCAGAGGCCAGCACCAGGTGGGCGATTTCCATCTGATCTCAACATCCAGCGAGGCTTAGAAGCCCCGCAATCCCCTTCCAGCCTAGATGATTCTGACCGAGATCGCGATGTCATAGCAGCTGCAGGTGGTCTACCAGGGAGTGGCGTACCTTTTGCCGATACTGTCGAAAGACACACGGAGTTGCAGCCGGGCACGCAGCAGTCGGGCATACAGCAGTCGGACATGCAGCAGTCGGGCATGCAGCAATCGGGCATGCAGCAATCGGGCATGCCTCATCAGCCGGGCATGTATCAGCCAGCAGCACATGAGCCGTCAGGACTTGACAGAAGCATGAGCACCAACGGTCAGTATGCCACGGGTCAACATCCGAACCTTTTCCCCAACGCCCACCAAAGCGCGCCGTCAGCCGGTCCGCCATCAGCCCTGGATGGAGGCAGCTCGTACGGCGAATGGATGGCACCCATCGCCGCAGGTGCAGGAGGTGCCGCAGTGGGAGCCGGCGTCATGCATCATCACGACCATCAGCCGCAACAGCAACAGCAAGAACAGCAACAGCAACCAGCAGCTGAGGAGCCGATACATCAACATGATGCTGAAACCGCGATTCCTGGACCGGGCGAATCTTCGGCCCCAATAATGGTAGCGACTGCTGCCCCAGTGGACGCACCTACCGCACCACGTGCGATGAGCGAGTCAACGACTGCGCCCAGCTCGGCCGTGGCAAATTCAGGAACGGATGTCGCAACTTTGTCCACCGTGCCTACCAGCACTGGTTATGTCAACGACAGCATGTTCGATTATAACGGAGTATTTGTCGGCCCAAGGACAGCTCAGACAGAACCCACACATTACACCCTGAAGACGGCGGACCGTTCTAAAAGTAGCACAACCATCAGCCACCTGCACATTCCTGGAGAATTTCCTGTTACGACCCCACTGAATGAGGAAGCGAGGTTGTATTCAGATGTGATCGAACAATAGGCAGCAAGTCTACACACCGACGACCAGGATCGCCTCTAGGGAGGTTCCAACATGAAGGATGATAAGTACACGGGATAAACAGGTGACCAGTCCATATCTTGAATGATTTGTCGCATACATGTTGTTATCCAGTAATAGTGGAGGATGAGTTCACCAGGCTCGGTTTTTGAATATGTTTTCTGGAGATGCCACGACCGCTTTGGGTACACGCACAACCCCGTCTGGTCTCTGAGTGGGTGGGCGCATCGAGGAAGTCGATGGAAGGGCAGAATATCCCGAAGAGGCCTGGGAGTTGCGATAGGGGGAATGCATGAGGTGTCAAGAGGTAGTTGCGAGTCAGAACAGAATCAACCTTGTGTCCTTTTCCCACTCGTATGCATGCATTGGTAGGTATATCATATCTACTGTCCATCATCAGCTTGCTTGGTAAAGAGACAAAGTCGTTAATCTCGTAATTCATTAGTGTCTTCACTCTGCAAACACGGTCTATGCAAACCAATCGCTCCTTCATGAACCTTGAACGCTGTGCAACCTCCTCAACGTCTCCGGATCAAGCTTCCTTGCGGCAAACAGGTCTAACGCCATCTTAGTCTCGTCAACGGCGGCCAGTACCGGCTTCATGCCCGCCACGTTATTCTGCATACTGAGCAGGTGACTTCGAAGCTGGTTCAGAAGGGGCTCGAGGTCTGCATCCTCATCAGAGTTAGGGCTGGTTAGAGAACCGGGATCAGGCTGTCCGGCGGACTTGGAAATTCCTGCAATCGTGTTGATACGCTCGATTTGATCAACTCCGACGCC
Organism: Exophiala sideris; assembly: GCA_000835395.1. NCBI lineage: Eukaryota > Fungi > Ascomycota > Eurotiomycetes > Chaetothyriales > Herpotrichiellaceae > Exophiala > Exophiala sideris. Next base: position 1,272,158 of record KN846954.1, on the reverse strand, counting down.
GTCATCTTCGTTGGTGTCCAGCTGTCTTGCAATAGGATGCAGTCCCCGCTCCTTCTTGCGGCGGAGCTCACTGCTGCTTTTCAATCCTCTCTCCAATGCCGTGAGTTCGGCGCGGTCTTGTTTTAGGGCTCTTTGCTCGCGCTTGATTTGTCGCCTCAGGAGATGCGCGGATTGGATGTTGGTGGTCAATTGCGATTGAAGCGATGATACTCTGTGGAGAGTGTTGGATAGGTCGAAGGGCGTGTCGTCTAAGGAGGTGGATGCTGGTGTTGGTGGGAAGGGCATGCGTGGGAGACGTGAGACGAGTTTATCTGCGATTTCTTCGACGATTTTCTCGTATTCTTCCTCCTTTATTGCGGTTTTAGATTTGCTGGTTCGTGCTCGACTTATGGGAGGGATGCGGGCTGCGCTGCCGGAGCGTTTGGACTTGATGTTCAGGAGGAGTTGTCTGATTTTATCTTGCGAGGTTGTTGGGAGGGGTTTCCATTTCTTCTGGATGGTCGCTTGGGATATGTTCTTGATGCGCGGTTCGAGGGTCGCGAAGTGTTTCCGCGTGGAGGAAGAGGATGTCTTTGACGCGCCCATCGTGCAAATTTGAGAGGCGAAAGTGCTAGAGGATAGATCTTGGCGCGTCGGTAGGTCGAATTATCTTCTAGGCAAGAAGTGGTGTGCTGGGGAGAGTGGATGAAGTTGGGCTTAATAGGAAAGAGGCAGTGTTGATGTTCTGTGGAGGGACTAGCGTAGCCTTGTCGTAAATGACGAGGCTGTGCCCCGGAACATCAAACGAATAAGACTGCACCGTGGAATACATGCAAAAAGCATCTTATCATGTATGGTGAACAGAGCGACATCAAGGCGTGGCGGTTGTTATAAAGTGCAGTGTCTCGGCTGTGTGGTGAGGTGAATTGTCTACCTTCAATCTAGTCATTGCACGAGAATCGGACGGCATCATGATGATATTGTTAAGGTCCCTGTGACTAGTATGTGTAGCGAAAGTTCGGCACCCCTTCGATCAGATACATTCCCTTTCCGGCTTTGCGGTTTGCCATCCAGAACCGAACTGTACAACAGGCGACTAGAACGATCATGGCGATGTGGCTTCCGATACTGACCCAAATCGCGGTAAAGTACTTTGGTGCCTCGGGTTGACGAACGATATAGCTCCCTGCAATACCTCCCAAACCGTTGCATGCTGAGATGGCTGCAGCCACCGTGGCACGCTTCCATTGCCCAACGACATTGTTTGCCTGATAAGCATTTAAGGCTGCCCAATTGCTGACGTATGCTCCCGTGGCTAAGAATGTTCCAATGTATCTGACTGTGACTTGGCTTGGAAAGCCGAGCATGCAGAACCCAACGATAAGACATATGGCATTGAAGATGATCACCGGCGCTCGAATCCTGTACTTGTCGCCTATGTAGGACGACAATAGGACCGGTATGACGGCGTAATAATATGGAGGAGAAGACAGTAAGATGGCCTTGTTGGAGTCGAAACCCATCCCACTCTGAAGGATGATTGGCAAGAAGTAGGACAAAGCTGTTGAGACGAGGTTCAGGAGGAAGAACAGCACGCAGAAGACGTACAATTTCGGATCGAGGAAGTTGACTAGGATGGCCGACATGGTTAGAGGTTCCGGTTTTCCACCGTCGCGACGGTCGTCGTTGATTCGTGAGATTGCTAAGCTCTTTTCATCTTCGGAGAGGAAGTGGAATGATCTTTCGCATTGGTCTGGAAATTCAACCATCCAGAAATAGGTGAGGAAGCCGAGAAACATCGTTACTGCACCCTGCACCAGGTACATGTACTGCCATCCACGGAGACCTCCTCGATGATCCAAATGATTCAGACCGAAATTGACAATCGAGCCGGTTGCAAGAATGATGATTTCGCCAGACTGCAACAGCGCAAACCTGAGTTGTTGTTCTCTCCGTGTATAGTATGTTGAGATGAGGTATGTTAGACCTGGAAACACACCCGACATCGAAATGCCGAGAAGGATCCTCAGCGCTATCATTTGTCGCCAACTCGTGATTGCGGCTGTGCACATGGTGATCATCCCAAAGGCACAGGTGATTGTGGTGAAAAAGATCCTGGGACCAACATAGCGAAGCAGGATGGTTGATGGCAACTGGAAACATATCGATGATACTGTAAAAATGAAGATGGATACCGAATATCGGTTGCCGGTGAGATCCAAATCGGACAACATGCTTGTGACCGATGCTGAGGAGATGATACCGCTATCGAGCAGATTCAGACTGCAAAGGATACCGGCAATAGTACATAGTCGGAGGTCAATCTTGAGGCGAAGTTGACGTTCCGCTTCAGCACGAGTTGGACTGTCTTCGATGTCATTTTGACCAATCTGGTCTTGCGGCGCTTGGTTGGTGTCGTCGACCGTATGCCCGACATGCTCATTGGTGCCGTTTATGTAAGCAGAACTTGACGTCCCTGGGGTGTCGGACAGGTCGTTAACGGCGTGTTTGCCGCTTGGAGGTGACATGGCTAACCTCTAATCCAATAACAAGAACACAAGACCGCAATATTCATTACTGGGAACGAACGCGCGCGCCGCAACAGGGAGCAAGTAGAGGCACCACGGTCTCGGAAAGAAAGAGACAGAAAGAAATATTTGATATGACTCGGAGATCCGCTTTGCGGGGGAATGCCGTGGTATTTTCGCCTACTATGGTAATTAACCCACCAGCAGAGATAACAGTACAAGATGTGATATGTAGCTGACTGGCCTTTTATCGACTTCTTGGAGATCATACCTTGAAGAGGTCTTCCCTGCACCGTAGCACGAGCATAACTTCTGGTAATCGTGTGTGGGAATACAACCGGATCGCAAGGCTGCACGAACGCCGGGTAAATGAGGCTGTTACCTTAAGGTACCTACTGTAGGTAGATACAGGATACAGGATACAGTAAATGCGGCGATTGGTAAGGTTAAGAGCATGTGATCAGCGTTTCCTAGGCGTTTCAGCCTCGCGCCAGAATATCACCGCACCGCACCGAAGATCTGAGGGGCCAGCCTACGTCCAGGGCTTTGGGCGCAAACCGCTGAAGCGAACCCCGTTCGTTCGAAAGCAAGAGGAGAAGTCCAGGATCTCTAAGCAGTAGATTTGTACTCGTAGCACCCACTGAAACGACTACTTGTAGACCAGGGGGGAAGTGGCCGAACACGTCAATCGGTGGAGGGGCTCCCTAGGGTAGGGTCGCCGACAATCCGGCCGGTCGAGCGGAAGTCCCCACGACGATGCCGCCGGGACGAGGTTGCTTCGACATGTTGTAGGTGGAATCCTTCCGCTTCATGTTCGACCTTCGGGTGTTTAGAATCTCGGTCTGCGAGGCCATTGTCAAGTTGCCCACATCGGTCGCGAAAATGTCGTGCCTTTTATAGGTTATTCAATGTTAGTTCGACTTCATTGCTAAGTTCTGTAACGCTTCAATTATTCCAACACTGACTATCACATGCCCGCGCAGTCTTTATTTCGTTTCTTGATTCCCTCTCTACTTCAATAAGCATTGCCGAGTGCACCACTCACATGAGTGTCTTCATACATTCCTTGTGTGCCCAGGCTTGAGTGTACCAGCATGGTCGAGCTGATCCCTCCTCCCGATCCTCACACCCTCTTGCCGCCTCTGCTCGCGTGTCTACCTACATCTTTTGCCTCTCCAAGGCCACCACCATCCTTGCTGCCACTTATTTCTCCCATACTGCGGCAACGCCTTCAAGTCCACACCTCGACTTCCTCTCGAGATAGCTGGGCTAGCCTATTATGTTGGGACGCGAACAAAGGAGAAGTCCTGAAGGACAAGATTGAGCAAGCGACCTTCGAACCGCATCCTGTTTCGGGAGAGCTGGAAGTGGGGGACACAGAACCTATCACGTACAAGAGATTCGATGAAGAAACGCTACGGGCACAAGTTCCTCTGATCGACTGGCCTTTCACTGTTTTATACCTGTGGTGTACTGGGAGCGAGGAGGGCAATGCTTGGAAGCTGGCTGAGCTGCTACCCTTTGACTACGAACTCCAGAGGGATGCTTCGTGGTCTCGGTCCATCGCCGAAGCAGATACAAGTGCCAGAGAAAGATTAGTGACGGAGGCTTTGCAAGAGGCAGACCGGGCAAACGCTAGAAGTCAGAGAAATCTGTCCGTTGCTCAGGGTGATGAGGATGATTATTGGGCAATGTACGACAAATCAGAAGGGAGAACCCCGGCTCGCAAGGCTTCAGTCGATCCTCGCCCCGGGCCCTCAGAAGATGAGTATTATGCTCGCTATGGCAGTGTCCAGCCTGCAATGGATGGCCACGACCCGGACGAGGAAACGCAAGACGCTCATTCATCGTTGAATGGAAACGCGTTGCAGCACTTACTTTCAGCACAATCGAATCCATCTACAGACCGAGACCCTCCACCGTACCAAGGGTCGTTTGACCCTGATCCAGATGAGAAAGAGGTGGAAGTCAACCAACCAGTGCCCTCCTCGCCATCCTCGAGGGCGTCAGATACCGTGGCGCGGTTGGAGCAACATGCAGAACGCTATGGAGCTTCAGAGGTCGGCATCAGACAACATATTAGCACAACTTTGAAAAGCATGTATCGTCTAGCAAAGAGCGCGGGCATGGATCGAGAAGAGTTTGAACGTATTGTGCAGAGGGAATTGGAAACTCTCAGTATCTTTGATAGAAACGACTGAGCGCTTGAGTACCGGCATGATTCGCATATTAGCGTTAGGAGTCGTTGCCGGACATGCGCAACAATATTTGATTAACAGTCAAACCAGTATCTTAAGAGACTTCATCGACTGAATGAAATACAGAGGGCATTGAGGGGAATATGGAGAATTACGTCGGGTGCACCCTTTTACGCGAGGCTCTTGCACGGGACCCACTTGGCCCCCGAAAACGTCGCGTCCCTGACCACGAAAGTTAAGGAATCAGGACACGTCGATGAAGCTGCCCTTGAATGTCAAAAATGCCCAACTGACTTCGAGGACACTTGGTCGTCCTTGAGCTTCTTGAGCGCCTTCTCCTTTCTTTTACACAAATTCCTTTTAGTTCTGTTCCCTCCTTCCTCGGGGATTCCATCTTGTCATCCTCCCGCAGCGGACCTTGCATTCAACGCCCTCTCGTCCTGCATTGGACCACATCAACATGTCTTCTCCGAACGCATCTCTGCGCCAGAGACCTGGAAAGGACAAGAGCAAAGTGGTGATCAACGGCGATCGGCATGAAGATGGGCCGGCGAGCACATACGAGCCTCTAAAGAACTCTGTAACCAGAGAATGGGATTACAAGATTGGCTTGACCATAGTCACCATTCTTGCCTTTGTTACCCGTTTCTTCGGTATTAGCCATCCTAACGAGGTTGTATTCGACGAAGTCCACTTCGGAAAGGTCAGTGGGCGTTCCAAGACACCGTTGTGGCTATACGGCTGACCGAGAGCTGCAGTTCGCTTCCTACTACCTACAGAGAACCTATTTCTTCGACGTCCACCCTCCCTTCGGCAAACTTCTCTTCGCTTTTGTCGGCTGGCTGGTGGGCTACGATGGACATTTCCTTTTTGACAACATTGGCGATTCCTACATCGACAACCATGTCCCATACCTCGCCTTCAGATCCCTTCCTGCGCTCCTCGGAGCTCTTACGGTCGTCGTGGTATACTTAATAATGTGGGAATCGGGCTATTCACTCCCAGCCTGCGTTTTAGCAGCGGGACTGGTACTCTTCGACAATTCACACGTGGGACAGACTCGATTGATTCTTCTCGACGCTACCCTCGTTTTCTTCATGGCTCTAAGCATCTACTCCTACGTCAAATTCTACAAACAGAGACACGAAGCATTCAGCCGGAAGTGGTGGAAATACCTCTTGATCACGGGCTTCTGCATGAGCTGTGTCATCTCTACCAAATATGTTGGAGCATTCACCTTCTTCACAATTGGCTGCGCTGTCCTCATTGACCTGTGGGATCTGTTGGACGTCAATCGCAAGGAAGGGGCTCTAGATCTTCTGACTTTTGGCAAGCACTTCGCCGCTCGCGCTGTGGGACTCATCGTTCTACCCTTTTTCTTCTACCTCTTCTGGTTCCAGGTTCATTTCGCCGTCCTGTCGCGGTCGGGTCCTGGAGACGACTTCATGAGCCCTGAGTTTCAGGAGACACTGAGTGATAACCTGATGCACCAAGCCTCCGTCGACATCCAATACTACGACTATATCACCCTGCGGCACAAGGACACCAAGGTCTACTTGCACAGTCACCCAGACACATACCCGCTCAGGTACGAGGACGGTCGTGTTTCCAGCCAAGGACAGCAGGTCACTGGTTATCCCTTCAACGATACCAACAACGAATGGCAGATTTTGCCAATGGAACAAGGATCTAAAGCAGGCTCACTTGTGTTAAATGGCGATATCGTCAAGCTTCGACACGTGGTAACGGACACCATGCTTCTGACGCACGATGTGGCATCCCCTTATTACCCTACAAATCAGGAGTTCACCACTGTACCTCTCGATGTGGCTACAGGAGAACGTCACAACGACACCTTGTTTGAGATTCGGATGGAACAAGGAAAGAAAGGTGTACCCTTCAAATCTCACTCGGGACAATTCAAGCTCGTCCATCATCCCACCAAGGTAGCCATGTGGACTCACACAACACCGCTTCCTGAATGGGCCTTCAAGCAAGCTGAAATCAACGGCAACAAGAACGTTCAGCAGTCCAGTAATATCTGGTATGTTGACGACATTCCCAACATCCCAGCCGACTCCCCGAGGTTGATCAAAGAGGCCAAAAAGGTCAAATCCCTACCTTTCCTGGTGAAATACATCGAGCTTCAGCGTGCGATGTTCTACCACAACAATGCCCTGACCTCAAGCCATCCTTATGCCTCACTACCTTATCAATGGCCATTCTTGTTGCGAGGAGTCAGCTTCTGGACGCAAGAAAGCACTAAGCAACAGATATACTTCCTCGGAAACCCAATAGGATATTGGATAACCGCAGCCCTTCTCGCTGTTTTGGCAGGTATTCTGGGAGCGGATCAGTTGAGCTTGAGACGGGGTTTAGACGCTCTTGATCGTCGTAAGTCATGTTTTCTGTGTACCAAGACACACTTCGCTGACCTCTCACTTTTCACTGCAGGTACTCGCTCCCGACTCTATAACAGTACGGGATTCTTCTTCCTCTGCTGGGCAGCGCACTATTTCCCATTCTACCTGATGGGACGTCAGCTCTTCCTGCACCATTACTTGCCAGCCCACTTGGCCTCATGCCTCGTCACAGGTGCTTTGGTCGAGTTCATCTTTAATGTCGACCCGGTTCTTGATGACGAAACATCTGCCACTATCTCCGCCAAGAAGGACAAGGTCGCCTCCAGGATGCCTGAGAAGGCTAGACGGTCCTTCCAGACAGCCCAAGAACGGTTGAAGGGTCAAAGCATGTTTGCGACTTGGGTAGCTACGGGTGTTGTGTTGGCCGCAGTCCTTTATGGATTCTACTTCTTCTTCCCCCTCACTTATGGCTGGCCAGGCTTGACGCCTGACCAGGTCAATGCCCGAAAATGGCTTGGTTATGACTTGCACTTCGCCAAATAAGTCAACAAGGCGAGGTTGCATTGCAGGCCTTGGAAGCCCAGGTCGATCCTGGCGCTGCTGTCATGGTTCTCGATGCCTTGTGCATGAGGATGATAAGGTAGCAACAAAGGCCGAAAGGAACACATGGAGGCCCTTTCTCAAACAGGCGAAACGACACTGCCATACAGAACGCTGGGATTCTGCCTGGCAGAAAAAGAAGTCGCGATTGGATGAATTGTAGGGCATTGTTGGCGCCGGATGTACATGTGAAGTACGAGGGGTGTTGGAACTAGGCTTTGGGCTCGATAAGGGGGCTCTGGGCTGGTCGGAGATGGTCATATGAGCGACTTGGAGCCGTCAAGATGTGCACCGGGCACCACGGTCTCGCGTCCCTGGCTGCAGGCTGGTTGGGAAGCAAAAGCCGTGGAAGAGTGACAGGCAAGCTGAGGTGATAACAGTTAAAAAGAGTATCCACATGGATTCTATGCCTTGAAATAGTCTAGTGTATGTCGAGACTTGATTGGATCTTACTTGGATTTTTCGCTCACTATCTGCGTCTTTGGGGCTTGTGACTGGTTGATGCGTCGAGCCCTTTCCCCTTTGAGAAGGCAAACTGGTCGCTTGTGCTGACTCTGAGTCTGACTCTAATCTATCGTCGACAATCATCCTCGTCGCTAGCGTATGTGGATCAGGATTATCAGCTGGCCTTGCAAACTCGCAGTCGACGGCAACTTCGTTGCTCGTTGCTAGCGTATGTGGGCCATGACCTGGCAGGCAACGGCATGTCCGAAGGCAAATTCTTACGTTACGAGCACCGAGTCGAGAATACGGGCCGTCTACGATTCTCTGTCCTTGCCAATGTCGCTCTTTCGATGGGGAATTACTAGTATACGGTGGCGAGGCCAGATGACCACTTGCAAGAGACGAGAAACGGTCTGTGTGAAAAGACAAGGAAGTTCTTGAAGCGTACTTCGTACTTTGCGGGCATTTTCTTCATTTTCTTTATGTGGTTTGAGAGTACGTACTTTAGCTAAATGGCCTCCGAGCAAAATAATGCACCTGACGTTGTTCCAACAATCCAATCCACCAACAAATGCTGCTCCGAACGCAAATCGACGCCACCAGTATGCTGCTGAGAAGGATTTTTCTTTTCCCAAAGGTGAATGCTGAGCCACCAACCATGCAGACACGATGCGCCCTAATGAAAAATGACAAAAAGTGATATTCAGACTCCAAAAGCGCCGCGCTTGTAGATATACAGCAAATCATCCCAGATACAACCACATGTTATCATGTCATCCAATATTCAAACCAAGGAAAATCGTTAGAGTTGAGCAACGATGAAATCCAGTTACCTGTAATGGACTGCTTCGCTAGCAATTTCAACCAGTCGCTTAGGCTGATGAACAACGACTTCGTTCTTCTTGTTGACGCCCACTTGAGTCGGGATGTTGCTAACAACGGGATAACGAGCCCGGCGCTCCAATTCGTCCAGCGGGGTCTGAGAACGGATGTACTTGGTCCGGCCATCTTCGTGACCCTTCCAGTCCCAACTTTCAAAACGACCTTGGCTCAGAGCAGACCAGACAAGTCTGCGTTGACGCTGGGTTCGAAGGACGTCGTTAGTGATACTTTCAAAATCCCATTTGGCGTTAGCTTCTTTCTCAAAAGCTTTGAAGATTGCTTGTGTTTCCGGGTCTTGGCTGGTGGCAAGATTGACGAGTTCTTTGGGGTCCGTGCGTAAATTGTATAATTGGGGAGGATCAACTGGGCATGTGATATATTTCCAGGCGCCTCTTCGGATCATCATCAAGGGTGCCACGGTCCCTTCTCCCATGTACTCGGCAAATACCGTATCATGGCCACCATCGCCACCATACAAATGAGGCAACAATGACAAACCATCCATCGGCAAACCCGGGACCAGTTTCGCACCAATTAGTTCAACCAGTGTAGGCATGAGATCCATAGTCGAGACATTTTGAGAAACATGATGAGGTGTAAATTGGCTGGGGTTGGAGATGAGCATGGGCACACGAACGGAGTTCTCGAAGTACGACATCTTGTACCAGAGACCACGTTCACCCAGCATGTCGCCGTGGTCGCCAGAGAACATAACCACTGTATTCTCATCTAGGCCACACTTCTTCAACACCTCGAGCAACTGGCCAATGCAGTCATCAACATAGCTCACCGCACCGTAATATGCTCGTCGAGCACGTTTGATTTGCTCGTCCGTGAAATCATGGCCCTCAATCTCGCAGACATGCATCAATCGCCTGCTGTGAGGGTCTTGCTCCTCCTCCCTAAGGGTCACGCTGGGCAACTCAATGTCGACATCTTCATAGATGTCCCAATACTTGTCCTCAATGGCATAAGGATCATGGGGATGTGTAAATGACACTGTCAAAGCAAACGGACGCTTGCCAGGTGCGTCTCGGGCGTAGTCGTAGAGGTACTGCTTGGACTTGTAGAGAACCTCCTCATCATAGTCGAGTTGGTTGGTTCTCACGCAAGGACCAGCTTGTAGAATAGAGCTACTGTTGTGATACCATTCCAAGCGGCGATCTGGGTCATCCCAGTTCACAGCCCAGCCATAATCACCCGGATAGATGTCTGCGGTCAACCTGTTCTCATATCCATGCAGCTGGTCCCCAATGAAATGCATCTTGCCTGCCAGGGTTGTCTCGTAGCCCGCCGCACGCAGGTAGTGGGCATATGTAGGAGTATCAGAGGGAATAGAGGAAGCGTTGTCGTAGGAGCCGATCTTGGAAGGGAGCTGGCCGCTGATGAGACACATTCGAGAGGGTGCGCACAGCGGAGAGTTGCAGTAGGCAGAGTCGAAGACGACGGAACGTTCAGCCAGTTTGTCGAGGTTGGGAGTCTTGATCTGGGATTTGGGGTTGTGCATCTTCAACAGAGGCGCAGCCAACTGATCAGCCATGACGAAGAGGATGTTGGGCTTTGCTGGGAACAACGGAGTCGAGAAACCGGCTGCGCCCTGGAAGCCATTGGGTGGTGACACAGGTGGAGAGTCAGGAAGGGGATTGTATGAGCCCATGATTGTGTGTAGGTGTATAGTTGATTCTGTTGTATAGTTCTGAGAATGTGCACGTGTGATCTTGCCCGTTTCAATGTCTCAGACTTGTGTGAAGGAAGGAAGACGAGGCCACCGAAAAGCGGAGGGATCGCAGGTACAAGTAATGAAATTTGACGAAAGGAATGGACGACGAAGCCAATGCGCTGGCAGGTTGAATCTTCCGCTGCGCACGTCGTGTGATAGTTGGGCAGAGTAGAAAAGAGACGGTAGAAATCAGAGGAAACCTGGAGGGCACCGGGCATATTTACTCAGCATAGTATGGCGTATGTGGGGATGTACTTCATCGGAGGCGTCACTGCGCAAGGCGGTCAGTGGAAGATGGCCGCGAGTTTCAGTCATCCAGTCGCTCATTTCACCATATTTTGTGGAGTGTTAGAGCAAAGAACGTTCATGAAAGTGACCGGCCAGGGTTAGGATGACGCGGAAAGGGAGGCCGTGAGCAAGAGAAGGTGTCGATTCGCAATATCGCAACATTTGGTGGAGGAAGCACGCCATTGTTTGCCACAAATGGAAGTGACATTGGCGGACAAACTTGGGCGGTGAGAAATAATTGGAAATTTGCTTTTTTGGTGGCCCAGAGCCTTCTCCCTTAGTTCCTTCTCTGGCGCCGAGGCAGCCCCTTGCATGAAAACCTGGTCCCGGTCAGGAAATATGCTGTCCAATCACGACCTGCAGTTCTATCGCCTGAAGTGTCGGGTGATATGACAATCTGCAGGATTGCATCCCCGACCGAGATCCGTCATTGGGCTTCTGCAGAATTCCTTAAACCATGGGGTTGAAATGAGGGGCACACGCACAAGGCTGCCAGAGCCTCGAGAAATCTACTTTTCCTGTACTGTGCAATCCCCAGATCATGATGACAGCACGAATCCTCCGTTTCGCTGCTTCAAAGTTCAGAACTGTCGTTCATTGCGACCAGGGGAAGGGGTCTGCTGCAAGCGTATGAATATCGGTCGGCATAGATAGTCGTTTGACTTTGCCCGCACTTGCACTCAATCTCCCGATGAACACCTTTGCCAAGCTCACCGGGGCTAATCTTATCGCTCATGCAAGGCTCAAGCCGCTAAGGTATCTGCGTCGTACACCAAAAACCCTTGCTTATCAACGCTCGCGTCTCACGTGTCCCCCTCCGACCGTTGATCTAGAGCCTCCTCCACACTCATCTCTTCCTGAAGGAGACATAAGATCCATCATGGCGCCGTGTCTTCCAACGCGATCATGTAGCTACGCTGTCCATGAGCACGCTGCGATTGGTACTGCAGTCTTATCAGCTGCCAGAAAAACGACATATCGCGCTTTCTCACCAGCCATTACCACATTTTCGATAGTCTTATCGGGCAGCGCTGCCGATGGTGTGAGGAATGGTTCTCCAGATAGTCACTATCTAGACTGTTTGTGAACTCGTTGCAGAGGGAGATCCACACATCCTACAGAAGAAGGAAAGTATCACACGATGTCGAAGGCTCTGCTGAGCCCACGGCCTCTAACACCTTGATCGAATATTTCGGGAACCCATCCATGATTTTGACAATATTAGCAAACGAACAACCACCGTCTTCTGCTTGACCTCTTCGAGTGGCCTCGTATTTCGAGAAAACACGCGGGAATACATCACCGCGTGGTAGAAAGCCCAGGAAATCGACCCTGCCCACCCACATAGGGCGCGCATTTTTATTTGCCTTCGAATATGCACATTGGATAATGCCCAGGTGCATATGCTTTCCACGTGTACTCGGTACCCATACTCGCAGCATCCTCGCAGTTGTCCTTTGATGTTCGTTGCAAGCAGGCAAAAGGTCGGCAAATTATATCTCATGTGACGGAATTCGAGCTCCTGCTCTCTGACTCGCGACAGACCTATGTGACTGACTATAGTATTGTGGTGCTCCATACCTGTGACTCGGTAATCATACACACAATCATCGACATTTGTGCCAACACAGCCACTGCTGTGATACTGAACGAAGCATGGTCCTCATTGCTCGAGTATGGTGCGCGACAGCTTCTTGGGGGGACCTCCAATAATGCCAGCCACCCAACTGCCCGCAGGAGTGAAAGGTACTGTACTCCGTACCTGGCCTAAAGCTAAGTTAGAGCTCTCCACACAGCCAACCTCCCGTCCGCAACGTGTCGCAAAGTCGCTATTTCAGCAAAATACTTGCCTGCGCAATCCTTTTACGTCTATCTAAGCCGTTCGTTACTATCTACAGCTACCCTTCCCTGTTGTATTCTCAAGAGATCTTGAACTCTTCTAATACTTTGCGCAAAAAAACTCTCAGACGCTTCTCACTCCACAAAGTCGCAAAATATACCATGGCCGACACTGAAGACCCAGTCCAGATCGCAGAGTCGGGCGAAGCAGATGTTGAGATGGGAACGGCCGAAGAAGTGCAAGAGATAGAGGATGACAACGCCGAGGGCGAAGGCGAAGGCGAAGGCGCTGGCGACGAAACTGTAGAGCCGAATGGTGATGGGCCGGCCTCCAACCCTCAGACAATATTTCTCGAGTACCTCAAATCACCTATTGTCCAGCTGGTTGTGGGCGATGGCGATGAAGAGACTACCTTGACGGCCCACAAAGCCATCCTGACAAAGTCTCCTTACTTTAGCGACCTCCTCGGCAACGCCTCGGACGACGAACTTGTCCTCACACTTCCTGATGAGCATTTGGATGCGGTAGGCTGCTTCTTGCAATATCAATACACAGGAGAATACTTTCCGCGACGACTCGCAAATGCGCCCGACGGGCTCGAAAGCGATCCTTCCGTTCCTTCTGTCGACGATACTGGAGCGCAACTCCTCAAGCATGCGCGTGTCTACACTCTTGCGCAAAAGTTGGGATTGCCAGACCTCAAGACCCTCGCGCATTCGAAAATTCATCGCATCAACTCCACGGCTGTTGGGGAGATCGCCTATGCTAGATATGTCTATGGCAATACACCCTCAGACGATGTCACTATCCGCAAACCTGTCGCGGCCTTTTGGGCTACTCGTTCTCATGTCCTCCGCCACGAGGCGGAGATGGAGTTCAAATCCATGTGTTTGGAGTATCCGCAATTCGGTTTCGATGTTCTGAGCTTGGTTCTTGACCAACGAGAGAAGAGGACACGAGAACGGGAGGAAGATGGAACCCCTGGTGGAAGCAAAGGCCGGAAACGAATGCGACCCAGCGTGAACATATAATGGACTTCTGTGATTTTGTATGGATCTTGGAGAATCCGGTGTTTACGGGAGAGTAATAGATATCGGTTCGGCATGGGGGAATGCTCCCGCCTGAACCTCATCACGAGGCTGTACTATTAGGAGTGGCTAAAAAGCAGGACTTTTGCGACACGATATCCTGAGGGTTTACGGGTGGCTCTGAAGCTCGAAATCATCTGCAATTTCACCGTTTCAATACAGACGTCGAAGTTACTGTGGCCTTTGCCCTTACATTTACAGGGCAATAATCTGCAAATACTGAAACATTTGTAAGGCTCTGAAGAAACGCTTCGTATGACCGTAGAAAATAGATGCTGCACGGAACCGAACCGCTGGAGCTCGCCGGAACCGCCCAAAGGTTCATGCTTGCAAGCTGCAGCGCGCTGGGGTGGCCTCCAACCCCGCAATGTCCACACCGAGGCTTGCCCAGACTCGAAGTCTGTCGCTAAAAGCGCATGCGTTTCTTTGTATGTCTATCTTCCTCTCTTCATCACATAGCCCTGGCTTATATTCACGTAATTCGCATACTATCTGAGGCTCGTTATGCGCCATAGACAATGAGCTCAGGCGATCCTCGTATCAGCAGTACTGCCCGCAGTTCCGCGTTCTAGCCTCGAAACCACAGTTGGATTCGCAACTCACCGGACGATGTCAGATCTGAAAGATGAGCCTGATCATGCAGGCAATGGCACGAGCAGAAACACAAATGGTCGGGCATCCCTGTCGAATGAGGTTGCGACCCCTGGCAGTGATCGCAAATCAAGTCACGCTTCGCCGGATGACCAGCCAAAGAAGAAGCGGAAAGTGAATCATGGTTCGCATGCCCTCTCAAATCTTGCTGCAGCCTTACTGACACCTTGTCTGCAGCATGCGTCTACTGTCGTCGCTCGGTAAGGCCGGTTTTACCCTTGTACCCAGGATCACCGAATCTCGAGTGCGCTATGAGACATATGATGGGCTAACAACTAGTCTTGGTTGGATACACAGCATATGACCTGCGATTCTGTACGACTTCCTTTCTATCTCTGGCGCGCTGGCGCAATGCCGTGCTCCAAAAGGTACTTTGGCTAACGCGACCCTTCTATGGGGCCATGTCTTAGGATCGACCCTGTAAACGATGCATCAAGAGAAACATCGGACACCTGTGTCATGACGAACCAAGAGAAGGGCACGGATCTCACAAGAAATCCAAGGCCGACGACTCGGAGACAGCTGGGGTCGACGACTCTTCTCCTCCAAAGGATGAGTTCTCTCAAGCCCCGAGCCTGGCAACACCCTCGCTACTAGACGAGACGGGCCACGATCTCCTGCAAGACAACAATAGTGGTCTGAGACCCTCCACAAATGACACCATGCCGGTCGCTGTTTCTGATCAAAGCGCACCTACTGCAACAATAGGGCTTAATGGCAGTGCTCAGGCTCGTGGGTGTGCATTGCGATCTCCGAAGTTCTTGAGCTGACTTTACGTAGATTTTGGATATAATGATCCATGGCTTGGGGTGCAGAATCGCTTTCACGACATGCATACTTTCCACCCTAACTACATGTTTAACGCAAACGAGGTCACGGACGAGTATAACCTACTCAACGACTTTCTCAGTACCAGCTTGTTCGAAGAGACGGGAATGTACTCGACAGACGAGTTCCAAGGTCCTTTCAACGATCCCTCTTTCATGAATTCGATAGCGGCTTCGTCGCTCACGGTACCACCAAATGAGACTTTGCTTCCACAGGAGCAGCAGATCGATGGACATATTTCTGTACAAAACAATGCTGCGCAAGCTGCCATGATATCACGACCATCGAGCGTGAAGCCAGTCTCGGACAAAGCGAGGGAAAAGTACTACATGATGGCGGCGGATCCTACAGGCGCTGAACCACCAGAAGAACGGATGCAGAAACTGCTCAAGGCCAAATACGATGCTGGAATGCTCAGGCCCTTTAACTACGTGAATGGATATGCCAGGCTTAACAAGTACATGGAGAAAAACATGAAACAGTCTTCTCGTCACAAGATTCTGATGCAGCTGGACCAGTTCAGACCAAAGTTTCGGGAAAGAATGCAGAGTCTGACAGATATCGAACTCGTTCTGGTGGAAATGTGGTTCGAAAGAAGTCTGATGGAGTACGACCGAATTTTTGCTAGTATGGCCATACCTGCCTGTTGTTGGAGGAGAACGGGTGAGATCTTCCGCGGAAACAAGGAGATGGCAGAGTTGATCCATGTACCGATCGAGTTTCTTCGTGATGTGAGTACTATCCTTTTGAGGCCGTCTTCCCCGTGACTAAGCTCTCCTGCAGGGCAAACTTGCCATTCACGAGATTATCGTCGAAGACCAACTGGTCAGTTATTGGGAAAAGTTCTGTGCAATCTGCTTCGACCAGCAGCAGAAGGCGATGCTTACTAGCTGTACATTGCGGAGTCCAAATGGCGTTCAAGGGGAGGAGATACCTTGTTGTTTCTCTTTCACGATTCGGAGAGACAATCACAACATGTAAGTCCATCATCTGACTTGATTCGCTTCGGCTGACTGTCTCAGACCCTCGTTGATTGTGGGCAACTTTTTGCCGATGAATCCAACAAAGCATTGATTGGGAAAGAAGTGTTATTTGTGCATCGTGTCGTGTCCGAGATATCATTACTTTGAGCGTATCAAAAGTCTAAGTGACAACTCGATTTTTCGTTCTACTGCTCCTTCCTCTTTCCTTGTTCGGTCATAAGTTGTACCCATTCTTGCTTCCCACCTCTTGGCCATTCTATTGCTGTGTCCCAATGCACTTCAATGAGGTAGCGAGCAAGGCGCAATCGATCCTAGGTATGTTCGGAGCCGATTTTATGCCACTGGCTGACCGAGAACAGACTTCGCAACGCATCTGCAACGACTTCTTGACAAAGATGCGAGCCTCACTCCTCAAACGATTTCCGATATCTTGCCCTACATCCAGGCCTTGCCACTTCCTCGAAAGGACCTCGCGCCAAACCAACGGATCAAATTTGACCGAGCTGGAGTTCTACTCTGGAACACTTGTTGTAAACTGGGAAAGAGTAACGAAGAGCTCGACAAGAAGAACCTCGCCACGAGTGGGTGAAAGTTCCAAGGCTGTCCTACCAGTCCTTCCATTCTTACACTCACACAGTACGAGCGTTCTCATACTTCCTCGTCGCAACTGCGGCAAGCTCCAAGGGCAAAAGTACGATGACCTGTCTCACAATCGTGGCTCGGTTCGTGACTCACTCCACGCAGGTGTCATCAAACTGTTTAAACATGCACTCAAAGCGGCTAGAAGCTGTTTGGGTATTTCGCGCCTTTATTCAGACCCGGCATCGTGCATTGACAAGTACATTAGATGCTTCCCTATTCGATATCGGATCCAAGATCATCGAACAGCTGGCTTTGAAACATGAGGATTTGTCACAGATCAAACACGAGGAGGGCAAGATTGAAGAGCAGGTAATAAAAGGCCTAGGGTCTCGATATCTGCTAGTACGAATCGCTTTGGTCGGTAAATTCAGGTCTCTAAAGAGTGATGTTGACAGCATGCAGGCCTGGAAACAAGACCGCACAGAGTTAGCAGACCACTTCTACTCTCAATTGGAACCCGCACATCCTTTGATCGATTCTGAGAGTGCTGGAGAACTCATCGACTTGTGCTATGAGATTGGAAATGATCAGTTACACCGGGACCAGTCTACTGAAGCCGCCAAATGGCTCAAAAGAGGGTGCCAATTGACAGATCGATACAGATCCCAGCTCGAAGACCTTGAGATGGACGAATTAAGACTCACGTTGCTTCATACCTATGGTGAGAGACCAACATGTCGTGATTATGCTGATCTGACCACATATGATATGCATAGTCAGAGCATTGCTTTCTACCCAGGGCACTCAATCTGGTTCAGAGATCTGGGGGGTGCTTGATGTCCTTCGTGAAGTATGTCTGTCAGACACCCGCATGCTATTCGACGCTTACAATATGCAGGAATTCGGGAGTAAACTCTGCGTGAGTCTGCTTCTACTGAAGGTCTATGCTGGTGAATCAGCACCTGATATCGAGGGGTTCGCTGCAGGTAGACTTGTCTAATACCGAGCTGCCTGACTTTGCTAATCGCCACAGAGTTGTTGAACATGATTCGAATAGCGCATCTGATTCCAGCAAATCACAAGTCGCAAGTGTGGACTTGGACCTTCCGTTAATAGGTACTAACGGCTCCAGAATCATGCACTACATTCACCACTTGAAGTCCTTGAGGTACAGTGGTTCCGAGCCGGGAGTTGCTCTTGTTTGACCTGGTGTTAGTGTGGACCATGCTCTGAAGACGTTGGAGATTTATATCACTACAAGACTTGTCGCGGACGAGGAAAACACTTGGACGGAGAACACTGTTATCACACTGGTATGGATGATGGCAACAACTACACAGGAGGCTACGTCAGTCGCTTTATTCGAGTTCCAGAAGACGCTGGACAGGGTACAACAGAGTTGGAAAAATGTTCTCAGCCCAGCAGCGACCCATGCCGCACTCATTGTAAGTCCAAAATCGATCTCCAGCAGGGTCGACGACTAAGTCTACAGTTTATCTGGAAAGGCATCGAGCGCACGTTCGAAGAAAATGCCAAGGAACGAACGGTCCAGTGGTGTCAACTTGCTTTGCGTGAGATGTTCAAGCATGCTGGAGATGCCAATATCGGTAAAGTCGAAAGGTATGTTTCTCTGTGCGAACCGTGAAGGCTTCTCATATGGCCCAGGAAAATGATCCAATGTCATATCGACCTGTCCAATGTGGACGCTGCCCATGATATTTGGGAGAAGATGTCTCCAGCGCGGAAGAGACATGAGCTCAGTCGCTATCTCCAGTACTGCATTGCCCTCCGCAGAAGGGACGATACTGCTGGTAGGTCGTTTGACTCAACAGAGCCACTAAGAACTGAGATTTTGCAGTATGGTCGGCATTAACATCGCTGGCTACGGTTCACGATGATCGAAATATGCTGCTTTTCATGGCAGTATCCGAGGCTATGAAGCATGGGACCAATGCTCAAACAGCACAACTACTTCAACGTATCCTTGAGAAGTACAAAGACTGTCCGCCTGCAGATGTGGATGCTATCATTTTGGCAAGGTGAGCACAGATCACCGGTACCTACTCTTTCACTGACGAACGCAGGTGTACAGCTCGTCTCCTGATCCGAGCCCTCGACGAGGACGACAAGCCCTTGGAGGAACTCTTATCCCGACTTTGTGCAGTATTTAAAACAGGTTTGCGATACGCCGCTCCTTCTGCCTGCTCTTCTGACTGATTTCCAGCCTCGCTGATCGTGCAGAAGCATAATACAGTAAAGCCGCGAAGCGCGGATTTGAGTCTTGCAGACTGCAAATGGTTCGAGCAGGCAAGCTTCAGCTGCGCGATTTCCAATTACAAGTCGTGGCCGGCGCGGTACGTCATTGACCTACTGCAATACTCCCGTGAGGTATGTCTACGACCGTTGTCTCGAAGGAAGGTTCACTGAGACTGCTAGACACAATATCCGCCCGACTCGTCCGAGGAAAGCCTGATCGAAAAGTCTCTACATGAGGCTACGACAGCCTTCGCGCAAGCACTTTTGTATACTGCTGAAGCGAGATCAGCATCAACAGACTGGACAATCGAAGACCTCCTTAGATCGTCTTACTCGAGCAAGTCGACTCCGTTTCAAGCCGATATTAAGAAGACATTGTATAGGAATGTCTTCGACAAGTACACAGACATATATCGCCGGTACAACGAAGTGCAGAACGAGTGGCCTAGTGCTACACCAGGGATGCAGGAAGACTTGGGTAAGGAAGCGGTTGCCACAGCTCCATTAGCATTCGAGGCTTTGCTGTTCCTTACCTCTCAAGAGAGTGCCGTCATGGACGAATTATCGCTCAACCAAATCGTCGACCAGGCCATACAGCCCCAAACCACTATGAGACAATATTCGAGTCTAGTAGATATGGTTCTCTGCGCGGTGAGTGGCGTTTCTAGCCATGGAAATGGGAGCAAGCGAGAACGTTCAGGACCTCGACTTTCAATCGTGGCGGCAACCCAGATACTGGCCAAGCTCATCCAAGGAGTGCGTAGCCACTCTGATTACGGTACTGCCGAAGCATCGCGCTGGATTCGGTGCGTGGTACAAATTGTTCTTGATGGGCAAGGCTCGGACAGTCGCCCGGCATCAGCTCATGACGACAAGACGTTGAACACTCTAGACATGATCACACAGCAAGCTTTGGCTCTGGCTCGGTCCGGCGGCGCCAAAGATATCCTGCGAGGGCCTATACAGTATCCCACAGAAGAGCTTGAATGGCTCTCGACCACGCTATTCAATCTGTCCATCGACCTTTACATTTCACAGACGGAGCAGACGAGTGCGCCGGAGCAGTCAGTTGGTGATTCAATCAACGGCTCCACTGGATCTACGCCAGATGTTATGAAGCCCCAGACATGGGCTACAAGAGCCGTCGAATTCGCAGACTTACTTGCAAGCCTTACGCCTCTTTCGGAAGGGCAAGAGAGTGAAGTTGACACCGAAAGATCTAACCGTGGCATGCTTGCGCGCATACTGAGGGATCGCTGTCAGGGGTTGGGCTGGCATGTGTAATGCTGAGTGCGCGTTGATTTTCGTACCGAGGCTTCATGCAAGGATCACTTGATCATCTGGTAAGAATACGGAATACGAGGATTGGGGTGCTAGGGCTGTCACTTCTAGTACGAGAGTAGTGTGCAACTACTAATTATCACGGAGATGCTTCCCAGAAGAGGCGACTCCACAACACCGCCTCTTGAGATGATCGTAGTTGACTCTGTGCCTTGAGGCCGGGCGACTGAACAAGTGTGAGTAGTGCGATCATGAAAACCCCAATGTCGCATGATGCCGTTGGCGTGAATGGAGATGGGCTTATGTTCATTTGTGTCTATCTCATCGGAAACACCATCGACCAAGTGATGACTCTGTATCTCCACATCATCCACCTTTTACTCCTGCGTGCTGTGTCGCTGCGGGCCGCGATCTCCAATGCTTCATCAGGACAAGCTTCATCATCTGCCTTTCTTCTGTATGTCCAGCCCACCTTCATGGCTGTAATTTTGTGCCAAAAACAAGAAATACGAAGTGGAGGGTATCTTTGAAAGCAAAAAAGAACAAGGGTAAAACAAATTCGTTCTGGCGAAAAGCGGCGTGTCGATGTCGCGACAGCTGGAAATTGTTCCTTATCGTCTTGACGAGACTGCGCGGGATGAATGTCGTGCTTTGTGTTATGAGTGCCATCCCTGAACATCACTATGAAGCAGGGTATCTCGTGCACCAGCATTCATAGGTCTTCCAGACACAGGATCGAGACCTAATTTCAATCTCAATTCTTCGACCGTCTGCTTGACACGTTGGACTTTGGCCACCACGACCTCGAGCTTCTTCATCGTACTTTGCTTGCCTATGTCCTCCAGTTCGGGCACAAGATCATACAACTCGGCGTAAGAACGAGCCGTGGCATCCCGTCGACGCTGCTCGGAGTTTGTATGGTTGGCCTTCTTTTGTTCGAGAGACAGGGGAGTTCTGCTGGATGCAACCTTGGATGAGCTAGAATGCTGGTGCTTCAATTTAGGTTTGGTTGCCGTCGATGTGTTTGGAGTGCCTTTCTTTTTTCGAGGGGGCTTTGGAGGTGGGGGCGTCTTCCGTGGTGGGCGAGCTTTATTCGCCGGCCACGGGGCTGGTGAGGGTGATCTGCCTTCTTCTTCTTCTGCCTCGGCATCTTCTTCGTGATCGTCCGCTCTAGCTTTTTCGGTGTTTATGGACGTCTGTGACTTGGTTTTCGACAGTGGAGTACGCGGCTGTGATGATGGTTCACGCTTTGCGACTGAACTGCGTTTCCGTCGGGTAGCGGACTGTGGTGGGGAGGGCTGAATTGTGCCTGTGATAGGCTTGATGATTCCATTGCGCAAGTGATCTTGCTGGAACTCGTCGAACGTCCGCTTCTTCGGCCAGACGGGGCTTGATGGTTGTGTGTTTGGCCGTGTATTGGGTTGCGTTGTACTAGCGCTGGTAGGTTCAAACCAATTCATCGGATCCATCTTCATAGCCTGCGGTATGTCAGGGTCCATCGGGTTATGCGGCGCGGCATAGCCACTAGGTTGGAAGCGAGAGTCGGTGCCAAAGGTTACGGTCTGTCGACCTTGTTGCTGGGCGTGTATCATGTTGGGTTGAGGGAATGCTTGCTGCTGCTGCCAAGCAGGTCCAAAAGCCGGCTGCATAGAGGCTGCGGTCTGGAGTTGATTAACGAGTGTATTGTGAAAGCCCGTCTGATTATATGCTTGTCCATGCATATTGTCAAGCGCAGTTTGCTGTCCGAGTGGATCCAGCATGCCATCACCGTATTGAAATCCTCCTTGTAGATGGTTGGGATCGATCATAGAGTGATTGCCTAGATCCGTCTCTGAACCCACGAAGGTGGGTGGCATCGTAAAGTATTGGTCATGCGCCGTGGGCACGAATTGTGCGTTGCCGAACTGTTTGCTCGCGACATTTTGGTCAAAGTCATTGAAGAATTGGTCGAGGTCGTGGTTCTCAACGGCGTTGAGGAGAGGTTGACCCGGGGGTGGGCCTGGGGTTATGAACTCGGGCAGGCCGATTCCATGGACGTTCTCTTGTTGGTCTATTAGATAAGTGTTAGCAAAGGTGCCTCGACAAGGAGAGATGGTTGTCAACGCCATACAGCCGAATGGGAAATTCTGCTGTCCACCATGGGACGACATTCTTTGTGTTGCCAACATCAACTTGACACCGCCTCCACCTCTTCCAGGCCGCTACAGGGCAGCCTTGACGTTGAAGTGCAACCAGCCGGAGAGAAACGGTCACGAGGTTATTCAGAGATGTGATCGTGGTGGGGTTGGGGGAGCGGGATACAGTCGAAGTGAGTTGCAGGTAGTCTTAGAACCCGTTGAACTCGAGGAAATTCCGATCCGAGTAGCGAACAAGGTTTGTAGGATGGGTAAGGCGATGCGATCAATACCAGTATAGTGGCCAGCGGTGTAGTCACAAGACGGTGACCGAGTGATATCGCGGGTTTTGATCTGTTGGGGCGCCGGTCTGGTCTGGGGGAACGGGACCCGCAAGGTGTACCCTGTGGTAGGGTGGAAGATGAATGACACACACGAGGAAGCAAGCGGACTCCCGGCGACCTTGTTGCTCGAGGTACAGACGCTTTTCCGTAGATTAGGCCGCTGGCAATTGGAAAACCAATTGTGAGAGTATGATGGGAGGCGCGGAATTGCAGATTGAATTGTGTTTCTTTCACATGCAAGAAGCAACTCAACAGTGCAGCTGCAAGGGCCTTGTCAAAAAAGGGCCATGGCCCGATCTTAATTGCCAAGAGGCTACCATCTACATAGTACTCTACACTTTAACTAGTACATTGAAGGCCAGGTACTCCTCAGTCTCAAACTCAAAGGCTTTTGCACCGTCTTCCATACTTATGATGTCTCCTTCTCTACGCTGAGAGGTATTTATTAGAAGCGGTGTTATTCTGCGCGATCCGTGTCGTCCAGAGCGGCACCTCCTAAGACCTATCGAAACGACCACAACAGTAATTTACGGCCATTGAGTTTCCTCAACAAGATAAACCAACTTCTCCCCACTGACCTTGCCCTCACGCATCTGCTGCATTCCAGCAATTGCTCCCAGAAGACCTCCAGGCCCGATGCGTTGCGGATGAGCCTTAAACTTCCCTTCTGCCCACAGTCTCTCGGCTAGCTCCAGAAAGCCAGACGCAAATGCACAATCCTGCGGCCGTGCCTCGTACTCGTCGCCCTCAAAAATGTACGACTCACCAGATATACCATAGCCGAGGAAGAAACTGGACTTGACATCCTGCCGGGGACAGTCCAAGCCCAGCAAATTGCAGTACACGCCGCCATCAAGGCCGATGGCATCAGCACAGATCACCGCAGAAGATTCGACATTCACCGTGTCGAACACGTTCTTCAATTTGCCTGCAGTATCCGCATGGATCTTATCACCGACTTTCGTGTCATGCTGCGAACGCCCAGCAGTCAGCACGATGTTCACACCGTTGCAGAGATCAACTCACATAATCATAGACGACATCAGCCCCAAGTTCCTTCACCATCTCAAAGTACTTTGGCGAGCACGTCGTGATTATCTCCATTCCAGATCTAACCATCCCCATTAGCATACTCCTTCTTCTCCGATAATGTTAATATGAAGCAGGGCTCACACTTACATCTTAGCGAATTGAATTGCAATAGTCCCAGTGGCAGTACTCCCACCATATATCAGAATGGGCTCAGGCTCGTCACTGATGTTCCCAGCAGTTCCCAGAGTCGGAAGCGGCAGTCCGAGCACATGGTAAAGTGCATACCCTGTAGTGGCAACGCCAACTCCGACGGTACACGCAGCTTCGAAGCTCACACCGTCGGGAATATGCATTTGTACATCCCCTTTGACAGCGATATATCTTGCGAATGCGCCGTTCTCGGGATTCGCGTCATTTCCTATTCACCACATGGCGATCAGTCGCGATCCTGTCCATCTCATCACATGAGCAGTGACAAACCTCCGTGTCCGAACCCAGCGACACGATCGCCCTCCTTGAAGGGTTTCTTGACCGCCTTGCCCACCTCCTCCACAATTCCAGCATAGTCGCACCCAACAAGCGTGCCGTCGTCTCCTCGGGCATCCAGAGTCGTCCAATCCGTCGGGTTCAGAGCGATTGTTACAGTCCGAACCAGTATATAGTCGTCACGGAGGTGCGGTATAGGAATAGGCCGCAAGACCGCGCTGCCAGCGCCTTCGCGTATGAGGCCATAATTCTGGGTGTCAATCGCCATTCCTGACAGTTGAAAACGTGCCCTTGCTCCAAGTGTGTAGTGCAACCTCCATCAAAATCGCACGCCAGGACATCCAGTACTATATAAAGGCTCTATTCATCACCAAGGATACAAGGCGTGCGAGCTTTGTAATTGTCTCTAGGCCAGGTGCACCACTTGCGTTTCAATAAAAGCCAATGATCAACATACTTCTAACATCTGAACAAACAGTAAGGCCGCCAGATCGCATCATACCTAACCACACTCGAAAAAGGTTGCTCTCTCCGTAATCTCCACGACGAGATAGAGTTGTCAGCACTCTCTGGCATACAACTCCCACCCCTGAGGTGGATTACTAAGCCGGATCCGTACTTGCACACCGGAGCAAACACGGACAAAGCTTCGTACTCATGCCGCCCAGTGTGAATACCATCGTGCCATCAATGCCACTACGGTTTCTAATACCTATGTGACGGTTGTCCACTTAATTCTCCCAGAACTTAGGGCAAGATATTCTGTGGATACACGCTCAGGCCATGCTCAATCGCTCAATCGATTTCCACCCAGATCAGACGGGGGGTTCAGAGAGGGCGGAGGTTCGTACGCACCCTCAGGTCTTGGGCTACTTTTCGTCCTTCGGGATCAGAGCCATTTTGACACACCAGACATGATGCAGTTCAAGAACAAGTCAAAATCTGCCCTGAATCAATCCACAAGATCCAGCGTTGAAACTTCATCTTGAGCAATGTCATCTCTTTCAACCTGTCGAGAAATCTCGTATGTCAGAACAGTCATGTCCAGATATGTTAGCATAAGTCGATATCTGCGACCATTCTCAGTGGCAAGCCAGGGTTCTCTTCCTGCCGGCTTCTCCCACTTTCTTTGCTCCGCAGTGGTATCTGATGGATTTGTATCGTCAATGTCATGGCAAGATTCGTGGTCATCTGTGTCTGCACCACTTTTGCCTTCCTCGAGACCAAAGTGCTCAGTAGCTTCTTGACTGTCGTGCTCCTTGACGAGGAGGATGGTCGGGTCAAACGTAGTTTTTACACCGTCCACTATACCATCCGATCCCCAGTCGGTCGAATCTCCAGATTTCGACCATCTGTTCGGATGGCCTGCAACGAAGCGTCCCTGGATCGGCGAAACAGCAAGTCCGAGCAGCGGCATGAACGGACGAGCATGTCCCGTTTCTTGCTTTCTGCTGGGCAGAACCCAGTCGACCCTTAGACCCAAGGTCCCTGTTTTCTCATTCCTAGTCGTTGTACATATAGCACATCGACCAATCTGCGAAGCAACAATGACAATTCCTAGGTCGGGTATTTGTTGGAGCATATTGATCCTGTCGAGGTGAACGTGATTGGTCAACTCAATGTCGTCTGGCAGTGCCTGTTTGAGAATATTGGCACAAAAGACGTGCGGCGAATCTGCTTCTGGTGCCATAACGAGTCTCAAGTTTGATGCACTGCAGTGGAGTGCCGGTATAATAGGTATGTCGCTAGGTGTGCGAGCACCCCGAGCATACGGGACTGTGTAGCCTCTTCTGCTCTTGAGGTCTGCCTTTCCGGGTGAATACTGCGAGACTGATAAAGGCTGTGTATCGGGCGTGAAGGGCCAATGTGCGTCGCTCTCGACGCTATTACGTGGCGCGAGACTCGAAAGCGATGTCGCGCTGTGATGACTGCTAGAAGAGAGCTGCTCCTCTTGCCCAACCGAGTCCCACTCATACTGGACGTCTTCGTCATCATTTCCATCAGAGTCAGATTCTTCATCGTCGAACAGTACAAGCTCTAACGAGCCATTGTCTCCGTCAGCAGGCTCCGCAGTTTGAGCGAGCTCCACGGGCCTTGTGCTTGTAGCATTGACCTGTGCACCAGCACCAGTCCCCTCCGTAACTCTCGTTGACCTACCAACTGCACCAGCTGCTGCCTGCCCCTGCGAGGCTTGATCTGTGGTATCATTGCCACGGGCACCAATAATGTTGGTGATCAGTTCTTCGTCGTCCTCCTCCAAGTCTGACCAAGAGTCGAGCGTCTCATGGTCGTTTTCGTCTGGGTTTAGCGCATATGTATGGCTATTGATGCTAGGATGGGCGAGACTGTTGCCAGGCGTGCGCAGGCGAACAATATTTGTAAGGTCATAGCTTTCACCGGCATGACCATGATACAGTGCTGCTTTAGAGTGACCACAAAACTGTTCCATGGACCAGGCAGAGCGAAATCCAGCAGGGTCAAGTGCGGCAACCAGCCAACCGCCCTCTCGGCGTCGAAAGAACCCCGAGCGCATTCTCTTCTCTCCAAAATCCCATGACTTAAGACAGATCCCTTGCCAAATCTGCCAGACTTTCATCTGTCCACTAATGTCAGTGCTCAGGAGCCATTTGCCCTCGATATCCTCGTCCGTGTTGACAAAGGAAACGCTTGGGATATTATGATCATGGCCCTCGACCCCGCCCAACGTGATCTTATAGTTCGTGTCGCGAGGAGGCGGTGCAGATTGAACACCTTTGGCTTCCCACTCTTCCCAGTCCGGTTGTCTGGCATACTCGATAAAGTCAGCTGTGTCTTGTGTATCCTCATCTACGTCACCGTCATCTTGGGTCAACGCAAACGCAAAGACAGTGACCTTCGCGCACGGATCGTCGTTGGGGACATAATGCGGTGTGTTGGCCGCCACGGCGATCATACGAGCCTGGGAGTGAATGGCAAGTCCCCACGCTGACTCGTGTACCCATTGGGTAAAGAAAGCCCTGACGCCGACATAGTCGCTTCTTGCATTTGTGCTGAAGCGGTACGGGTCTTTCCGGACAGCTTCATCGATTGCTTTGGTAAAGTAGGCTGTGATATTGCCAGAGTCTGTTGCAGCAAGAACGATCTCCTCTGATCCCAAGTCACCTACCACGATATGATTGATAGTATGTGGAGAGTGAGGATCGATGTAGCCCCCAGCAGAAGGGTTCGCCAGGGTAGGAGGGATCAACAAGGCAGGTAGTCTGTGTAGCTTCTGAAAGGGGAACTCAGGCCTGTAGACGGCGATCGAATCGCGATTCGCAACGAAATAAAGGTTGTAGCGTTGAGACAATGCAGTCAAGTTGTTCCTCCAGTAAGCCAGCGGTGGAGGGTTATACAGCCCATCTCTCGTAAACCTTTCTTTGCCATTCTCAACACTCGTCAAGCCGATACTGACAGATTGGAATGACCTAAGATCTTCCTCCATACCGTGCAAGTTGATGGACAGCCTGGCTGCTGCAAAGCATTAACGATTCCACATGGAGACAATAGGGTCTGTATGTGCTGGCTTCTCGAATCACGGCACGAGCCTCCTTTTGTAGTTGCAGGGCGTCTAGATGGGGAGCACTTAAAGCGGGTTTGAGCTCGTCTGGAGGTCGCTCGGATCCAATGGGCAGATGGAATTTCATGGGCGCAGTCAGGTTGTCAGGCCTTCGATCGAGGATCGCTGGACTCGTACCGCAGCAGGAATGTCAGACATCATGCAATCTAGGATGCCATGTTTTCTTTGGGCGGAGAAGAAGCACAGTGACAGTCGAATAGTGACAGGTCCGAGATGCGAGTGTTCAGAAAGGGTCGAAGGAAGGCGCACGACGTGTCGCACGCGGAGAAGATGAATGACGCAGCCGCCGCAGGTGGGACGAAGTAGTGTTGAACAAAAAAGATGCGATGCTCGTACAGAGATCGTTATCGATGGTCATGATGTCCTCGTACCATCCTGCTTCACCTTCCAATTCATGAACCTACCGCCGATACCTGCATATTCTGGTTGTGGTTGGCAACACAAGAACAAGAACTCGCAGGGAACTATTTTTCTTCCAACCGGCAAACCACCTTTTTCCCTCCTGCATTAACGCTGCGCCATTTACTCGCCCACCGATCGATGCATGATACCCATTAAGCCCCCGTAACTGGCCAGCGGTTGAACAAATCTATCGAATCGTCGTTGCTCTTCCCGTGGTTGTCAGGACTTTGGGTTACACAACAGCAAGCTTCCAGGACACGAAAGGCTCTTTTCATCTCTTCGGAACACAAATTTATCCATTCGCCAGCCGCTACAAGGCTATCATGGATCTCCTGGCAACCGTCCGGAAAGAAGGCTCTCGAGGCGGTCTTGGGGACTTCAAATGGACTGACGTCCAGAACTCCTCTCACCGTGAGCATTATCTAGGTCACTCGTTGATGGCACCGGTCGGCCGCTGGCAGAAAGGCCGCGATCTCAGTTGGTATGCTAAGCCAGACGAGGAGTCAGCGGACGGAGAAGACCCCGCCGCAAAAGCCGCAAGAGAACGGAAAGAAGAGATACGCCGAGTGAAAGAGGCTGAAGAGGATGCACTGGCCAGGGCTCTGGGTTTGCCAGTCGCGCCACGAGACAACCCCAATATGCAAGAGTTAGGCGCCCAAAGAGAAGTCGCGAAAGTTTTGAAAGAGGCTGCAGAAGAAGACGATACACCAGGTTCAAGGGGCGTCGGCCACGGCCGCGTTGCAGGGATGTCAGGCTCGAAGGCAGATGAGATGGTTACCGAACGAATCGAAGGCACAGGCAATGGACATGACCAGGAACTGCAATCTGCACTCAAAGAATACACAAGACGACACGGTCATCGAAGACATGGCAGTCCAAGCCGACACCGAAGCCGGGAGGATGCCCGGGACCGGGATCGTCGCCATCACCGGAAGCACAGAGATGATGGCCGCAGGCACAGAACACACAGAAATCGCTCGCGCGATGATAGAGATCAACGGCGCTCAAGATCGGGATCCTTGGACCGGAGTGGAAGACGCGATCGGAGACGGGGATCTCGAAGCAGATCACCTGGTCGAACTCGGCGAGACGATGAATACAGACGCCATGACACTGCAAGACGAGATGAACGACGATGAAGCTGTCATTGCTAGTCATCTCGCACAAGCTTTTCGCTCAACGGCAGATTATCAGCGAAAGGTCGTGGACATATCAAAGACATCCCCGTCGAAGTCTTTCGTGTCCATATCCATTATGCTCGAGGCACGCCCGGCAATCACATGCTGCTTCAGAATATCGGCCGATGCGCTTGTGTCGACAAATTCCTCGAGCTCTTCACTGACTATCTTGAGCTTCTCCTTCACACTAGCCACGCCTTCCACCCCAACTATATGCCTTGCTGGCGGGTTTTCATGGCCTCCGATAGCCGTCAAGGCATGGACCGTCTCGGCTATCAACTTCTCCGTGTGCGCGTGGCTCAAAGGTGGGTAGAAGCTCGCGATATCGTTGCGACTGAGTAGGTAGGGTCCACTCCGCCTCTCGGATTCCGAAGAAGGCGACTGGATGTCTTTCTCCGGAGGTGGAGGATATTCAGCGCGGATACCTGGTAATCGGTTGAGTAGTCCATCAAGAATACCTCGGAACACGGGGGCTGTGTGCCCATACTCTCTGGTATATGCCTTCATTGTGGGGGCTGAAGTGATCTTGTTCGTCAAAATGCCAATCTCGACGCTGGCTTGAACAATGGTCAATTTGATGTTGAATGGAGCAATCTCATAGGCAACACTGTCACAAAACCCCTCTATTGCCCACCCAGAAGCACAATACATGCTCAGACCAGGGGTACCCAAATGGCCACTGATGCCGGTGAGCACAATTATGTGGCCATTCATCAGTGACCGCATGTGAGGAATAACGGCTCTGATTATGTGCATTGGACCGAAGAAATTCTTTTCGAACTGGTCTCGGACCATCGTTAATGTGCGCTGGTTTGCTGAAAGTTCTTCGACTGTTCCAATAACTGCTTCACTGGTACAGCAGAACAGAATATCGATCTTCTTGAAGGTATGGACGGCTTCTGCGATGGCTGCCTGGCATTGCCCAACAAGCCTACTGTAATGTCAACACCGATTCTTGCTCAGATGCGCGGTCATTGTATGATCGAGCGAGAAGGTGCTCATACCTGATATCTAATGGTACAATTTTCAATCTATCCTTCCATCCCTCCATTCGTACCACTTCCGAGAGGAAGTTCTTGAACTCCTGACTTCGCAAACTCTCATTCTCAAATTCGGCCTGGATGATGCCAGACACGACATAATCCCCATGATCGAGTACTTGACGAGCAATCGAGATGCCAACCGGCGAATCTCCAGAGGTCAGCAGCCAAACACGAGGGGCATTATGCGTGGGAAACTGAGGCGTAGGTGTGGGAGCCGCCCCTCCATTTGCCATCTCAGCCTTGGGGAAACATGGCCTAGCCACAGACAGTCATCGAGCAAGGAGATTGCTTATTGAATCTTAACCTAGCGCTGGTTAAGGTCGAAATCAGAAAACTGTAAGTCGTGATCGAAGGTGGCAGGCTCATTGGACTGGGCAGAAGAGCGAACATGCTGCCAAGAGCCCTGCCCGCCATCCTCGGGACAAAGCTTCTCCGCCGCTATGCAGAAGATGCGCGAACTAAGACTCGACTTCATATCTTCTGCCACCTTTGTCTATCTGGCGTTGCTGTCCATTTCGACTTCCTACAGCAACTTGACCGACAACATGCCGGAGGCCACAGGTCGCGGCGGTACTGCTGCAACGCAGGAAGAAGGTGGAGGAAAGGTGAGCATTGAAGCCATATTTCTTAAAGGACACTTACTGATTGACATGCTACCAGTCCATGATCCAATCCCTTCTTCAAGGACTTGCCATTTTCGTGTTTATACAATTTGTTTCCAACCAATTCTTCGGGTCGAAGACACAGTCTGGCGGTGCCGCTCCCAGTACGAACGTCAACTTCGAAGAGCGAGCCGATGCGACCGCTCTGACAAACTATTCTGCGATACCACAGAACATTCTACCCATTTGGCCTGCAGCGAGCACTGTTGATGTTCAAGTCTATGTGTCTCCAAAAGATTCCGTCCCAAAATTGTCCAAATTGCCAAAGGACACCCTCGTGGTTGATGAAAAGGACTTCAAGATTGGAAATTATGAAGAGAATCGAGAGATTCAAACAAAAATCGCCATTCCAAAAGAGGTCCAACACAACGGAACACTATGGGCACACTTCTTCGTAGCTTTGACAGGCAATCAATTGGATCCTTCTGCCGCCGAATATGATCCAGCCAAAGCATTCCACTTCAAAAGACCTCTTAACCAGTACCTCCCAAAGAAGAAGACCCGGAAGTTGAAGAACTTGCTCGACAAGAGCGAAGAATCCGGGGAGGAGCTCGAAGAGCCGAAAGGGGCACAGATTGGATCATTCTATCATCCCAACTTCACCGTGGCGGTGATCCCAAACACTGGCGTTCAAAACTGGCAAGCCATGCATCCTGCAATTCGCAGGAACATCGTTCTCGAACCTACGGGCGCGCGCGACGAATCTGGCCAAAACGGATGGTACTATCCTGTCGTATTCTTAAACACTTTCTGGCAACTTCGCTCCCATATGACCGAGCTGAATGACACCGTTACCGAAATGCCATTGAACATTCAGCTATACAATATGGTGAACTGGAAATACACTATCATTTCAAGCATCGATGACGGCATGAAACAAAATCAACAGCAAGCCGCGTCTGGTGGCCCTGTCCCGCCGAGCGGCGACGGCAGCGAATTCGAGAAGTTCAAAGAGATTCTCTTGGATACGAACGCATACCTTCTCGGTACCACGTTCATAGTCAGCATTCTTCACATGCTTTTCGAAGCCCTTGCCTTCAAAAGCGACATCTCCCACTGGCGGAAGAAGAAAGACAACGTAGGCACTTCCGTCCGGACGATCCTGGCCAACGTCTTCATGCAAGCGATCATCTTTTTGTACCTTGTCGACAACTCCGAAGCAACATCCTGGATGATTCTGGCTAGTCAAGGCTTCGGAATTCTTCTTGAGGCCTGGAAGATCACCAAGATGGTCGACGTGCGCCTGAGAGAGCCAGGTCCGGATTCGAACTTCAAATTCCTCCCATACGTCGTTGTTTTTGAGGACAAGCACAAGCTCTCCGAGACAGAGAAGAAAACTCAGGAATACGACCAGATAGCCTTCCGCTATCTCTACATCGTTGCCGTTCCCCTATTGCTGGCTTATGCTGTCTACTCTCTGATTTACGAAACGCATAAGTCATGGTACAGCTTCGTCATCGAAACGCTCGTGGGCTCAGTCTATGCTTATGGATTTCTGATGATGGTTCCAAGTTTATACATCAACTATCGCCTCAAATCCGTTGCGCACATGCCCAGCAAGGCACTTACGTATAAGTTTTTGAACACCTTCATCGACGACCTTTTCGCATTCACCATCCGTATGCCCCTACTGCACCGGCTGGCTACTTTGCGTGACGACGTCATCTTCTTTGTCTGGCTGTACCAGAAATGGGCGTACAAGGTCGATTATAAGAGAGTCAACGAATTTGGGCAGGGTGGCGACAGTGATGATGAGGACGAAAGCACGCCAGGCGAAAAGGATTCTGTGCCCAAGGCTCTGGACCAAGATACCAAGGAACTCAAGTCAACTGCGCCAGTAGCCAGTGCTAGTGGGAATGAGACCAAGGCTGGCGCAAAGAAGAGAAAGTAGATGTGTCTCTGCACGTCTTCTCCGCACCTGCACGGCGTTCTGGCCTCAATTACGGCATGGACGGGAATTTGAGAGGGTATTCACGGCCAGAAGCAAGTTGTCCGGCACCCTTGAGCCCACAATTGCGGCTATAACCAGGTCAAATAACAAGCGCGTACAGTGAAGTTCAGGGTGGAGAACCGTCCACCGTTACACAAGGTATGTACGAAACCTTCTGAGGCTCCGTCATGTCCCAATCACTATTTTCCATATTATATACAACGAAAAGCCAATAAAGCAGACCCCTGTGCTTGAATTGACCCCCCAACAGTCAAAAGTTACTGCCCGAACTGGTTTCAGAAGTTAACAATACATACACCAAGCAAGACTACGCAGGCAGTTCAGCTCCGGTGAATGTTTGCTCAAGGCCATCAGCTTGCTGGCACGCATTTTTGTCAAGGCTTCCACTGATTTATGCCTGTTTGTTTGACGCAAGCAGTCAAACCCAACTGAACTATGGTCCCAAACTCATCTGCATCCTGCCTTTGAGGTATCCACGTTCAGTGTCTGTTCTTTCATGTCGGACTGCTTCTCATTCCACCGCTTTTGATGTTTGCATGATCCAGAATGTTATCTGGGACCTTTTAACCTCTCATTTTCTCTGTGATCGTTTCAATCCCCATCGTCCTTACTGTTCATGCGCTCAAAATGGCCTCACCCGCACATATTGAGCCAATTACCTATTTCTATCCAACTGGCAACACACCTGCTGTCAACCTCGCCCAGTCGTTGCCGCCTGAGAAAGATGGAACATGCCTCTTGTTGGGATGTGGTGATGTTCGCAATGTTCTCTTTACAGCACACTCTCGACTACCTGCTGGTGAGTTATTGGATCCTTGGGAAGGCGACCTTCCTCCACCCTGCGGTCTATCCGCAATCCTAATTAGGCACAGGAACTAGCAAACTCGACATCACCTGCTGCGATATCCTGGCTGAGACAATTGGTTTGTGGATCACCCAAACGTAATCAACATTGCTAACGCATTCAGCACGAAATGCCTTACTCTTTACCCTGCTCGTCGACGACAAGGAGTGCAACAACGCACATTTGATCTGGAACATTTACTACCACACGATGGTCGACAAGGATGCATTGCAGCTGCTTCGTGATCAAGCAAAAAAGCTCGACGGGCTGACAACATCATTGGAGACCTGGCATAAAAGTCAATATGGGGGATCACTTCGGTTTTGCGACCAGAGTACGTTCGCGCGCGTCGTCCAGGTCTGGAAGTTTTACTCCCTGGACCCCTCTCATGGACCACTCTTTCACACTCAGCAGAAACAATTGCAGGCTAGCTTCTCAAAGGCACAAAGCTTACACACGAAGTTGGTCAGCGGTAAAATCACTTACTCGGGTGCTCGTTCCGCGGGTCCATGTACCTTGCTGGCCATGGAGGATAAAACTCTTTCTTCTTTTGAGCACTGGAAGACTGGAGTTGTGATGGACGATAAGAAGCTCATCCAAGCATCCAAATTTCTGAATCCAATATTCGGCACAATGCAAGAGACCCTTACAGTACACTATGCCATGGACCCTCTCTCAGGATTTCATCTAGCACCAGCATATGTGTCTCTGACTGAAGACTCCCCTTTGCACCCAGATACCGCCAAACAATCAACTGTCAGAGCTGTTGCATGCGCCGCCTTCGCGGAGTTTCAAGCCTGGACGAAGAGCTTTCGCCGCGCTCAGTTCGTCATGCGATTTGTGGCTTCGGATGCGCTGGCTTTTTGTTACGTGCTGCAACATCATAGGGTCCATCAAGAGACTCAATGTGCTCACTGGTACCGCGACCGAGCACATTATGAGCAGCTTGTCCTAGACTCAGAGGATTACGCACCGAGTGGACATGCTCCCACGGTATTCGATATCATTGACACTTCCAATTTGATCGACCACTTGGGTCCGCTCAATGTTCTCGTCGCATGCGTCCCGCTTCTGCACCACAGACCAACTTCAGCACTCTACACTGAGATACTGGTCTTGCGAGATGCAAGTTTGGCAGCGTACGTTGAAACCCTCCTATGCGGAGATCTGGCAACCGTCTCAGCTGTACTAGGCATCTCGCCGTGTCACTACTGGACTAACACCACCACAATCTCAAGCCTCATGGAGATTCTGAAAAACGGAATCACGAAAAAGATACACCAGCAGCCCATCACTCAATCCCGACTCATTGTTGTGTGGAAATCCAGCGTGCTCCCGGTCATGAAGTTCGCCTCCGATGAGTTAGCACACCTGATGTACAGGGTATATCTTCAGATGTTTCGTGACGAAAGCTGGGCAAACATGTTATCGACCTCTGCTGCTCAACTTGTGCGTACTCAGTATGCTGCCTACACACGTGCCAGCATCGTTGCGCTCTTGAAGCTTGTTAAGAGTGCACAGCTGGTCGACTTCGACAATTTCATCAAGGCCTTCTGCGACAACGTGTCGCGTGATACTGTCCTGAACATGGGAGATCACTACATCCAAGAACTTTTCACCCACTTGCACATTTCTGGCTTGTTTTCTGCATCTACCTACGAGCCAGGTCTTGATGGCTTCATGGACTTTTTGAACGACAGTCCACTCCGAAATTGGAAGAATCTACCAGCGACATTATGCCTTACACTTGTCGTCCCACGTTCCAAGCTATGGCTCTTTCAGAAGAAATCTCCCACTGATACAGGAAGCCCACTCTGTCATATCGCGCTCCAACATTCTGATGGCCGGCAAAACCTTTTCCCTGACCTACAGCTTGGCTTTGGCAGACTCCGAACCGCTGGTGTGAAACATACAGGTGATTTCACTGTTTGCGTGGACTCGAACGAGAAGGAGTGGCAAGGCAAGGATCCAATGATCGTGTCCGTTATGATCCCTACCTGGTTGGCATTGTACGACCTGGATCACTCGACCGAGGTTGCCTTTGGTTTGAAGTCTACTCCAATGACCGCTGCTTTCATGGCAGATCTCGGCATGATGCTCCAACTGCACAAATCCACACTGGCAGGCGAGGATGTGTACCTTACGACAAATCCTCCAAACATGGCTGGACACCCATCACTGCCATGTCAGCCAAAGACCGCCGCTTCTCAAGATATCAGCCAGGCCTTTGACGCTCTTGCAGTAGCGACGAAACTTACCGATCAAACACCAACAGTGACGTTCACTGCTTCTCTGAATAATCAAGCGACGAAGGTAGAGAAGCTCAACGTTCATCTGGACATTATCTCTGATGCGGGCCGAGCTCTACTGAGGTCCAAGGCCGCAGTCAATGTGGAACAACTGTCCCCGTTCCGGCTGAGATTCGATATTGGCGTCGATGGCTTTCAGCAGGACGTCCGACTGCCATTGCCGTTCAGCATGTCTGGAGGAAAGACCAGAATTGCTCGAACGTCCGCATACTTGGAATTTATTGGCACCGTTGCATCACCTGCAGAGATAATGTCGCAACCGGACGGCATGACCTCAGTAACCCTCATCAAGGGTAAACCGCTTCTGGACGACTTGCCTTACAGCAGTCTCGACAGTCTGCCTGTCTTGGACACTCAGAAAATCGAGAACATCACGAAGCGCGACTGGCTGGCTATGTATCTGATTACAATGTTCTCCGCACGAGAAAGAGCAGAACGGGAACGCTGCCGAAAGATGGACATCACCCCCAGCAACGCCCGCATAAGCTTCAAGGATTCTCTTTTCGGTATGTTCATGATCTCAACTGGCGCAGCCCGCGGAACTCCCAAGTAGGATATTTTCGCGCTCTGTCTAAAGGGGAACCCGACCATCGGATATCTGATCAATGTGTCCTCTGTACGCATCGACCTCGCGAGCCACAGTGTCGTCCTAGATGCGGCACTGCTACCGATGACGAAGGAAAACAGACAAGCAACAGGGATTGTCCTCAGTTTGCTTCAATCGAGCCTGCAAGTCATCGAGATTGACGAAAAAGAGCTTGCAGTCTGGCAACACATGCTTCCAGCATTTGTCGAGCGGTGCCGTGACTGGCAGCATGGACAAAATTGTGAGTATGCCAAACCTGGAGCGTCTGTCCCGTTATCAACCGAAAGAGGCGAGAACGTGCTGTGTTCATGCGGGCGTGGAAAGTTCCCAAACAACTACAATAAGCATATTCTCGGATGGGCCAAGATGACTCAACACTGTACCCGCGTCGCCATCACGCCGCTATTCTCTGTCCCGTTTGTTGAGAAGGTACTTGATCTGGAGTCGATCACTAGCACAACCCAGGAACCCTCTGAAGAGGAGTTCGATGAAATCACAGTGGCGAGCATACTCAACGGCCAGAAAGGGTGCTGGAACTGTGGAAAAGAGGACGTCAAGTTGCTCAAGTGTGCAAAGTGTATGGTTGCAGAGTATTGTTCGAAGGCTTGTCAGCGGAGTGCTTGGAAGGAGAAGGGTCATAAGCAGGCTTGTCAGCAATTCATTGAGTTCAAACGTCGCCAGGAGGCAGCCGGTGCACATTGAGCCACACATCCTCACCTGCATCCTGCTTCGGTTTTGTCAGGTCGGGATCACTGCAGAACGCCGGTTCTTGTCTCAAACATGTCAGAGAGTCACCAACAAAGAGGAGAGCAAAAGGCACCAGCACCAGATAACATTAGTGAAAGACTACCCTTACCGATTCGCTGTGTCGTATCTGCAAGGCTATGAGGCACTGGCACTGGCACAGGCAACGGGCTTGGGAGACATGGATCGAAACTGGCTGATGCATTGCGGAAGAGAAAGAGGGGCAAAGGGGTTTGGGCTACTGGCCTTCTCAGGCAATGCAATCCGCCTTTTTGTCAGGCCAAAAAGACCAGACAAATGGCCCACAGCATGCTCGGAGGCAGTGGAGGGGGCTTTTGCAAAACATATGAATGTGCGAAGAGCTTTTGTCTTGGGGGCTTAGTGAATGTGATCACATCTGTCAAAGTATCTTTCCGGCTCGTCAGTGGGAGGTTGGTATCACTTCTTGCTGGACCCATCATCCCTGGCTCTCCGGTTACGACACTGATTGTGATTGACGGGCATTGGAATCGATCCCTCCTGCATTTATTCCCTGGCAGGTAGATCGTTGTGCTCGTCGTATGCGTCCCTCAACGCCATGTCCTCTCCCATCCTGAGGCGCGCAACGCGTCACAAGAAAACACGGTAGTCCCCTTTTCCTCCGTTTCCTCTCCTTCTGGCCAACGAGGACTTCAATATGGTAAACTTTCCACCCATCTGAATTAATTCCAGACTTCGATCAAGCGAAATGTGAGTCGCAGTCACGAGTCAGTCGTCCAGATTGATTGGCTAATACTCAACTCCAGATATATGCAGATTATGCAGGTCTGTCCAGGTGGCTGGCACACCGGTTACGCTAAGACAGACCTGCAGCAAAACACCACCACCGTCACCACGCAGGCCCCCGGATCATTTTGCTACGGAGAAAATGAAACTTCACCAGCATAGTGGTGGTACCTTACCTTGTCGATGCTGCAGCCCTAAGTCGGAAGGTGGTGGTCCTAGATGATTGGGTGAGTGGATAGCTGTCTGCCAAAGTACACCAAAGTGACCCGGCAATGCGGCACAGGTGGAAGATATTGTCCCTAGCTCCTTCCCAGTAATGGCACTGATTTGAAAGTACCGGCAGGGCTTTTGTATACTTGGTTAAGTCTTTCCTATTAGGTGTGTACGGCTTTTAGCAACTAATCAAACGGTCTGATGTCGAAAGGGACTTTTGGAGGACTTTCTGTCGTTCCATATTTCGAACACTTTTCCAAAGCTATGTACTTTTGAGATGCGGATGGTCTCGATTTCTGAACAGTGTGCATCTGGGTAAACTTCCTGCAGATCGTGCCTCGTGAAGAACTTCTGGGACCTAGCGCTGAGAGTCAGCAAAGCACAAATCAGTGGTTCTTTTGCTTTTGTCCTTGCGTCTGTTCCTGTGGCGCAATGCAGCCCTATCTATACCCATGATTCAGCCCTATTGTAGGATGAACATCAGTGGCGCTTAAGTACCAATAGTTGGTAGCTTCGTTGTGACCTTTGTATGGTACTTGATACGGGATTCGCAAAAGTTCTGAAGCAGGTACTTCCACGGAATCTGCTTGTGATCACAACGG
Organism: Exophiala sideris; assembly: GCA_000835395.1. Taxonomy (NCBI): domain Eukaryota; kingdom Fungi; phylum Ascomycota; class Eurotiomycetes; order Chaetothyriales; family Herpotrichiellaceae; genus Exophiala; species Exophiala sideris. Next base: position 1,232,774 of record KN846954.1, on the reverse strand, counting down.
TCCCTCTGAGCGATATGCCTGTTCAGTCGTGTAGCAAGACGCAAGGATTTATGAGACAGGGGTTCCGCCCGGGCGCGTGGGTGGAGTATGAACAGGATTGTCGTCGGTCAAGGATGTTTTTAAGATGCAAGGCGAGCCGAATGTGTTCCTCGGTGCCGCCATTGGGCACGTCCATCCCATAGGAAGGGGTGAAGGGTGGAAGGGCTGGAACGGTGGTTGCTGCGTTACTGGGAGGAAACCATATGGACGAGCTAGTTTGCAATGGAAGAAGAATGATAGAGCTGGAATTCAACTCTATAATTGTTGGGTCAACAACACATGTTGTTGGGTATGCCGGATAGTTTCTCAGCCAATACGATAGAGCAAACAAGTGATGAGCAGTTCGCAATGTCTCTGATGGCCAGCATCAAGATGATTATCCTCCTTTTCCCGAAGTCTTGGAAGCATCTAGTGTAGTCGTCCTCTTTTTGCAGCATTGTCTTCTGCATACTGGAAGTGATCGGAGCACGCATAGTTGAACAATGCACACCAGGTCATGAGCGCAGATAAACTGTTGCTCGAGCCCTGACACCTGCTTCGGGTCGTGGTGTCGAGCTTGGGAGGACTGCCTTGGAACAGATGATGGTGATGAGCAGGAGGGGGGTCGGTAGCTTGCTAGCAGCGCATCTCGAGTTGTTCAGCATCAGGTCTTGAGGTTCTAGCGATGGATTGGCGCTTGAGCTGTGCAGGTCGTATCAGTGTTGCTTTGACTGAGCAGGCACTCGAGTGAACCTACCGTTCTACTATTGCGGCGGAGCTTCAGCGGCGTGGTGATGTCTTGAGGGCCTCAGCCATACACTGTGAGCAGCGGACATGTTCGCATTCCATGCATTTTTTATACAGAGCCCACAAATAAGGGGTTTCGGCCTTGCTTCTGTCGCATTGGCAGCAGTACCAATGCGTTGCAGTGCGTAGGGTGGGTTCTCGGGGGTTCTTCTGGTCCATAGTTTACGAAAAGGTCGGACATCCAACAAGCAAGAACACACAAAGACCGGGTAACACTGGCAGCAGAGTGAGAATCAAAGCTGGGAACGTAGCACGGCTTTCGTGCGTCGACCTCGTACGGGTTCTCGAGTGCCTTTAAGCATGAGTACCGTAGTCTGCTTCTGAGATCATATGTAGACTGCGAGATCCTGGAATACCGCCCATGAAGGAGCCCGCAGACGTCTTCAGCAGGACAGTGGGCCCGTCTTCGCCTCGCAGGGCTTGTAGAGGCGATGAGCCACACTACCGCGTCTGCCATGTGCATTCTTATACAATTATCGAAGTATTGGCTCTTATTGGAGTCTCAGAGTGCCAGCCACTGAAGCAATAATTTCATTGTTGTGGGTCTAAGCAGGGTCAGATAGCGAACTCCTGGGGTTTAGATTCTGAAATAGAAGCTCCTGGGCGACGAAGTTCCACATCGTACAGGCGGTTCGACCCAAGACTGTGCACTCAATGACCTTGACGGAGAAGCCGTACAGCGACTTCAAGGCTTCATACGTAATGTCGATCTTGACCCGGAGAAACTGGAACTTTTTCACAGTTGTGGGAGGGAGTTGTGCTGGTACGCACCTGCCTGATAAGTATCGAGGCCTTGACCAATGATGATTGCAAGGTCAGTGATGCTTAGGCGTCAGAGGACAAAGGCGGGCACCCTAAAGGCACTCTTCTCACCAGACTTTGGGGATGTGGCTGCAAAATTATCCCACCCTTGTAGCCTGGTTGCCTTCTCACCTGTGATGCGGACCATGTCGGTGAGGAAAGCATCACAAAGTCCTCGTAGAACTGAAAAATCCTCTGCGTCCGGAATTTCTGGCGTAGGAATTTGGATAACTTTGGCGATGGAAGATCATTCCTAGACTGGCGCCGTTGGACGCCGGCCTCCTGGTCAGCACGTGGCAATCCAGGATGTGCCGCCAAACAAGCCTCGAAAGTGCATTAAGCTTGCATTTTGAACGACCGGAAGGCACTTTGTGGCGTGATGTGGGCACTGACAACTTCGGATTCGTGAAGGCCAAGGAAGAAAATGAAGATATGAATGCCTCATGACTGGTTCCTTCATCACTAATGACTTGTCAACCGTGCAGAAAGTGCCAATAGTAAATAGACAAAGATGCCACTCTCAAGGATTATAGCAGACGATGGAAACCAACCGGTGCTGGAACTAACATTCCTGTAGACTGCGTAGAGGAGGGTGAGGAATATCCAAGTAGGATGGGTGGGAGACGCATGAAAGACGCGGGCAAGGGCAAGGATGGATTTAGGGCAAGCGCTATTCTGCACGACCTGCATGATTATGCACCCGATCTAGATAAGCAAGTCTGGGCATGCACCTGAGTGTTCTTTTGTTGCACCATCAAGTTTTGGGCAATCGTTTTCAAGCCGGTCAGGGCACATCGATGTGGTAACAGCAAGCATGCTTTTGCGGGGCTGAGGAATACATAAAGCAGAGGAGGGGAAAAGCAGCATTAGGTGCAACTGAACGATAAGGTTCACGACAAGGCTCCCGACTCCTTTTTCCAGCAACCCAGACATGTAGCTCCACCCCCGGAAGGATATCCTTGCCTTGGACAAGCTTTTGACAGTAGTCCTGCCTAACCTCCTCAAAGTCATGGTGTCGTGATCGAGGTTGGACGGAGTTGACTAGTCATTGCTCATGCCGGTATTGTGAAATAATGCGTGTTGGATAGCATAGGACCTTGCATGTATCAGTGATTGCAATTCCGCACAGTGTCGTAGTTGCGTACCAAGACAGCACATATGTCATTATCTGCGCTTGCGATTATCGGTGGGGATTCGCCTGTCCTCCAGTCTGGACGTTTCTCTCTGCTTGATGGCCACCCGTTCGCAGCGGCGATCTTGCCGGTGGTGGCACTCTGGGCATCGATCGTGATGATCCAGATTGCCTGCGTTGCAGTTGCAACACTTCCAACCATTGGCGTAGTCGGTTTTAGGTGCCATCTCGAGCTTTGGTATACAAAGTGAGACTGATAGAACAGGTAAAAAGTCAAGTAAAGAATATGGTATCAGTGAATCAATCAGAACTAGATCTGTGAGCAGTAGAGACTAAAAGCTGATTTCCAGATGTGCTATATACTCACACAAACCCCTGCACCTGCGGACAACATCTGCTCTCGCCTTTGCAATATGCAAACATTGTGGACGTAATCGACCATAGCCACCATAAATTTGCCTCGAGGTTGACTTCCAACACTTGTTGCGATTCATTCGTTGCCCCAAAGGCCGAATACGCGATCGGCAGAAGGTGTGGAGTGGCAATTCTGAGGCGGTTGGTCCGCAGGGGTCGTAGGACATCGAGAATGGAGACGATAGGAGCGGCATCCTGTCCATAATCCCAAGAAATCGATGTTGACTTAGATTCGGAACCATCAAGATGAGTGTCGTATACGATGTGTTAACATGAGGGTTGAAGTGAGGCGAGGCGAGGTGTGGTATTTCGCAAACGTCCGAATAAGGGGGCTTCCGCACCCACAGGACCGGTATTGTTGCCAAATGAGCGCTGAGATTTCCAGAAGAGATGCTCAGTGGCTCCATATTGTGGCTGGACAGTGGTCTCGGTGCCTTTGCTGGGTCATTCATCAGTGCATGGCTGAGTTTCAACAATAGCATTTTACTCTGGGAATTCTTTCACCGCTCCATTAATCCACCGTGGGCCGTTGCCTTTTTCCTTAGCTGGAACTGTAACTTCCGAAACAGTGGAATGGGACTGTCAGCTTTGTGGCAAAAGTCCAAGGTAGATCCAGAAGGACAAAGCTGTCGAAACATGTTTGATGTCCGTCGGTGTAGTTCTGACAAGGGCAACCAAAATACCGAGTCACGTTCCAACAGTATGGTGGCAAAGTGCTGCAACAGGCGTGAGGGATGGACCAATGACCTTCGACTCAATCAACGTTGCGTGACCTAATCTCGTAACTCTTTCGCATGCCATGGCGTTGCAATGGTCGTTAGACAGGAATGCACATTTGCCCGTGCCTTCCTGCCCCTCACCATGTCTCTCTGAGTCTGAGACAGGGCTGCTGTAAGTGGCATTTATCTGCAGGACTTCGCAGTCCGCCCGGGCAGAACATTATCTCTGCGTGTTCAAGAAGGATTGCTCGTTTGTGCAGAACACTCGCCGTAACAGGATGGGTAAACCAATGACAGAGGCTCCGGTCAGCGCATCAAAGCAAACAACCTGGAACTGCGCCACTGATCTCCGCGTCATACCTTTGTACAAACCTACCTAGCTACTCACGTGTGTTGGTTCGCGAAATAGGTAATGTGAAGAGGAAAGGAGGTTCAGGCAACTGTCAGGCAACAAATCAAGCTCCGATCTTATATAAGTCTTGGCATAAATGTCATGTGATGGGTCGCAAGGCTGACTGCCTCAGCCTTCCAACGGAGATCACAATCATAAAGTGCTCGAAAAGCAAACGACTCGATGAGGGAATATCAGCAGAGCGCCTCGACAGCCTCTCAATCAGGAATTCTGGCACTTTCTGACGCCAGGCATTTTGCGCGAGCTTGAGAAGTCATTCTTCACATTATCTGGGTATCTAGCGTCCATTCGACTCCACCAACACAGCCTGCAAGGCTGAAGATCCTCGGATACCCGGGAAATGCAAGTCCCACCGGGGTGTCAATGCAAGTCAAGCCACAACCCCATGTTCCCTAGACGCCAACGCGATGCAAAAATAAGCGGCACGTTTCCAACGAGCAAGCCAGCTCTTAGGTCCCGGACACCTGGAAGACCTTGCGAAACTTGTCACTGGCGACCCGGATCGAGTTGGGTATTTGGATGTCACTTTGCCCTTTCGACCCGACATCTGCTGCAACGTCGCACGTGACAGTTTGGACAACTTACGACGAGCTCGTAGTTGTGCGGTCCGTCGCGACATTGGCAGCAATACCATTTGTAGCCTCTCGAGCCACCCAGTGCAAGTGGCCTCGTACTGCTGACTCTTCCAGAGAGGTGGTACGCTGGCGCTTTGTCCCCGTCTGGGCCGCCAAATGGGTTGCCGCGGCTGGCTCCGAGTAGGTCGTGGCGTCCAACCATATTGTAGGCCTGGTCGAGGTTCGGTCGGCTATGCAAGGTTACTCAGCACCAAAGCAGTTCTCTTTGGTTGAGACTTACCACATGGTTAAGATTGTTCACTATATGGTCTCGCAGAAGAATAAGTAGTCCTTGAATGTGCAAGAAAGATTGAAGAAATGCAAATCAGCTCACAAGTGCATACCTCTGCGTTTTATCTCATAAACAGCGTCCGCAGCATAATTTGGACACCTCATAAACTCACCATATTGTGGCAAGAGCAAGGGTCCCGCAAGGGCTGTGCCATGATCGGTAAAGTCATGGGCAGACATCTTGTGCTTGATTTGCTTGATATTCAAGCTGAACAGCCAACAAGAAGCATAGTTATGAGAAAAAGACCCTGTAGTAGTGTCGATGATAAAAATCGCAAAAAAGGCGTAAGGGAAACCCTGAAGGCCCATGAGAGTATCCACCGATGAGACAAATGCGCTTGCCCCGACGCTTTTCAACACAGATTTGCCCGGTGGACGCAGAGCACAGGGTGAAGCTACTCAGAATGGATCGCGAAGACCAGCAGCAACCACCAAGACCATGAGCAGCAGCGACAAACGTTGCAGTGAAGTGAAGTGATTGAAGGACGGTTCATCAGCATCATCATCGAACTTTGATGAGCCATCAAGAGCTGAGTCGAGTCCAAAAGCTGAAACACTTATCTAGACTGCTGGTGCATTAGCGGCCGTTGAGTTTAGTTCGGATTCAGCAGCCAGAGCACTCGCATGAGTTCAATGGCACGGGATCAGACACTTCTTTAGTTGCTCACCGGGCCCGGTGCAATGGAGCGTCGATTGGCTTACACGGAAAACTTCCCATGGTTCGCAGACGCGGGTGCCTAGCGGCGCGCAGCAGGGTGCCTTTTGGTTCCCAAATGAATGCCCAAATCTGACAGCATTGCCACACACTGGCCCGATTGAGGAGTAGCGTCCATGTGATACAGTAAAGTGAAGATTTTGGTGTTGGAATCTTTGATCGTTTGAGAAGTCGCGCTGTTGGGAAAGTTATCTGCAAGGCTTGGGTACGCCTGAGCAAAGGTACAGCACACAGATCCACACTTACTTGCCGGAAAGCCTGGGGAGAGCGACCTATGTAAGTGTCAGCAGAGTGGACCAACGACAATGAAAACTATCTTGGAGAATAATGAGGTGAAGAATCGCATCAGACCCATAGAAGTCCCTTTGAGTTGGTCGCCAAAACATTCCATGCCCGGCAAGAGTTGCCACTGTCACTTGATCTGCTAGAGGTTGGAGCTTTCCCCAGATTCGCCTAAGATAACAACAGATCAGCAACGATAACGAGATAAGCGGCAGTGATTCGCCTACCAGCTAGGTAAGTCACCTAAGGTACAGTACAGTAACCTGTCCCAGCCGTACCTGCCCCTCGCCAGTGACAACCTGCTAGTCTACTGCCTCTCTTCCAACCACTCAATAAAAGCAGTCCTCTCCCATATAAAACAACTTACTCCGTACCACCATTCCCATTCTCAAACCCTCTACCTCTCTTCTAAGCTCAAAGACCACTTTCTACAACTGACAAACCATCAAAATGTCTGGCAAATCCAGCTCCAGCTCTGGCTCGGGCTCGGGCTCTTCCAGCTACACTCCATACGAGGTCAACAGCACCGGCACCAACAGCCAGGTACTATGGTATTTCAACCTCCACAGATTGCAAGGACTGACTCGAACGGCAGGGAAACAGCTATGACACTCGCAGTCAACCAAGCGGCGATGCCTATCATTACTCCAACAACGGTAAGGAACACACTGCCACGATTCCGCTCATGGCCAGAAGCTCACCATATTGCTCCAGACGGATCCTACTACTATTCCAACGGCGATGGCAGCACTTACCACAACTCTGGCCAGGGTTCCTCCACTTACACTGCGCCCGACGGAAACTCTTACAAGAAATGAAAGTTCATGCCCGGACCTAATGCTTGAGATCGATTGAAGTGGCTGGGTGAAGAAGTGACAGACATGGAGCACCGGAATTATGCAGAATGGAGAAATGATCAGTATGCCAGGCTATCCTGGTTGGTTCATATCATAATGGAATAACATTGGACCACGCCTTTCCGGAATCCTCCGACGTACTCATCGGCCATGATGGTCATTGTCGAAGTGTTGTGGCCGTCCTCCACACCCACTCCCCTGCATAGAAATGTGATTCGCCGGATCAGGACCGAGCACGCTAATGCAGGCGTATAGTACCCAGGATATACTACCTAGGTACACATTGAGATCCAGGGTGGTGAAAAAATGTCAATTAGGAAAGAGGTCTTTGACTGTCGGATGTCCATCTTGCATCTAGCATTTTTAAGATCACCAACTCTTGATGCCTAGTTCTCCGTCCGCTAATAACCTAAAAAGAAGAGGACACAAAAATGCAGCACAGGATATGACCTTCGCACAGACAGCGGTATGCTCAACCAATCTTGCAGTACGGATCCAATAACCTGATATACCTTTCCACGCAATCCGATCGAGTGTCGGACTACGTGAACTCAACTTGAAGTGGACTCCCCACTTCGACTTTTCTGCATCAGGTGTGCCGACTTCATCGCCCGATCGTCGTCCGGGTTATTGCGCTCTTCTGGCGTACCCCCATCTGTCTGTTTCGGCAGCTCCATCTTGTAGCAGGTGTTGAGGAAGGATGTACCCCATCGGACACTGTCAATGTCAGCATTCAGCAGTCCAAGCTAGAAGCCGAAGTCACTCGAGAACTTCTCACCTGGTATACGTGTCCACGACATGAGCGTTTTCCGTGTACCGCTGCCTCCGCTCTTTTTGAGGCATGTCCAACACGTCCCGTATGGTGTTTGCAAATCGCGGTATATCCCAAGGATTGATGACGGTGCAGGACGGCAGTGTCTTGACGGCACCAGCGTAGTACGACATCATGAGCGTGCCGGCCGTCTCCTTATTCTGACAGGCGATATACTCGTAGCTTACCATATTGAGGCCATCACGAATCGAGGAGATGATGCAAACGTCTGAGACAGCGTACAGCGCACACAGTTGTTCTGGCTTGATTGATCTGTAGAGGTAGTGGATTGGGGTGTGGGAGAAAGTTCCTGGAAAGAAGACCACAGCTTAGCGGGAGAAACAGCGAACAAAAATCGTCACATACCGTGCTTGCCGTTGACGTGGCCTACCAAGGACTCGACTTCCTCTCTCAGTCTCTGGTAGGTGACCACGTCAGGCCGGGTTGGAATGGCCAGTTGAATCAGGACCACCTTGCCCAGCCATTCCGGGTGCTCGGTCAGGAATCTGTCAAAAGCTCTGAGCTTTTGCGGTATGCCCTTGATATAGTCCAGCCGGTCGACTCCAAGAAGGATTTTCTGCCCTGTGAAATACTTTTTAAGTCCGTCGAGTTCTTTCTTGACTGCGTCAGTTTCCATTTTCTCCCGGAAATCGCCAGGCTCGATCCCGATTGGAAATCCGTGGACAATAACTTTTCTGCCATCCCAGTGCAGGTCGCTCGGCGACCTTGAAACACCCCTGAGGAACGAGAAAGTCAGCTGTGCATGTGAGAAGAGGAGTATCTTCGATTGCCTACTCTAGGACGACGGATGCGCTGTTCAAAAAGTCCCTGGCATACTCCTGTGTGTGAAAGCCAACCACGTCGCAAAGCAACAAGCTCCGACAAATCTCCTCACGGAATGGCAAGATGGTGAAGAAGTCGTCTGTTGGAAAAGGTGTGTGCAGGAAGAAGCCGATGCGGAGATTCTTTTTCTTCCCTAATCTCGCACGCAAGATACCTGGAAGCAGCAAAAGATGGTAGTCGTGGACCCAGACAATGTCACCGTCCTCGACATAGGGGACAATGTTGTCGGCAAAGATCTCGTTGACTTCTTGGTACGCTTTGGACCAACTCTCTTCTGCACCTACCTTGTCTGGCATTCGATGCAAAAGGGGCCATAGTACCGAATCTAGTTCCAAGGGGGTCAGTGGAGCAGCGGTCTGGAGGCAAAGGACGTACTTGAGAAACCATTGTAATGCCTCTGCGCAAGATCCTCAGGTAGGAAAATGGGATAAGCATTGTACTTCTCCGCAAGGTCGTGCGTGACTTTGTCTTTGTCGTTGCGATGGATGTCAATACCAGGCCAACCGAACCACTTGAAGTCGACAGCCTTTGCTAGACTTCGCAGTCCAGATACCAGTCCACCTGAGGATATGTTGTATTCGAAGTCGCCCTCCTGGACCTCCTTGATTGTGATGGGCAGGCGGTTGGCAATGACAAGGACGCGGCCCTCGAATGTTTCGTCCATAATTTATGGTGGTCACAAATGCGGTCCAATGGTGTAAGCTTGCTCAAGCTTCTTAGTATTGATCTTTGGGAGCAACAGCATGATAAAGGAGAGAAAATATTTCCGGATCTGGAGATCCAGTATGATGTCAGATGGCGCACGTTTGAAGCATGAACACCTGGGGTTTTAGATGAAAGTATTGTGGCTGCCTGCAGATCCATACACTGGCTACAGCGAGATTGAGTAGGTCAGTAGTGAGCCATTGATACGCTTCCTTACCACCGCTAGGGCGTGTCATTTAGGACCGCTTAATTAGCGGTTTGACACCAGCTTCGGAAGCTGTCAAGTTGCAACCAGAATAAACGCCACGTTGTGGGTGACCAGGGTTTGATACAGACGATCATCACGGATCTCATCGGCGATTGCCGGTTTGCTGGCAAGAACAGCCGCCAATGAGCCAGGCGGATACAAATCCCGGCAAGGCTGAAGCATCAGGTCTCACTGGTTGGTGTCGGCGAATAAGGAAAGAGCCTGCCGAAGAAGGGACTTTCCATATGGAGCATTATCACGGAAATATACCACCACCTTAGGTCTGATGAAAAGCAATTAACAGGGTACCAGGTACACATGCGGATCAATGTTCCGAAGTTGCAAGGCATGACGTTGCAGAATGCAGGGTCCTGAACCGCTATATCATGTGATGAGGGGCATATACTCCGTACCTAGGTATCAATTGCATTGACAGCGGAAGTTTTTCCTTGCTGGAAACAATATGGAGTAGGTCAACTCCATGACTCTCTACAGGCTACGATGACTTAGATGAACTACAATTAGGTCTACCAGGTACGATACCTAGACGAAGGTAAGAAATAGGGCTATGGAGCGCTCGCTTCATGACATGTGCGATATGCATAACATGTCATTGCCTCATCTCACCTCAGTATGACGCCCGGCTTTTGCTTCCGGAGTGATGATGGAGTATTATTCGTCCTCCGTAGCGTGGAAGACAACAGAGACGAGTCTAGGTAAATGATCCATTCGAGTTCCTTTGACTTCAAGCTTGTTTGCAATCACCCAAGCCTGACAGTTATCAAACTCAAATAAATCGTTCATCCATCATCCTCAGCAACATGCAGTCCGTACTTCACTCGGTCATTGGTCCAAAGAAAGAACTACACGACCTTTCTGGTCGCGTGGCAGTAGTTACGGGCGGCGCAAATGGCATTGGCTTTCAGATCTCGCGCCAGTTTGCGGCAGCCAAAGCCAAGGTGATCATGATCAATCGTAAGGAGGAACAAGGAGAGGAATCGATCAAGCAAATCAAGGCAGAAACACCAGGTGCGGACGTCGACTGGGTCGGCTGTGATCTGGGAAGCCTCAAAGAGGTGAAACAAGTCTTCACTGATCTTCGCAAGAAGCTAGATCGTCTTGACCTGGTAGGATCTCGCCCTCACCAGCCTCATGGACTAAGTGTCTAATACTACGTTCGCAGCTAATCCTGTCCGCCGGCATCAACACCAACACCTTCGACCTCGACGCCGATGGCATCGATCGCCATTTCGGAGTCAACTTCCTCGGCCAATTCTACGCCGTGAATCTGCTCTACCCACTAATCCGTAAGACCGCAAAGCTGCCCGACACGCCCCCTCCGCGCATCGTCTTTGAAGCATCCGAGGTTCATCGAGCAGCACCATCGAACATCCACTTCGGCTCGCTCGAAGAGCTCAACGACAAGGACTTTGGTGCCACACACTTGTACGCCCGCACGAAACTGGCGCTCATTCTGTTGGCCAAGTTTCTCCTACCCGAGAAAGTCTTCCAGCCCAATGGCGATCATGTCTATTCCTTGAGCGTCCATCCAGGTACCGTCAACACCAATATGCAGCAGCAATGGAAAGATGCGTACCCGGGAGTCTTTGGCAACATGCTATCATGGGCGATGTTAGCCATTGGTCGTGATATCGAACAAGGCTCATACAGCGCCTTGTGGGCGGCGACCAGTCCGGAGATTGAGGAGAAGAATTTGCAGGGTTATTACTTTGTTGATCCAGTACGTGCATTGACCTGCTTATACCTTTGTCCTCGTGATGCTAACCGTGAAATAGGGTCAACCTGGCAAAGAGTCATCGCAAGCTTCCGACAGAGCTCTGGCCGAGGCACTCTGGAACTTGAGCACGAGCCTCATCAAGGAAAAGGCGGGCGACGATGCCCTTGTTCCTTGGGATGAAAGTGCATAAGTCAAAGAGCATAGAATGGGCTGCAGAGGCTTGTCGACAAAGGTATCTCACTGAGAATTACAAATGTTCCGTGAGTGGAGTACATCCATTCACCTATTATTACGAAACGCAAAGCACGGCTTTGCAGGCCGCAATAGATATTTCATGAATCATGTTCATTTGTGTATGGTCTGTATGAAGACCGGGCGCTGGCCTCGTAGTAATGTGATGTTATGGTACAATGATTTTGATGCTGTGATCATGCTGTTGTTGGTATTGAACTCTGCAATCTTTCAGGGGGAACTGCTCTGCCCTTTCAACGCATTGCCCATTTTCTTAATCTTTCTTCGTTCCTCCAACAGCACTGTTAATTGATCCTCCTACCGCGCCGTGCTCTGTGAAGTTCTTGCCGATCATACCGTCCGCAGCGAGGGGACCTCCAACCGCCTGACCCATTGAGCCAATGGCGCCGTCTGCCTTGAATTGCTTGCCGATCGCACCTTCGGAACTGAGGATGGAACTGGACTTGTCACCAGGAGCAGGGTTGTAGTTCGAGAAGTTGTTGTTGTTGGGGTCGGTGGGCTTGGTAGCCGAGGGGTCCTGACCAGCGAACTTGGACGTGTCGGTCTGACCTTTCATGATATTGGGCGTCATGTTGGCGGTAGTTTTATGGTAGTGGTAGAGGTTTGTTGTTTGTGAATGTAGTGGTCTCGAAGGGTCTGAACCGTGCGAATTGGCGAGTACAGGTAGTGTTGGAGAGTGGTGTAAGGATGAGGTCTCGACAAGTTCTGAAGTACGACTGAGAGAATGGATGGCATTGATGTCATAAAAATGATTGAATGACGGCGTGACGGATTGAGTTGCCGCTATGACGCATCGCAAGGGGGTTTGAACAAGGGCAAAGAAGCCGATTTGCTGAAGGTTAACGACAGATGGGATTCACAGTTTGTGGGGGCCCCTAGACACGCCTGGCGCTCAATACGAGTTTGTTTGAACGTGTCCCGCGGCGATAGACACAATACCACAGCAATCGCCGGTCCAACTTAGGAATGGGAAATCGAGCGGCATGACCAATCCTGTTGAGATAACTCAGAGCGCTTTATGGTGCCTTTGATCATACACGAGAAATATTACATTTAACGAAACCTACCTTGGTGTTGTGCACATATCTTGTAGGATTACTGGGGGAAGCTGTACGCCAGAACCACGGGTTGGCAGTGTTGCAACGCAGTTCGCCACCTAGCTCGCTGTCAGACTATTCGAGGCTCTGTCGTAGGAGGTCAGTTGATTCCCAGACTACAGCCAGGAGGCCATTAAGGTTCTTTTTTTACCTTCACACCCTCAGTCTGGCACTCTCTCCGTCACACAAGCCACAGAGACGGGCAAGGGATGTATTTCATAGCCCGGGATAGTCCAAAGTCTTTGCTGTTGATGAGAGCTGTTGTGAATACGTCCCTCGTGCCAAAGTGTTTTTTACTTCGATAATGATGGCTCTCGACTTGTGTAGCATCGTAACCAGCCGAGATATGGTTCTTGAGAATGTCTTCTGCAGGCAAACCCACCACTTCATAGTATGATCCATGTGATCTGCCACCTCCGGCATTATCAATTGTGTAGCCAACCTCACGCTGGGACAGTGACAGGGCATACAGCGTGAGGAAACATTGGTCTTCACCGTGAAGAGTGAGCTGCAAGCCTTTGAATGCAAGACTCGCCAAGAGGAGGGAGTGATAACGAAAAAGGAACCTTGATATTTTGTACTCAGGAGAAATCTCCCAAGAACAACCCTCGATTAAGGTATCCTCCTTCCAGTATCCAGCCTCTCACATGGTGAAGTTGGAGAGTGGGATACTTCTACAAGAGAGATCAGCTTGCGACGTATCTGAGCAATAGAGAGAGTCCGAAAGCGACATCTTGTAGAGCGATCAGGCAGTTTCTATAACGAAAACTCCCGACTGTGCCTTTGGGTGCTAGTAGTTCGACTACAGGGTTGGGTAGTTCTCGCCATGAGTTTTTGCAGTTTTTGACGCCGGATTTTGGGGTTGGTGATCTGTGAAACTTTGTGTGGTGCGGCAGAGAGACATGCGCCGTCGTTACTGAAGGCGTCCTCTCTTTTTGTTGCGGTATAAAAGCGTGAAGGAGATGAGGTTGAAACCGAGGAGCCCTTCGATATATACTTTGCACCTCAAGAGGTTAGCTTCCCGACCCCTGAAAGTGACGTCGCCTCGAGGCCAGATCACCACCAAAAAAAGTCCCGAGACGCGAACATTGTTTGCTGCGGTATTAGAGCAACGGCCGCCCTTGCTGGCGTCCTGGCAATCGATTAAACAGCCAAAATGTCGAGTTTCTCGAGGGGCTCCATGTCCTTGCGGAGTTTGTCCTTTTCTTTGTCCATACTATTCTCTCTCTGCATTTCTTCAGCGCATGCAGCCGCTGCCTCGAACGACACATTACTATGGGGTCCTTACCGACCCAACGTCTACTTCGGCGTACGGCCACGTGTGCCAAACAGCTTGACCACCGGATTGCTGTGGGCGAACACGGATAACTTCGCTACCGCTCAAAACAACTTCCGTTACACCTGCGAGCAAGATGAGGGAATGGCTGGCTATGGCTGGGAAGAGTATGATGCACGGAATGGTGGTCGCCAGGTCATACATGATACGGGGAACAAGATCGACCTGACCATTGACTTTGTCAAAGTTCCTGGTGGTCAGAATGGTGGAAGTTGGGCCGCGAGAGTCAAGGGTGCTCCTAGAGAGGACGCTCCACCAAACGTGATCACGACGCTCATATTCTATGCTGGCATGGAAGGTTTAGGGGAATTGGCATTCAAGGACGATGGAGTGGACGCGGATGGCAAAGCCGCCTTGCATGGCTATACAGCTGAGCTTGGAGAATTCCATTTCTCTTTCGACGAACCGTCCGAGAATACAGTCCCTTACAAGACACACCCGTCCTGGGATGACAAGCCTCTCGACAAGCTACTGAGTGGGAGCATGCAATTACCCCCCGATGCCCTCTGGCAGGCGAAAAATATTGTCTTTGCCAGCATGAAGAAAGAAATCGATGGCTTTGTGGCACAATATGGGCAGGAAAATATGCCACCTCCATGGGCAGCATTTACCATTGCGCAGGAACCTGGGCCGGGAAACTTCCACATGATTCAGAAGGTTTTCGTCGGCGCCTTCGAGTTCGATATCCTGTTCAACTCTGCTTCAGGTCCTTCGGTATCCTCCGAGTCACTGACAAAATCCATCTCCTCCTCATCAACCGATTTCAAACAGAAATTCAAGGAGGTCCTCAAGCCTTTGGCGCCCTTCACGAAACCCGCCTTCACCGCCTTTGCTGAGTCCATGTTCTCGAATCTCTTTGGTGGAATTGGCTACTTCTATGGCGACTCTCTCGTTGATAGGTCTTACGCCCCGGAGTACGACGAGGACAACGAAGGATTCTGGGAAGAAACAGCGGACGCGAGGTCCCGAGCGCAAATCGTCCAAGATCCTCCTGTTGAGCTATTCACCTGCGTGCCGTCCCGACCTTTCTTCCCCAGAGGCTTCTTGTGGGATGAAGGCTTCCATCTCCTTCCTATTGCGGAATGGGACCTTGACATAACCATGGACATTGTGAAATCATGGTTCAAATTGATGGACTCAGACGGATGGATTGCTCGTGAACAGATCCTAGGTCACGAAGCTCGAAGCAAAGTCCCTGCAGAGTTTCAGGTCCAATATCCTCACTACGCTAACCCACCTACGCTCTTCTTCATTATCGAGACCTTGATGGAGAAAGCCTCAGATCCCAAATACGCAGCTCAAAAAGACGCAATCGAGTCACAACTAAGAGAGCTTTACCCCCTCCTCAAACGACAATACTACTGGTTCCGCCGCACGCAATTTGGAGACATCAAGTCGTACGACCGTGAAGCCTTTTCCACAAAAGAAGCTTACCGGTGGCGCGGCCGCAGCCCCCAACACATTCTCACCTCTGGTCTCGACGACTACCCACGCCCTCAACCCCCTCACCCAGGCGAGTTGCACACCGACCTAATCTCCTGGATGGGTCTCATGTCGCGTACATTACTGCGTCTAGCGAGCCTTGTATCCGAGACGGACGATGTTTCAGAGTACAAGACCCAGCACAACGCGATACTGCGCAACATCGACGACCTCCACTGGTCGTCCGAGCACAAGGCGTACTGCGACGCCACGATCGACGACTACGAAGATTCCGTGCACGTCTGCCACAAAGGCTATATCAGTCTCTTCCCGTTCATGACGGGCCTGTTGCCGTCCACACACGCTAACATGCCGCACATCCTGGCTCTGATCTCCTCCGAGTCGGAACTCTGGTCGCCCTACGGTATCCGGTCCTTGTCCCGGTCCGACGAGTTTTACAACACGGGTGAGAATTACTGGCGCTCCCCTATATGGATGAATATGAACTACATGATCCTCAAGAATTTGTTGATTGTGGCACAGGACTCCAATGCCCCAGCTAAAGTCAAGACTCAGGCTACGAAGATCTACACTGAACTCAGGACGAATTTGGTCAAGAATGTGTTCGAGCAGTGGGAGCGCACGGGTTTCGCGTGGGAGCAGTACAATCCGGAGACGGGCGCGGGACAGCGAACGCAGCATTTCACCGGCTGGACTAGTTTGGTTGTGGTCATTATGCGGATGCCGGATCTTGCTGATCAGGTTGGCATCACGCATGGCGAGCTGTGAAAGCGCTGTCGTTGCCAGCAATGACGGAAGACGAATATGACTGTACTGCATCTGGACAATTTGTAGCACAGAAGTAAAAGTAGAGGTGTATATGAAGTTTTTCACGTTTCTTCATCAAAAGGTTATCTCGACTGTCTTTTCTCATGCTAAGTGCTAATCGCTCTCATCGTCGCTACCATAGCCCACTAATGGTCCTGCTGACGTCGACGTTGCAGCCTGTGCAGGTCTTGAAGACGCGCTGGCATAACCCTTCAACGCAGCAAGTGTAGAGCCAGAAAATATTCCATTTTCCGTGCCGTTCGTTTCCTCGGCAGGCTGCTCTGAACTCGAAACTGGGGCGTGCTGCTGCTGCTGCTCCGGATCATACTCCTGAGAGGGCGCCTCGAGTAACCTCTGCTCACTCTGCTGTCCCTCCAAGGCTTTCTGCTGATTGAACCATATATCCTCGGGAGCCTCGTAGCCCTCAAGTTCATACCCAGACTCGATCTTCCGCTGCTCGCGCTCCTCAGCTGTTTCCCGTCCCTCGATCTCGCGTACCGTCCTCTCACCCAGCGCCCGACGCACCGCTTCCGCGGCCTGTTCTTCGATCCTAGCTGCCTCGCGCTTTTGGGACAGCGGATTCGGATCGACCGTGGCCCATCTGACATTAAGAATTTCACTGTTATCAAGCGCCTGATGCGCCATGGCTTCTTTAGCAAATTGGCTGTTCGCCTCATTAACATATGTGATAAAAGCGACGCCGCGGCCCGTGAGCACCCGAGTGCGCTCGATTTCGCCCCATTCCTGAAAGTGCCGGGCGACTATTTCTTCAATGTCGTCCGTGACGTGGATCCGGCCGACGTACAGTGTGCGGTTCTGTCTTGTGAAACTGCCCACGCCGCCCATGTCGTCGCGGTAGTCGCTGTGTTTGTCGCGCCCGAAGCAGTCCACGTTAGGGTTAAAGACGTCGTAGATGGTTGGTAGGCGGTGCAGGTACTGGCACTCGTGGCCCTTGGGGCACAGGCCCCGCGCGAAGAAGAGGCAGAAGTAGCTTCCGGGTGTCTTATCTGCGGCCGTCCAACCTGAGTCGTTGCGGATGTTGCAGCGGGACGGAGCTGCGGTCTTAGAGAGGTATGCATCTTCCCTGTCGCCGCCAGACCATTTGTTGTACCAGATGTTGAAGATCGTGCCGGTCTGTGGGGGCGGCTCGGATTTAACTGTCGATGGATCAACTTGTGGACGCGCCGGTCGCCGCTTGCGCCGAATTAGTTTGGTCTTTTTCGCAGGTGGTTCCGAGAGGGAGGTTTCGTTGTTCGTCGTAGTGAGTGCGCCGCTGCTTGGGTCGGTGTTGGTTTCTACATCTGGGGAGGCTGAGCGCTTGCGAGAGGGAGAGGAGGGTGTGAGGGTCGTGCGGGCTTGGACGACTTCCGCCATATTGGACCGCGGCTTGATATTGTAGGATTGTGGAAACGGTATAAAGTGTTTGTCGTGGGAGATTCTTAGAAATTTGAAGTGCAAGGCCGAAAGTTTTGGAGAAAGTTGCATATTGCGCGATGACACTCTTATGATCAACCGTACGCTGTATGGCGGATTATCCGGCCACTAAAATATTACTATATTTCCTAGACTGCTGGCAAATGGTATTTTTCATGTCTTGCACATATCTCGGATTTACGCATCGGCGTCTATTTTTAAGGGTGGACTAGTTGTGCCGGCCCAGACTGGGATAGGCTGTGTGAACCTGTGCCTCTCCAATGCTGTTATGACGTGAACAGCTTTCGTTCATGGAGGGTAGTGAAGGCGATCCTTGAGAGTTGTGATGTCCCTGGTGCTCAGGCGCGGCTTGAAAATGATGTCGCAAATGCCCAAAGATCCTCTTGTGGTTGTGATAGGGTCTACTGGGACCGGCAAGTCAAAGGTGACTACTAGTATTTTGCTGCTGTAGTGGCGTACTAATCGCTACAGATAGTTAGCTGTGAATCTGGCTACAAAATTTAACGGCGAAATTATCAACAGTGATGCTATGCAAATGTATAAAGGCTTGCCAATCATCACAAACAAGATATCTGAGCATGAGCGTAATGGCATCAAACATCACCTACTCGACTTCATTGGATTGGGAGAAGCACCATGGACGGTAACACAATTCGTCAGGGAAAGCTCTCGCATTATCGACGACATCAGATCAAGAGGGAAGCTACCCATTGTAGTAGGCGGGACGCACTACTATACGCATGCTCTATTATTTCCGGACGCAACTCTTACCGATGAGGCTGGTGATGCAAAACCAGATGTTCACACATCGACCAACCGCGAAGAAGATTTCCCAATCTTGTCAGGGCCGACCGAAGAGATTTTCCAGAAGCTGCAAGAGGTTGACCCGGAGATGGCAAGCAGATGGCATCCACGGGACAGACGGAAAATCCAGCGATCGCTAGAAATCTGGCTCAGGACAGGAAGAAAGGCTTCAGAGGTCTATGCCGAACAAGAGCAACGACGGTTGGTCGACCATGACGATTACGAAGGTGATCAACCAGGACAAGTCGACGGCATCAGTACGCACGAAGTGGTGACTGGACTGCGGTTTCCAACCTTGCTCTTGTGGTTAGAAGCGGATGATGCAGTATTGAAACCGCGACTGAATGATCGCGTGGATACAATGGTGAAGAGCGGCCTGGTCGATGAGGCAGTAACGTTGTCGAAGCTCGATAAGGCGCTGAGCAGGCAAGGAATTCCAGCCAACAAGAGTATGGGAATATGGGTGTCGATTGGCTACAAAGAGTTGCAGCCATGGGTAGACGAACACCAAACAGGCGTGATGGACTCTGCTCAACCATCCGCCACTCTGACCGAAGCCATCGAGTCTGTCAAAGCAGGCACCAGGCGCTACGCAAAGCGCCAAAACCGCTATATTCGTATTCGTCTTGCGAATGCTTTGCAGGAAGCCAAGCAGTTCAATATGCTTTTTGCTCTTGACTGCTCGGACCTCACAAAATGGGACTCTGAAGTATCGGAGCATGCAGAAAGGCTTGTGCAATCGTTCGTGAGTGGTGATGAGCTACCTGATCACAAGAGTCTGTCTCCCTTGGCAGGCAAGTTGCTCACTGCTGCTGATCAGTCACGCAGTAAGAGCAATCGCGTCGCAAAGACTTGCGACATTTGCGAGAAGACAATGTTGACAGACAAAGAGTGGCACCTACATCTTGGCAGTCGTGGGCATAAGAAAATGGTGGCTGCCACCCGAAAGCGAGAGATGAGGTCGGGCGAGAACCCCCCTGGAATATCCCTCGAGGACACATAAATGCCGCCATTCAAGCGCGATCACCGTCTTTGCCCGATTTATGCAAGCAGGAAACTGGGCTCAAGCCATGTCCGCGGGACAGCGGCTCCTACGGCCCTTGAGAAATGACAAGTTCTCCATGGTATCACACCAGGGGTAAGCTTGGTAGAGTGTCGATATTGGATGCACGGCTGGTGCAGGTTTATTCGGCTGGCCTAACTGCCCTTTCCCAAGCCTTATCAAAATAACCCGAAAACCACGCGTCGATGTTGGTCTGTTCCTCAATCCAAATCCCATGCTGCTCGTTATACTGCGGGTACGCATTGTCACTCCCAACATACAGCAAGGTCCGGTCAACGCACACCACCTTGTTATGCGCGCCAACACTCCCATCATTTCCCATGATCCGTTTGCATTGAACTCTGTCGGCCAGCAACTTATTCACGTAAGCATCATCAGTTTGCTTCAAAGATTTCGGTAGCATCCCTTGCTTGTTGAGCGCCAGGAGCATCACTTTCAGATTCGCGATCAGATCTGTAAACTTCATGAGGTCTCCATATCCGTCGGCTGCCCTCCTCGTGGTGAGGAGGATATAGACACTCTTATCAACATCGTCCGCGTAACGGTCGACTATTGTAGAGAGACCTTGGCAAAGTGCGACTAGGAGGTCCCAAGGCCAGATCATCTTGTCCCACTCAATGTGGTGCTGCCGGAGGTATGCTTGCAATACATCGGCCTGTGGGACATTGTTGACTAGGAACTGGTCAACGAGTACTTGCTGGCAGACGTATATGTGGCTTGTGGCGGACGAGATGGCGTGGAGACGGGCAGATTTGCTGGCCCAGACAACGGGACTGGTATTGTATTGCGCCATAACCGGCTGCAGCTCTGTGTCGGCAAGCGCTGATACCACCACAGGCCAGCTGTTTAGCGAGTCCGGAAGATTCTGCTGAAGATATAGCCAAAGTACGGAGTAAAGTCCGTCTCTGGAAACAGATTAGCCATCAAACGCTGCGGAATGGCTATTGTTTACCTTATTAGGTCGAGCGTCAATAGCGGATAGCGATATGAGGGAAGTTTGTCCCCAGCCTTAGCTACCGTTAGCGTAGTCACAGGTCCTGTATTCCGAGCGCTCTGCGTGGTGTTGATCAACAACGGCGTGTTCATGCTCTGCGTGAAGTTGCCAGGTCCACTTGGGACTGGTGTTGCAAGCTTTATGGTCCATGACATCGAATGATCGTCTCTACCAGGGATGGCATTCAGGTAGCTCCAGAAGCCATCTGCAAACTTATGGCCCGCGAGTGAAGCGTCACCCTGGACCTTCATGATTGCGTCAAATATTGTGCTTTTTCCGTCTCCATAGTCGTCCCAATAGTTCACACCTCCGGTTGTAAGTGTCGTGCCGTTCACAACGACCATCTTCGCGTGGTTCCAGCTTACTGCAGGCAACCCGTTTGCTTGAACGTAGTTAAACGCCTTCTGAGCGATGTTCCTGAGAGCAGGGAAGAATTTCTCGAGCAGTTTGAGAAGAGGCTCCTTCGTGCTCTCCTTTTCCACATAGGCCTCCAGTCGTTGAATAAGAACATCAACCCAGCCTGGAAGGTCAAGAGCGCCATCTGCGCCACCAAGCAATTGGGATGCTTTCCTGGAACGAAATGATTACCACACTATCACAGCAAGCCGGAACATGTATCTCACTTGAAATCCGGATTGTACCAGCCAATGTACAATTGTGCCTTTGGATGGGTAAAAGCTGGGGCCCCTTGGACCCAGAAGTTTTGTTGGAACTGCAAGGCGTGTAAGTCATGTACATTCAGCTCGATTTCAATTCTCACTCTCTTCCAGCCATCCCAATTATTGTCGTCGTTCCACCCGTGAATATCGATACCTTGCTCTCCGCTGAGGAGTCGAATCACTGGTGTGACATCGGATGGCAACCTGTTGACGAAGAAACGCAAAGTTCCAAAGATGCCGTTGTCCCCATCATTTGTCCAAAATCCTGTATCCCACCTGCTGAAATTGAGGAAGTCAATGAATATATACTTCTGTCCATTCGGGCTTGTTGATACATTGGGCGACTGCAGGCCTATGTCCAAAGCCTTCGAAATCGCCGATGCAACGACGTTCGGTTCTGGCGGACCTGGAGTCGGATAGTTGTTCCAATTTCCGTACGGCGTGGCAACGTAGAAGTCAAAAGGATCACTCGGTTTGAAGCCCAGTTGATTATTTGCATCCAAATGAAATGAAACGCCTTCCAGAAAGTTCTGAGGATCAAGAGCCGAGAGAAAGTCGTTAAGCTCTTTAAGAGTGGGCGCCATAATGTATATTATGCTCCCCGAATTGCTTGTTCGGAATTGGCCGAACCTGAAAGTCAAGAAAGAGTGAGACTTGATGCAAAGGCAACGCAGTGAATGTCCCCTTATTGTGTCCCACCCAGCTGACCACCTGGATTCCCATGTCTTATATGAACTTACTCTGCACCATTGTGTCGAAGGGAGGCACCATCTACTGAACATGCAGGAAAAGTTGGCAGGCATGAATACGAAGCAACATACTTGGGAATGGCCAGATCAAGTGGTCTGTGATGCAGCATCTGCGAGGCAAGCAACAACCTTGTACACCGCTGCAAATCATCTTCCAAAGCGTACTGCACATTCGAGTGCAAATTCAACAGCTGAGGGTTTAACGATTACTGTAATGAGAAGGTGGAGAAGCGGCACAGATGTGAGATTCGCTAGACTGTCCCTCGTATTTGGGTTTCAACAACGATTGGTCGTAGAGTACGCCCCAGCGTGCTATGAACCAGCTGAAATGAGGCAACAATGCTGTTTACCTGGCATAGAACCCATGAACTGGTTCATGCAAATCGAACAATATTTGAGAATCTGTTGCGCTCCTGGCCGATATGATGTGCTGAGATTATGTGGTGAGCGACCCAGCCAGCCTCCGCGCAACAAGTACCCATGTCAAAAGGCCCGTGCCGTCGCTTCAAGGTCAAGTCTGGACTCTGGAGGCCAAGGGACAAATGTCGATGGCGCACCTGAATCAGCCGTGGTCAACGTATAGCTGTGTGCACGACGTATGTGCCTCCGCCAGTGTCGTGGTGGGATCAAGATGGCAACGGTGCAAAGGGTACCACCCACATTTGTCCTCACGGTTTCACTGTCAGCTGAAAAGACGTCGTCCGGCCGTCAACCTTGCTGAAGATGCAGTGCCGGTGTCTGATGCCTGATTGATGTGGAGGGAGCATGGGTCCGTAGCTCTATCGAAGCCGACAGCGTCGGACGCTGGGCGGACTGGGATACCACTTCTATACAGTAAGTCAGCTCCACTCAACAGCATACACGAACTACGCGGAATTTGCCTACATGGACGCCGTGATGGTGCTGTAAGATATCCAAGCTGGAGTCGTGGTGTCGTGCTCGTGCTCATGCTCCAGCGCGAGTAAAGCAATCCAAGCCTCGCTGTATCGACCGCAAATAGGGCTCGAGTTGAGACCCCTGTTCACGCAGACCGTAACGTTCAGTCTGCAAACTACCAACCTTAAGCATGGTACTCACTATGCCTGGGGCAATCTGCAATAGACTCCTCGACAAGACACGTCACTAAGGAGCCTTGACCCCGTTGACTCCATGCACAGCTGAAGTGTCGGTGGCTTGTTCGGATTGTAGCGCAGCAAGGCCTTGTGTCCGCCATGTCACAAAGGCTGGTGAGAGGATATCGCCGTGGCCCGTCTCTTCAAGCTTGAAGACCTCGATCTCGGGAACCTTTTCACGCTTTCGGATTCGCCAGACACCTTCTTCAGTGACAACGCTTTTCAGCCCTGGAAAAATCAGCCATAGATCTGGCACGATGAGAGGATCACTTGCACTCCAGAAAGCTTGAGGCAACGTTGATGCAGATCTGGCCGTCCCACAGGCCTTTTCCATTCAGTCGGACCTTGTCCGGAATTGCTTGCGTGTCGAGCTCTTCGACGCGCTCCAATATACCTTGAGGCGACCGGTAACCGACAATAATTTTGGGTACTCCAAGCAAAAATGATTGAGCCCAGAATTTCAACAGCTTCCTTTCAAATTTGATCTGTTCGCGCTCATTGATGACAGCAGCGGTGGTCTTCAGTTCGACCCAGTTGACAGGCAAAGACTTGTCGTCTGGCTTGACATCCATTACCGCGTCGACTTCTCCGCCAATAACCATCTTGATCTTGCCGAGGCCAGTACGAACAATAGAACAGTATTGAGAATAATTGCTCACAATTTCGTTTTCGCGGGATTCAATATATTCTCGTGAAGTATTGGACCATGGTTCAGGTAAAAGCGAAACGGTCTCGAACTTGTATCCCCAGAAACTCATAAGGTCTTGGGACATGGCGTTCTTACCGCGTGGTGCCGAGGACTGCTCCTGACGTGAAGAAAGCTTCTTGTCGTGGTTCTCTTCGATGAACAAAGTGTCTTGAAATAATGTCGCATTCATTTCCCACTCGTCCAGTTTCGAGTATGGGGCTACCATGATCTGTCCAAGCCATGAGCAACGCTTGTTGTGGTTGAATCAATATTCACACCTTGGTCATCATGCCTCTCCATGTTATGATGTCTGTGTTGGTCTTGGAACCTGTCTCCGTCTCGTATGCTATAATGGCTTCCAGAAGTGCGTCAAGGTGGTCATCCGCTGAATCATCGAGCTGGCGGAAAGTTTCAAACCCTCTGTTGAGATCGCATGGGAGAATTGGAGGATAGTAGTAGCGAAGACTGGACGCATCTTGGCGATATTTGTGGTCTTCATCGTATGAGAAGAAGGTGATCTCCTGGAAATGGTCAATGGTCGAGTATTACGTCGGAATCGCACATACTCGTGGTCTCCGAATGGCAGTATGCGCATTTGCGAAGTGAGTAAGTGGTTCGATGGGGAATGTATGGTGGTGGTGAGACATTGGCAGTCATAGCGACAATGCTCGAATGTGAGATGTATAGCTGTTGGTGAAACGATTGGTGGTGATTGATGCGATCTATAACATTGTACATGAAAGGCACCAGAGAATAAGAGTCTATCGAATTGTTGTACTCATTGTCAAGGAAAGAAAGCATCGCGGTTCTCCATCACGTGAAGGCGCAACACCCATATTGCGCGTGACGTAGCACATTAAACAAACCGCAAAGAGACCGCGATCGACGACGTGCATGGCTTCCCATACACTGTAGTATGCATTGGCAGAAAATAGGTTGGTAGACACATTGCGTCACTCTTATCGTGTCAGAGATTGCTTCATGAAGGGTCGTTGTCGTCTGTGCTGCTCTCCCTCCTAGTAGCAACATTCGCATATCCATTGCTGCTCAGTATGGCTCCAACAAAACGACCACTCAGTGAGATCGACCACAACGTCAACCGTTCGGGCTCAACCTCGAGAGGAAGACGAAACATACTCAGTCGCCCGAAAAGTGTGCGGAAGTACCTCATGAGCAACAGTACAAAGCGGCACTCGTTGATACGCTCCGAGAATGTTCACTACTAGTCAGTGGGAGCATAGCTGAGCTTGTTGAGAGGCTTCAAGAAAACGATGCAGTAGTGACAAGTACGAAACGAGTAAAAAAGGCAGAAAACAAAAGGGTACGTATGGCCGCAGTTGCAACCTCGAGACGCCTTACTAATTTGTTTAGGCCACTGGCCCTAAGGATGAAGCAAACGAGCATGGGTTCGACTTTAGAGCCATATGCAGACCCGATCTGCGAGATGAAGATATGGAGTATGACTCTGACGATATTGCGGCCGCAGCGAAGAACCGTGAGCGAGAGCGTGAGATCATAGTCTGCAAGAAGCTCGACTGCAGGTGTGAAGATCCAGCCACTAAGCACCCACACTGGCCCTGGTCTATTTCCAGGAAAGCACTCGATATGGTTGCTCAATTTCGGATTGAAGTGCTGCTGAGGGAAGCGGAGGCATGGGATTCGATGCAATATGGTGATCACAGTGGCTATGGGTTCCAGGAGGTCGTTGACAATCATGTGAGTGCTCACCACTTCCTCGATGTGTTGCATACTAATCCCGGCCACAGCTGGTTATGTTTAACAAGGAATTCCAGAAAAAACACCCTTCCCCAGCGGCACTGTGGCCAATAATAGAAGCCTTCGCATTCAACCTTCCAGATGACCGTGCCTATTGGTTTCATATTGACGACGGTGAAGGTCTTTTGGAAACCTTGAAGCTACTTGGCGTGGCAGTATTTTCGACGCTCAGGATCCTGGAAGAACACGACTTGCTACGGGCTGACTCACCTGTCAAGAACGTTGCGCTGGTGCTCGCGTATCTTCGACGTAACATGGAGGATTGGCCAGGGAACTGTACTCCGGAATTTCCCATTGACGACGAGCTTGCATGGTGTGATGCTGCCATTGTTGAAGCACAACATAAAGGAATCGAATTCAAGCTTGCTCCCTGGGGTATTGAGACCAAGCTGAAGAAGGATGGTGTGGGCAAGAGTCGATACAGCGATTATATAAAGACGATAACGGCATGGAAGCAATTAAAGTGGGACAAAGAGGTGAGTTGCCAGGAGCTAAGATGTTCCACGGTGCACATTTGCTGAATTCAACCAGTACAAGACTTATTACAATAAGCACCGGACAGGGAGCACTCTCGGTGGTCGACAATATGTCGTTGCCCCACAGCCTCAGGCCAAGCGCCTCAGGGAGAACGCAAAGGTTGCGCCATGGTATTTAGCTTGAGATATCCTGCAAGAGCATTCTCGTGAGCGCAGTTGTCAATGCAGGAAGCCATGGGTCGCTGGCCAAGTTCAATCTCGAGAAAAAGCTACACTGACACCGATCGTGAAATGCTGAAGTTGTCATCCATCGCGAGGTTGTCCGGAAATGGCGAGCGGAGAAAATGCGGCAAGTTGAGCGTCAGCAGTACGCGATTGGCGCCAAAGTCATGTTCCGGCAGATTTCGCAGCCCTGCCTTTACAGGCTTCTGAAGAACGTGGACGTTCTCACAGGCGAAGAGTTGGCACCATTCCCAGGGACTCCTTGCACCACTTGCCGTGCTCGCACGAGGGTCACCGGGACCGTGTTACAAATTGTATGCACGGACATATCTGCAGAAACTCCTCCGCATGTAAACTTTTGATTTCATAACATTCTCTCATCTTTCGAGAGCTTGCACAGGTCCTTCAGCTGATTTGCCGTAGGATCCTCTGATGATTTTTCTATCCTGATCAACGCCTCGTAGCAGTGAACATCAATCCAATGCTATCCCTTTTGACCCGCCCGTCATTTCGATCCTCATTCATCATCTCGTATTTTCAGAAGCAATATGCTGCGCCATCGCTATGCTTTTCAATCCACATTGGTCTTCATGCACCCATGCATGCGACGACGGAATCAATGTCTCTGTACGCAATTCCACTCATACTGCAATCATGATTAGCCGAGTCCCTTAAACAGTGTCAGACAACTCACCACTCTCCCGTCCTCATCCCCAGTATACACGGCCTGCGGCATGGGCAAAATGCAACTGATTGCAGCACTGACATTTGCTCCATCGTCCCGACTGCTGTCAGCATGATTGAGTTGTCGAATGAGCTCCAATTCAAACCGTCCTCCACGGATGACTTTGCTCCAGATACGAACCTGTCCTCTCTTGTGGCCGGTAAAGATCAGATCTCGTTCCAGCCACTCGTTGCCGGCTCCTTCATAGCACGCGCACGACACAATGCTCTCCCGCAGACGATCTCCAGCATCCTGCCGTAATAGTCGGTCACCGTTCAAGCTGTACACACTGATCTCATGGTCATGGCAGAGCACAATGTTGCCAGTCACGTCGTTGATGGCTGCACAGGTCACAGGTAACTCGTCGTCTAGCTTGCGATTGAATTCGCACCGGTTCAGGTCCCACATCATGACTTGCCCGTCTGTCGACGCCGACAACAACGCATTGAATGACCTCGAAACTGCCAGTACGCTTACTGGTTTGCGATGTCCGAACAGTGTCGCTCGAGGCTGAAGTTCAACGGTCTTGCCAGTCTCAACCACCGACCATACCGCCACTGTGCAGTCCGTCCCTGCCGTAACCAGAGTCTTCGAATCTGTAAATATGGCACAGGACAACTGACCAATGTGCAAATGCTCGAAGAGTCCAATCTGTTTTCGGCCTTCTGCCGTGTAGAACCGCACACTGTTGTCTGAGAATCCCCATTCCATGTACATGTCGAACTCGGGCAGTATGTTGAGTCGAAACGCTCCAGAGCACATTAGTCGGTCCAGTTTCCATGAATAGCTCATAGATGCAACCTTCTCTTCCATCTCCAAGAGCGTCGAGGGAACTCGTGTCAATGACTCGGCAGCAGTATCCAAACGTTTGTACCGATGCCGGATATGATCCCGCGCTGGATGCGGTCTGTTAAAAACTTGATACGGTGTCTGTCCGAAATTGTGGATGACACCGATCGTTGCCAGCCGCTCTCGAGGGTCCGTGATAGTATCGAGATCTCGCGCACCTTGGTAGGAGAGATAGTGGAAGACATTCACCGCTTCCACGGCGGCTTCGCCCTTTTGCTTGCCGCCAAAGATCAAGTCGATCCACTTGTGTAGGTTGCGACTCACGTGAGGGCTTTCGAGGGCTTCACGTTGTTTGGCTATGAATATTCGAGGGTCTCCCTTAGCCCATGGCGGAAGCTCAACATTCCCAATTGACTTGGTAGAGTTCTGCCTGGTCCCAAAGTCGAAATTGTTCACATTGGTGAGGAATTCCGGCAAGTAGTAGAATTCTGGAGTAAGTTCACGCACGTCGGTTGGGATCAAGCGCGAGGCGGACTTCCAGGCACCCTCAATGGAGAAGAACATGCGGTCCGGATGATCGAAGGTACCACCTTGTAGCAAGAGGTAGGATTTGACGAAAGGCTGAAGCCGGATCAGATAGGAAGTCACAATCATGGCTGATGAGTAGTGAGTTCCATAATGAAATGCCGGCGTGTTGCTGTCACCCATTTCAGCCAACGCTTGGTATCTTTCTCGAAATTGTCTTTCTCGCTCCATCGTTTGACAGCCCATGGGTTTGGACAGATCACGGAAGGTTCTTGGATCCGTCAGATTCAGCTCTTCGCTTGTGTAGTCGGCAATGACCCATGGAAAGACGGGATACTGTGTCAAGTCATTGTATGTTCTTCCAGCCATGGTGTTGATGAGCATCAGGTAATGGAAATTGGACATTTCTCCTTTCTGCCATTTGCGCGTGGCAGCGAGAGAGCTCGATTGTTGCCCAAACACATTGGCAAATTTCGAACCCAAAGTTTGTGGCTCGTCATCGACACTCTTCAAGGTCTCATATCGCCACGCTGTTTCCGGGTGGGCCGCGCTCAATGCAGCTGGTGATGGCGCTTTGGCCGTAATCAGGCTGTGCAACTCATTCCGCTTTTGTGGTGAAAGCACCGTCAAGAGATAGCTTCTTCCATCACTGAAGAACATTTCGATGGCCACATCACGGAAGAGGAAACGTCGTTTAGACACGCTGATGATCTCCGACCACTTCCAACTTCGTGTTCCGTGCTCGTCACCACGTGCAATGGGCTTTCGGTCGACGACATCACGACCAGAAATCATACGCACGTAAGGATCACGTTCCTCTTCCGGTGCCTGCCAGACATTCACAATTTCGCCATCAATCCGCTGGAAGAAATTATCGAGGAGATAGATGTTGTCCTTGCCCAGAATGAGCAGGCCTTCGACGGCTTCGAGTCCAAGTACGCGAGAAATATTCGCGACATGCTTCACTTGGTCTCCTCGATGAAGACTTCGCATCACCTTCCGGTTTTTGTCCTCAAAGTTGTCCATCTCCGCGTTAGGATCTTCCACCAGTTCGAAGCTTTCCTCTTCTTCGACAGCCTCAGTCTCTTGAGGGGTGCTGTGTTCATCGCCTTGATCTTGGCTTTGCGCTTCATTATCCTGGATCTGTGGGAATGGCTCGGAACCACTGTTTGCTTGCTCGGGCGTCGCGACCATAGGTGTAATTCCCCCAGGAGTGACGCCGATCGCCTCGGCCGTTGATAGCTTGGTACTTCTGGTATCAAGTCGCAGCTGCATCGTTTCAGACCCTTTCCGTTTCGGTTGCTGTTCACTCTCTGCCTTGCTGAAATCTTCGTGCAGTCGTATGCGCATTCGATTGCGTCCTTCAGTTTGATCGAGTCGCCATTTCCGGTCTTTCTCGACATGGAACAGGCCGCCAGCTCTGCTAGTGTCTCTTTGCATTCGATTGAAGCTGGCTTCAGTATAGACGAGGTCGTCTTGCTGATCTTGCAGCAGTCTCTGATTCTTGAGATATTCTGAGGTGTAGATATTTGCGGTCCAGTTCTCAAATGCAAGTTCGTGTCTGCGAACGAGCTCGTCGTGATCCGCTTCTTCTTGTGCCCACTGCTTTACTCTTTCTCGTCGACGAGATATTCTCATGCGTCCGTTTTCTTCTGTTCGTTTGTTCTCACTCGCAACGAAAGTGTCCCATTGCCTGGAAAGTGTATCGAAGAACAAAGAGTCCAGTGCATCTCTATGCTCATCCACCCAGTATAGGAACGTCTCGTTGTCAAGCTCAACCACTTTGGCAAAACTCGCGGCAAGGCCTTTCTGCTCAGTGGTATCTGTGTAGCCGAATATTGCCGCTGCTTCATCCGGTTTCTGTACAAGTATGATCCTCCACAGGTTCGCTGCCGTCTGCCGCACGCTGTCGCTTGAAGAGATCAGGTTGGCATAGAGCAAATAACAAACGAGTTGCAAATGAACAGATTGGGTCTCCTCGGCAGACAGCAGGACCGTTTGCCAGTAAGTGAGCTTCTCAAGGAATGGTAATGCTTCGTCATCTTGGATAGAAGACAAGCTCAGGAGCACTGTGCGGAAAACCACAGCCCGAATGACGGTGACTGTTTGTGCACAAAGACGTACGCTCTTCATTTTGGCAATATCCGGGCGTTGCAGATACTCCAGGATAGACCCCGACAGATCCAGCACAGAGTCTGCGCCACCAATGAACCAACCTTCGAACAGGGCCTCCTCCAAATGGGTGAATAGTCTTGCCAGGTTGAGGAGCACTCTTGGTTCGGTCAAAACCTTTTGATCCAAGGCTATCTGGTTGGACAGCTGTGAAAGTGTGTTGCGTAAAATCCACGTCTCGAAGTATGTCTGGTGTTCGATGAACCCTGGTGGAGTTTTCAGGAACAAGCCAAGTCCCGGGAAATCCTTTCTCACGAGTATTTGATCCATGAAGACTGATATGACGATTTCGAGCAGGTTCTGCACGATTGAATGGCCCTCATTGAGGTCGGGCATTTTGCCAACAGCGGAGCTCGAACCGGCCACTTGAGACAGCTTCGAACCATTCCCGTTTTGATGAGCATGCTCTCGCGTTACTAGTACATAGGACGATCCTCTCCGCAATGTCTTACCTCTAGTAGCTGTGGAGGGTACTTCGGCCTCAGCAACCCAAATGATCGGCGAAGTGGTCGAGAGCGGATGAAGAACAACATCTGCACCTTCGAACGAAAGCGTCGAATCCCGAGCGTCCAATTCTGTCCTCGCCTCAACTATGTCGGAGCCAACGACTACAGGAAACAGAACTGCCAGGAGTTGTTGGATGTACACTGAAGTTGCTGCAAAATCTCGGAATTTGCGGGACCGTGTATGGAGATCTGCCAGGAAGTGAACAACGGTATCGAAAGTCTCGACATGCTGGCTTGTGACAATGGTCAATAGCGGGTTGGGTGGAGCCATTGTTGACATAGAGAGTCGTTGCGGCGGCTGGTTCAAGTCTTCCAAAGGAGGTGCAAGTTTCGAGTTGGCCTGATAGTGCCTTGACGATATTATGGTCTTGAGACCACTTTGTAGCATGCCCATGATAACCTCAAGGATTTCTGGGTGCACAACCGATAGCTCCTTTTTACCTCCGAAGATGTCAACGAATCCGAAGAGGTCGAAACTCCTGTCCAGGTCAAGGTTGCACACATCCAGATCAAACAGTATGGCAAAGCATATAGGCCACAAAGCAGGAAGATGCCACCATCGCTTCAAACGATGTGCCATGATCGTGAAACCGGACGTCTTAGACGTATCTTTGAATTTCTTGACATAAATGTCTCCATGTACAACCAGTAGTCTCGCCAGTATCTTCATGGATAGGACCACCACTTCAGGAGATGTCTCTGAAAGCAGATAAAGCAGCCACTTGTTGGTGACCGTCTTCGCGAATTTCTTGATCATGGTATCGTCGTCTTTGCGGCACAATAAATCCGCACACAAGCGTAGCATTTCCACACCAATTTCGAAATGTGTTAGCATTGGAGTCGATTCGTCTTTCATGCTGTGAGAAGAACCACCAGATGAACTCCGTTGTCGTCCCTCTCTTCGAGTCGGTTTCCGTAACTGGAGCCCTGTGTTACGCTTGTTGACAGAGAAAGTCACAAATAGGGCAAGTGAACGCAACGTCTCGGCTGACAGGAATTGAGGCAGAAGGACTCTGAAGGCCGCCATGTACGTTTTCATAATCGCTTTGGAGACCGGCTCTGATTTTAAAGCTTCCATTAGTCGTTTCAAGACTCTCATTCTGGAAAGTCTCTTCAGATTGAACCGCTTGTGTTCACTTTCCTGGGCAAGCACCATGAATTGTTCAAAATACAATTGCTGAACCGGGAGCGGGCCACACCTCCAGATACTGCTGTCCGCTACCAACACCTTGTAGGCAAGAGGGTTGTTGATGACAGACTTCGTCGGGTTGTCGAAATCATACCCGGTAAAAGATAGGATGGATTTGAAGACCCTGAGTGACAGCGCGTTCCTATCGAGCCGAGAAGTTGGGATCGCAAATCCGTTCTTTCCTCCTTCTCCACTATTTTGCGTCGAGACAAGCAGTTTGTCTTTCAAGAGCATCGCGAGGATAGCGTAACCCCCATCTCTTTCCATAACCTCACTATTTCTCCAGCTGTGACAGACAGTTTCCAGGAGGATGTCGACCGCAAGTGCGACTTCATCCGTCGTTCGAGCACGTTGTATCAGCCCAAGTCCGACGGCACCACAACCTCCTAAGCGCCAGCTGGCATCATCCAAGGAATGCGGCACCGCTACGGTAGGATCTCCCATGAGCAGAAGAACGCCACGAGCTTGAGTCAGTGCATCATTGATTGCAGGGACTGCGCCATTAACCGCAACAGCATTGGTTCCTGAACGTGTATAGGCGACCAAGTTCTTCGCCGCCAGCTTTGATAGCGATTTTACCAATTGTGTCTCATCAATGTTGTTTCTATCGTCATTGTCGAGAATGCCTGCGGGAGAAATATTGACCAGAATCTTATCCTCACGTACAAGGTTACTAGCCTTATGTCGGATTGCCAAAATGAGTTCTGAATGTTCTTCTTTACCGGGATGTAATGTCTCATTTCTCAGATTCAAAGCGGCAGAAGCCTGGTATGTTTGGAATGAACCAAGGCAGTCTTGAAAGTTCCCATGATACTTCGGACCCAGGTGATAGAAAACAGACACGAGGTCGTCGCTGATTGTGTCTTGAAACAAAATCGCTGAGCCTAACGACCACTTTGACCTGCAAACTGTGCCTGTTGCATTAGGCGCCAAATCTTGAGGCGTGCCGAAGAAAGCCTGGACTTTTGGTGTACTTTCTCCATGCTCAGTCGAGGGGACTGCAGGGTAGTTGGCCTTTTGTTGTTCTAGGAACTCGCCGTCGACGAAGAGGAAAGCCTTCGAAGATGATGTCGTTCTCGGTCGCTTGTGTACCACACAGATATGGTACCAGCGATTTGGTTCAAATCGTACCGACTTAAACCTGATGCTAGGTCGGGTGCCTTGAATCGCAGTCTGTAGAATTAGCTGGTGCGTGTCTTTCTCGAGATAAGCCAAGATGAAGCAACTCTGGCTCCTATCGAAAGCACCAAAAAGGGTAGTATGTGCTTGGCTATCGAAGGAATCGAACCGTGCCCAAAGACTCAAGGTGTAACCAGCAGTATCGAGAGGTGGGAATGGTCTGCCAAGGGTTGCCAACTCGGCTGAAGCATGGCCTTGTTGAGATAGGTCAAACTGAATGCTAGGAGGTTGTCTTGAGGCTCGGATAGCCTCAAGAAGAAATGCTGCAGCATCGTGGGACATAATTGCCTGCTTGTACAGGTAATGAGCATCCTCCAAGCTTGATACACCTTCCTGGCAAAGAACAAGGGCGGCTTCTTTGAACAAGGTCCTCTCAACGATTGCGAGCTTTTCTTCAAATACTAGTCTCAGGATCGCAGTAAGAGCTCCGGCCGTATGGGCAGCGACAATGTTGTGTCTTGATATAGAAAGAACTTCCTTGAAACTGATTGGCATCCCCAGTCGAATTAGTCGTTGTGGAATGCTTCCTGCCTTGATGCCAACACTCCAAAGAGCAAGGATAATGGTAAGCATATCAGGCAATGCCAGATCATCGACACTGGACAGAGACTTCGCGATTGCGGCACGGACAGCGTTGACTGACTCGTCCGAAAATGGCTTCGCATTTTCCACTTTGACAGATCGTTGGGCAGTGGTGTAGATATCATCCATCACCTCTACTCCCGCTGCTGTGGCGAACAGTACACCGAAGAATTGTTCGACATGGACCTCGTTTTCACCTTGACATGATAGAATGGTGAGAATCTGCTCCAACGTGCATTGTAGAGACTGCCAGCCACCACCGTCCACTTTTGTTCTGAAGTACCTCTGATTCCCGTCGTGACCCTCCAACGCGGCACCTACAACAGCGAACCATTGTGAAAGAGTCTGAAGAAAGCTCTTCACGTCGGCTGGAGAGGTGTTGTCGGCCCCATAACTGTCGACCAGCGACCGCAGTAGTCTAAGCAGCGCTTGCAAACCACCTGCCCGTCTGAAGCCACTTTTCGTGCCGTGCAGTTCACCGTCATCCTTCAAGAAGTGCCGCAGTTGTTGCAGGATAGCAGACTGCTCAATGCCACTCTGGAGCGTTTCCAGTGATGTACGATCAAGGTTGTCCAAATCCTTCACTAGACCGGCAATCTCTTTGTCCTCCGGACGGAGTATGTCAGCGGTTGAGACAGAACGCCCGCGTGTCTGTACAGTGAGCCCCGTCATGTTCTAGCCACCTCTTATCTGGCCGTGACACCGCCGTTCGTGTTTGAACGCTCCGCATGAGGACCGCTGGTGAGGGAACGCTTCAAGGTAGGGTCTTAGGACGGCAGGACCATTATCTGGTGCATTGGGTGTATTGATTCTTTGACGAGTGTGTACTCTCGTCTCTTTTGGCCGGGGTCTCCGGGAATCTTCAGGTTACAATGAAGTGAACTTTTCGTATACTGCAATAACGGAATGATAGAAGAGTGAGTGCACAAGTGAGCAACTCGCTTTACCTTCTGTTTCAATGTCAATCAATGTGTACAAGTCTCTACTCTGGAATTGATCGCTTGAATGCTGCACGATACACGATATTCAGGAACTGCGCTTCAGCGGAGTTTACTGCGGTGGCCGAGATGACGTCTCAGCACACATGGGCTGACTGCGCAGCAGCAGAAGAGCACAGAGCATGTTTCAGCGACGTGGCCCCAAAGATCATTATCAAGTCTATATCTCGTCTCACCACACAGAAAAGGTGTCGTGTGCAGTGTTGAGTGCTCTTATCTATCAATATGGAGTGCCTCGGACAATACATTAGTAAATATGTGGCTGGTGCTGTGGTCTCGCTATCATCGTCATTGATTGTGATGGGCTGCTAATAGCCGTGAAATAGCTTGGAATATTTGGCTTTATCGAGGCTGTTTCCGGGGTTGCAGGGTCATGTGCTGGCCTGGCTGCAGGCGCAGCGCAGGTGAGGTGGGGGGTTTCCGTTCCTGGAAGTCACATCATCTGCTATCGGGTATGGCTCATGCGCCCCATCTACAGTATCAGCAGGCTGCCATCTATCCAATACGTTTACGTCTCGGCGCCTTCGTCCGTATCTCTCCAACGATAACCATCTTCCTCTTCCCATTACTCTTTATCACCCTCCATCCCATCATCTATCTTGTCTTGTGTGTTCTTCTTCCATCGTATCGTCTCTAGTTCACGCTCTGCTTGTCAAGCTGATCAGAGCTTCCTTTCCTCCACAGCCACCGTCCTGTTCCTGACCATCGCAACCATCTCCCGCAGCTTATCAGGATGAAGTTCCTCGGTCTCGCTGTCCTCCCTCTCGCAGCGGCAGGTCCGCTCCTCATCGACACCATTCATAAGAATGCTGCTCCTGTTATCTCCTCCTCCAACGCAAAGGAGATTCCCGACTCTTACATGGTGGTCTTCAAGAAGCACGTCACCGAGCTAGATGCTGCTGCTCACCACTCCTGGGTTCAAGATGCCCACTTGTCACAAGAGACACGCAAGCAAGAGCTACGGAAGCGCGGCCAAAGTGTGTTCTCTGACGATACCGTCTTCGAGGGCTTGAAGCACGTTTACAACATCCCTGGCGGATTCTTGGGATACGCTGGTCACTTCGACGAAGATGTCATTGAGCTTGTCCGCAGGCACCCAGATGTGAGTCCGGCCATGTTTCATCCACTCCCGTCTGCGTAATAGGCCATTATGAGAAGCATGATGATTTGGCTAGTTTCTTCACACCTGTCACTTGCCTCATTACCACTTCTTTGCCTGTTATCGCTGCTTATCTTGACCGAATACATGCTCACGTGCTCGATTGCAGGTTGAATACATCGAGCGTGACTCCGAGGTCCACACCCTTAAGGAGGTTCCATCCCTGGAGAAGAATGCTCCTTGGGGTTTGGCCCGTATCTCTCACCGTGATGCCTTGAGCTTCGGTAACTTCAACAAATACCTCTACACTAACGATGGTGGTGAGGGTGTTGACGCCTACGTCATTGACACTGGCACCAACGTTGAACACGTTGACTTCGAAGGCCGTGCCAAATGGGGCAAGACCATTCCCCAAGGTGATGAAGATGCCGATGGAAATGGCCACGGCACTCATTGCTCTGGCACAGTTGCCGGCAAGAAGTTTGGTGTTGCAAAGAAGGCCAACGTCTATGCCGTCAAGGTGTTGAGGTCCAACGGCTCCGGCACCATGAGTGACGTTGTCAAAGGTGTCGAGTGGGCTGCGACCGCGCACAGCGAGTCAGTCAGTGCTGCAAAGAAGGGAAAGAAGAAGGGTTTCAAAGGCAGCGTTGCCAACATGAGCTTGGGTGGTGGCAAGTCTAGAATCCTAGACCTCGCCGTTAATGCTGCTGTTGATGCTGGTCTCCACTTCGCTGTTGCTGCCGGCAATGACAACGCCGACGCTTGCAACTACTCCCCTGCTGCCGCCGCGAAGGCTGTCACTGTTGGTGCATCGACTTTGGCTGACGAACGTGCCTATTTCTCCAACTACGGCACCTGCACTGACATCTTCGCTCCCGGTTACAACGTGCTCTCTGCCTGGATCGGAAGCAAGTATGCTACCAACAGCATCTCTGGTACCTCCATGGCATCTCCACACATCTGTGGCCTTCTCGCCTATTTCTTGTCTCTCCAACCTGCTAACGACTCGTCTTATGCTGTTGCTGAGATCACTCCCAAGCAAATGAAGGCCAACATGATCAACATTGCCACCGAGGGTGCTCTGACTAGCATTCCAGAGGACACCGTCAACCTTCTTGCCTGGAACGGTGGTGGAAAATCCAACTACTCTGAGATCATCAACGATGGTGGCTATACTCTCAACAAGGGTTTCTCCACCGAAGAGTACATCCACGAGAAGGCCCACGAGCTCAAGGCTGAACTCAAGCGTGTTGCCGCTGAGCTTGAGGCTCTTATTGAGAAGGCCTAAGCGCACAGTCATATAGCGTGTCAATAAGCCACGGACATTTGATATGGCTATTTTCAGCCATAGGGCTGGATCGCATTGTTTCTGGGCAGAGGGCGTCATCCTATACTGGGGTGGACTGGCATGGTTAGGACGTGATGGCTATTGTTATAGCCCCGGAGTAGTGATCTCATTGTATCCGACCTTTAAAAGGTCTTTTTGCTCACATACGATCGTCTCAATGAACTCATTAAAAAAAATTATCCGAGTCTTAATTGCTTTTTCCCTGCAACTTCTGGCGCATGCTTGCTTGACAAGACCAGCTGATGCCAGCATTACACTCAATCACCAGAACCATTGCTATATATTGCAGCTAGGTGGTGGGCGGCCTTCCAGATCAGTTGAATTACCAGGACCTGATCCGTTTGGCTTCAAGACAGTGTTCGTAAAACCCTAGAGACCATGAGGTAGCAGATAGCTGGTGATGGTGTCCAGCAATTCAAGAAACTGAGTAGTTATCTACACTAGATCTACCAACACACTCAGTAGAATGGCAATCATATACTCTTCCGTCTTCGCCTGCCTTTCCGCCGCCTTAAGAAGCTAGTTCTCTCATCGCACTCATCGTCCGTTGCTTCACCATCATAAAATCCAGGAGGCATAACACCCTGTTTTCCGAATCCTTCCTGCTCCTCAAGAACATCCACATGCCTCACAACCCTGGTGTCAATCTCGTTCCTAAACACATAATCCGGATCGGGCTCCCTCCAACCATACTTGATTCGCATATCGGGAAAGACTTCTGAAATCTCGTCCCCGGAAAGCAAGCAGCCCTTTCCGCCCAGTTTATCTACCAGAGGCCGCAATAGTCTCGCCGTACTAAGACAACTCTCGTCCCGAATGATCGCGGTATTCGACCATATAATCACACATATACTCGCGATTAATTGCACAAAGGGAACCAGTCCCAAGATCGTGCCCGCCCACTGCCACTCTACGTCGACCATCTGCGCGGTGACAGGGTACCAGCCCGTCACATTGATTCTGAGACCATTGTAATCGAGCGCCGCGACAGCCTCGATACTGAATTCCATGACCCGTTGGGCTATTTGGTATGCGGACGTGGTTCCGTCGGGACTCCAGTACGATTGGGACGTGTAGCGCACATACTGGTAGAGATCGCCGTCGGTGTAATTGAAGCCTGTCCAACCTATTGCACCGGCCATGATACTGGCTTGTTCGTCCTCCATTTCAAAGACGTCTTCGGTCGCCGCGGTTCCGGGGTACACGTATTGCTGATACCCCTGGACGTTGGAGAGAGTGTTGTTGCAGGTGAAGAAACTTGGTTTTGGGACGGTGGCGCCGTTGGCAGACTGTAAAGCCATGATCTGTGAGCAGCGCGGGCCGCATGTTGAATTTAGGACGCCGATATATGTCATTGCGCCGGGACCGACGCCTGGGACGTCCAGTGTTGTGCGTACGCCGTGGTCGTCGAGGTAGGTGACGAAGTTGTCGGTGCCGTTGCCGCCGTTGAGGACGGTGTGCGACGTGCATGTGCCGTTGATGGTGATGGTGCGCCGCGAGAGAAAGGTCAATTGGTTGTTTTGTATGTTTTGATCTTGGAAGGCGTAGGTCATGGTGTCCCAGTCGGCGCCGTTGCCGTAGACAGTTGGTGTGCCGGGTGTGCCGTACAACCAGGGACCTGTTTGGCCTGGCACGGGGCCGTATATGAAGTTGTAATCTTGACCTTGGATGCCGAATGAGTTGGCAGAGCCTAGTTCCGCATCGAACTGGGGGCTAGGAGAGGACCAGATGTCGCGGATGTCACTTAGATTCGCGACGTTGACGATCCCGAATTCCCGGCCAGGATAGTGCGATGTGTTGAGATTGTAGGTCAAGCCGAGGAGTGCGACCAGGACTTGCAGAAACATGTTGATGCCGAGCCATATCACGCAGAGGCGCTGTGTGCGATTCAGGAGGAACCAGGCTCGTCCTTTTGTTCTGGCTGCGCGGAAGAGACTGACTACTTTACGCAGACTCTCGCATTGCATGAGGAGATCGAATTCCTCGAGCGATCGGTATTTGGACGCTAGGAGTCGCCATCGGAACATGGATGCGAATTCTCGCAGCGTGCTGCTTAGGTTATTGCCCAGGAACAGTGAGAGGAGAACGATCAATGCGTTGAACAGTTTGATTTGGCTGACGGACATGACGAGGAGTTTGCTGAAGCCTAGGAGACAGGCGGCGAGTAGTGCGCATAGGATTGTGGTGATTGACCAGTGGAACATTGTCTTCCAGAAGAGTCGGCGTCGTTGACGGTCCGGTTTGTATTCGCGGACGGTTTGCGACGGGACGTCTAGATGATTTTTGGATACGGAATGGCGCCATGGTTGTCTTGACCGTCCGACTTTGGGGCTGGATAGTCGACTTGGGGTTTGTGAAAGTGTGCTGCCCCAGGAGTAGGAGAAGGCTGGCACGAAATTGCCTTCAGAGATGGGTGATAATGGCGACCTTGGGGTGGTTATGTCGGATTTCTCCATCCTGTGCTATATCTTGATGCATGACTTTATCGGATCCGGTCACAGGCGCAGGGTTCGCATGGAATACGAACACCGCATACTGCGGTATAGTGTTTGATGATCAAGGTGAGTTCAATGAGGTTGAAGAAATTGTTGTGGCGTGAGTTTGTCCTCTGAGGCGCTCGAGCCGTCTCTGTGAACCTTCGGTGGTCGCCATGGATGACGGTGCGCACAGATGGAAGTAACATTAGACTTTGGGTGAGAGTTTTCCATTGTACGAGCAGAATCGCAAATGGTGGCTTGCGGTGGTCCGGGTCTCAGACTCTCAGCCGTGCTCGATTTAGACGATTGTGCCAATAGATTCGTTGATCTGAGCGTTCGAGACTCGTGTTTCTCCCCAAAGGGTGTGTGGGGTATCGTTTCTGATATTGCAGCACCATATTCCATACTGTTTCGGAAACGGCAAGCGACTATTACCCAATAGAAGTAGAGACATGAAGATATCTGGTGAAAGTGGCGGGTGATAAGACTGTACCTCGCATGGCCTGTGCTCCAAACAAAGTTCTCCACGCTCTGGATCTCCGAACATGAAAGTCAGCTACATGCTCAAGTCGACATTATGAGAGGCTTGAACAACCTGGAAGATATATAAAGTTCCCATGTCATGTGTCTGCATGACATCTAGATTCGAACCAAGAAGAATACCCAACACTGCACGATCGAATAGCGCCTTGCAGCAAGAATATCAGTGTCGATCCCATTAGACCAAATAGCCAGTTTCGATAAGACGCGAAATGAGACGATGTCGGGTCTCCCAGGTTCCAATCAATTGCAGCAGCTGGGACCGTTGGCATGGCTATTCGCATGACCATTCGTTGCTCCGTTGGTAAGCACAGAGGCCTCGTTCTTGTTCGAAGGAACGTCGATTGCAGGGTTCTCGGTGAAGAAGTCGGCCGGCTTGATGTTTAGCTGGTGGATCTCAACGGGCATGACAGGCCAATCCTCGACTCTAGGGTTGTGAGTCAATCCAAAGACATTCCAGACTACCACGTCTTCGTCCTCAATCTTGTCATTCCGCTTGACCGCATCAGCCACGCCGCCGATCTCGTTCTGGGATTGTAGCGTATAGCGACCCGCAGCATAAAGCTCGCCGTCCTGATGTTTCGTCACCCACACGTGATGATGGGCGAATAGTGCACGTTTCGATTGCACAGAGTCCGGATCGGCAAGAAGCAACTGTGTCGCAGCTGGTGTGAACTTGTAACCGACTGGTTTGCCGCTGATTGGATTCGTTTTGTTCGTGTTGATGATTTTGACAACGCGGTTGTGCAGGGGTGCGGCGTCCAAGTGCTGGCTTTGGTCGAGGACTTTCTGCCGCACTTCATAGAAGTTGCCTTTGGGGTTGGTTTCCTTGTTCATTGGTGCCCGATGTGATTCTTCAACGAGCACTGTGTTTTCGTATCCATCAACGGCCGGATCGATGCGGACGCAGAAAATGTGCTGGTGGTTCTGTGCTAACGCACCAGGTGAGACAACATTGCCATAGGCACTGGTCTTGCCAGGATCGATGTTAACCACGGACACAATACCAGTGGCCCGGGTCTCGACCGTGATGCCTCCGGCCTGGTCAAACTTGTAAGCGAAGACATACTCGTAATTGGCCAGAGTAATGATGAATTGGACGACAAGCTCGCGCGACCTGGTAACGACCGCACGTCCTGTCCGCCAATTGGTGTGTTTCCAGCCAATCCCGTTGTCTTGTTCATGCAGGCAGACTACGTTCGGGGCCACCTTCGCAGTCCCATCTTGTACAGTGGTGACGCCGTCAAAGTACTTGATCACACCGAGACAGTCGCAGCCAAGAGAGAGGTTGTTGGCAGCATTACCTACCGATCCATCACCGAAGTCAAACGCTTGCTTTCTGGGAAATGGTCCGCGTGGATCGGCGTATGGTACAGTCATTTCACTCATACTGAGTCGATATAAGACACTTCTCCCTGCGAAATGGACGTCATGAATCGTAGCTCCTTCACGTGGGCTACAGAGTCTGGGTTAGCAAAGCCATGGAGAAGACTGAAAGTGGGACTTACTTGAAACCGACTCTAAATCTCCAATTCTGCCATTCGACAAGCTGTCCGTCAACTGTGAAGGACGGTCCTTCGGGCTGTAGTACATTCAATGGTTTGAGGTTCTTCCGTGTTCCGTTTTTCAGCAACTCAGGTACATATTCGGACGAAACGCAGTGATCAATGATATTTCTCGAATGCGTTTTGGCATCCAGACTGTCGCCTTTTCCGCCCGTTGCAAGTCGGTCGATTCGTACGATCTCTTGCTTGTGAAAGTCCAGGACCGGTATGAATGGTAGCGGGTAGGCATAGAAGTTGGAATCGGGGTTGCCAGATCGCGTGTCCTGGGCAAAACACAACCCTTGAAAGTAGCGTTTGTTCTCTTCCTCGGGTGACATGCCACCATACGGCCAGGGTTCAACAATGATCTCAAACCCTTCTGGAAGTGTAAACTCGGTGCAGACATCTTTGAACATCTTCGAGGACTTGCAAACTTTGACAAGCACATCAAACTCGTCCCTGGATTGCTGTGAGTGGGTGCATTCAAGATAGGTAGCTTGGGACATACATTGTCAGTCCGGCATGCTGGTTCTCGTCGACCACGGCATGAGACGTTTCTTTCTTTTCGTCCAGGTCGATCACGGACTCATGGGAATAGGGAATCCTGTCAGAACCGATGACATCGTATTGTACCAAGGCAGTCCTGTGAGGTCGCACTGCGTCTTGTCCGGCGTGCTCGGCGGTGAGGAATACAATGAGTTGTCCCTTGGGTGGCTCCTCGAGGTAAATCTCGCGAAAGCTGAGAACAGCATCTGGGTGTAGGCTGGCGACAACATCACGAGCAAGGGTGGTCTCCTCAATGGAGAGAATATCTAAAGGGTGAGGTGTCATTGTGCTTGAATG
This sequence comes from Exophiala sideris, assembly GCA_000835395.1. Lineage (NCBI taxonomy): Eukaryota > Fungi > Ascomycota > Eurotiomycetes > Chaetothyriales > Herpotrichiellaceae > Exophiala > Exophiala sideris. The sequence goes on along the minus strand of KN846954.1, from coordinate 1,189,941 downwards.
GGAGTGTTCGTTGGAGGATGAATGGTGGTGAATGGATTTCACTAAGAAGACATCGAGAAGTAGTAACGCTTTTATACCTGGTGCATCATGCGAACCATATGAAGATACTTTCCTGATATCCACGACCAAACCCTTTCGTCTTATTTTCTTATCAACAATGGACACATATCGCCTGGATCAAGCGAGCCTGGACATGCGGAAGATGCTCCAGCAGGTGAAGGCGGTCGAATAGAAACCCTGTCGGGGCCTTGAAGAAGACGTCGACAGTCACGATGGCCGGCAAGAGCTTCCCAAATGGGCTGGATCAAGATATCGAAGATGTGCTTGGAACTCTACCTTCGAGACGTCCGTGGGCTTGAATTGTCATCTCCGGGGATGTCCATCCTCGAATCTCCGGAGAAGAATGGAGGTGTGTGTATAACCACCGTTGTTGACCCTGATATGGTATTGGAAAGACGTCCAAAAGGTTGAAAGGCGGCCCTTTTCCAGAGGCGAAAATTGAGGTCGGAGCGCAAATATGGCTGATTGGTTGGTATCAGCGAGAGCGGAATTGATCCTTTCCGCCTCCGCCAACAACTTTTCCTTCCGCTGCTTCAACCACGAACTGTCCTTCTGACTTGCTGGAATTGTGCCCGCTCTTCTGGCTGGAAACTAGCACTGATGAGGTCTTCTTCAGCGAAACCTTTTGCCTTGCCTTCCTGAAGCAGCTTTTGTTGACGTTGCTGTCCACGCATCGGCGAAGGGGCCAGTCAATCATGGTCGCCTAAGATCCCCAGGTTCCGGCCCAAAACCATACTTGCGGAGAATATGGCCTTTGTGGCTCGACGCACGGTGCATTGTCGCAACCCTCCATTCAGGGTTTGGTCAAAGTGATTTGGTCAAGGTGAGGTTTGGATCCGCTCAAATATGAGGTATTCCCATCAGCTGCACTCCATTACTCTAGTTGTTCTCCATGTTTATGTCTTTACGACTACTGCATACACCGCACCATGAAACAAGATCAATCTTTTGAGAGTCTCCAAGAGCCGAGAATGGAGCGTGATGTTAACGACAGGCGGTCTCTGAATGATGAACAGCTCCTCGCCTCTCTCGGTCATAAGCAGGAGTTGCGACGAGAGTTCTCCATCTGGTCCCTTGGTTGCCTGTGCCTGTGCTTGATGGCCACCTGGGAGGCACTCTCATCCGTCGTGGCAGCTGCTTTGATCAGTGGAGGTGCACCATGTCTCTTCTACAACTAGTATGTCTCATCAAAGTGCCAGCCGCATCGCGTCCTCGTGCTGACATGGTTACAAGCATCATATCTTTCCTCGGGACATTGGCAATTGCGGTCTCTCTCGGTGAGATTGCAAGCATCTGGCCTACTGCGGGAGGTGAGTCAACCTCAAGATCAAAAACATAGCGATATGCTGAGAGATTCAACAGGCCAATATCACTGGGTTGCCGTTCTTGCCCCAACGAACACAAGAGGCATCGCTTCATGGTTTACGGGCTGGATTTCTGTGGGCGGTCAAACGGTCCTCACAGCCTCCGCTGCGTTCGCTGCCGGCCTCCAATTCCAAGCACTGATTACATTGAATCAACCTGATACATATGTGCCTCAGCGATGGCAAGGAATGTTATTCTACTGGCTCATCCTTCTCTACGCGGCCGTAGTCAATATTTGGGGCTCGAAAATTTTGCCGCATACAAATCTTGTCTCTGGTAAGTGCCACTGGTCGGCAGGCTGGCTAGAGATGAAGGCTGACATAGCGTAGGTGTACTACATCTCGTCGGATTCGTTGCGATCGTGGTCGTGCTTGGAGTCATGTCATCCAAACATTCCGCTCAATACGTCTTTGTCGATGTCAACAATTCCAGTGGCTGGAGCAACGACGGCGTCGCCTGGCTTGTTGGTCTCCTCAGTTCTGTGTACCCATTTCTTGGGTGAGTCCCGCTCTTCTTATTACAATTCCTCAAGTGTGCGAGCTAACACACCCCCCTCAGGTATGACGCCGCAGCTCACTTGGCCGAAGAGCTTCCTAAACCTAGCCGGAATGTCCCGCTAGCAATGGTTGGATCCGTGGTCGCAAACGGCATTATCGGACTCATCTACTGCATTGTTTTGCTATTCTCGCTCGGTGATCTGGACAATCTCCTGGAATCACCGACGGGGTTTCCTTTCATGCAGCTTTTCGCCAATGTTACCAAGTCGAACGCTGGTGCGACGGTAATGGTCTTGATCATCAGCCTGATTGCAGTTGCAGCAAACGCGGCTGGTCTGACTTCCACTAGCCGGACGTTCTGGGCATTTGCGCGCGACGAAGCGATGCCATTCTCAACATACTTTGCACATGTACACCCAGGTCTGAAAGTACCTGTCCGGATGATTGTGCTTGTGTCAGTTCTCCAGGGCTTGCTTGGCTTCATCTACCTGGGCAACACAACGGCTTTCAATGCCATACTTTCAATGGCTATCATTGGCATGTACTTTTCGTACATCTTGCCGATCATCTACATGCTGGTTTATGGCCGCAAGAAGCTGGCCCGAAGTGACTACGGACCATTCCGACTTGGGAAAGTGGCAGGTACCGTCATCAACATCGTGGCCATTGCATGGCTGGTGCTAGCCATAGTGTTCAGTACGTTTCCGAATTTCGAGCCGGTCACTTCGCAGAACATGAATTACTCGACCGTGGTGCTTGCGGGCTGGGTCGTTTTTGGAGTGGTGTACTACTTTTTGTTTGGCCGCAGAGTGTACACGGGTCCTGTGGTTGAGACTGAAGCAGCCGAGCTGAGCGTTGTTGGTTCTGTTCCCGACTCAAAGTGAGATTAATGGAGTTGCTTCGTGTAAGGCTGGAAACCAATTCTATTGCTGTGGCTGCGAAAAAGGAGACTGTGTTGTACAGGTGGCGCTGTGATAGTAGGTCGGAGTCCATACGGGCTACGCACTGCCCGCAGTGCGCCTGATGCACCCCCGGGTGGATTCCCCCGGGAGCTGTCACTTTGCGATCTCGGGAGCGTGCCGGAGGTAATTATCTAGGTAGGGCAAAGCTACAGTGACAAGCCCCATAAGCCACTGTCACCACTGCAGCTTGGCTTTACTCCTCGAGATGGTTACCAGGGCACAACCTGTATCGTTTTGGGAGCACGGCGGGCTGGCATGTCTGGTGCATACTCGTATTCGTTGATCATTTTATTACATTATGAATATAACATACCTAGGTACGTGTTCGACATAAGGTGGATAGCTTGGCTTGTCGCAGACGACATTGAACCCAATAACACCTTTGATGCAGAATCTCGGTTGCAGGCTCACGTTGGACCTTCTAGAAAGAGCGTCTCGCCAACGTGGTTACGTGTACACATGATTATGGCTAGCCTGTGCCTTCCGAATGGATGTTGAATTGTCAATCTTCAAGGATCACCCCTGAAAGGATCAACCCCGGATACTGATTTCGAGTTTGATCAACCCTTTAGGGTTGGGGTTTCATGCAAGCTCTTTCAAATCCTCAACGAAGAACCAACTCAACGATTTACTACCATCACGGAGACCGAGTTCAAGTCTTGGGCCAAAATCAGCAGAGGCTGCAAGGCAGATGGCTTTTTCAATATCCTGTGTACACGAAGACACACATCCCCGCAAAATCATGGACCATTGGCAGCCAAGGAACCCGGCCCCAAGGCCTTTTTCGTGCTTTATCCCGGTTTTTTCATGACCAAGTTTTTCATGTCCACCCAATCTCGGTAGGTGATGAAAAAATCATGCTACAATAATGCCAACCGCTGGGCTACTCCGTTGGTCTTCGGAGCGTCCAAGTCCGAACGACCATAGCAGGGCCCTCCTAGACTATGGGCGCCTCAAGGGAGAAACATCTGGCTTCTTGTCCACACATCAATGCAAAGACGGCAAGAAGAGCATGTCGCCCATATCAAACTCTATCATCGGACAAAAATAGGCACTCTATACGAAGTCCAATGCCGGCCCTGGCGATAAAGGATTCAATTTATTTGCGAATCAAATGGCCTTCGACCACGTACTAACACTGCCTCAATTGTTGCCGATCTCCTTCAAGTCCTTGTTTCGATCCCAATCAAATCTCCCCATGTTACAACCCGGTCGTCGGGCTGCCGCCTATCCAGCTCCCATGCAACACCTCCACCAACCTCTTTCTCATCATTAGCGGGTGACTTCTCCGGCACACACTAGCTTGCACGTTTTCATTCGGCTTGTTCACAAGCGCATTTTTACCTACTCCGTATGCTCGTCATGACCAAAAAGGTGCGTTGGAGGAGGCGTCGCAAGCTCGTTTGGCTTGTTCCGCTACGGCCATGGCAATCAACGACCATGCTCCCTCGCCGCATGGCGTTTTACTTTGAGATTCCCCGGCTTTTTGGCTAAACTTATCTTCGGCCTTATCCCAGTTTTTGAAGTTTCTTTCGAGTGCGACTTCAAGAGTCAAGACTGCTAGAGCATCCAACGATTGCGGCTCACCGTGCAACAGCATCCTTCAGCATGGGGAGGTGAGGTCTGTTTCGTGTGCTTGTCCGGCATTTTTGTTTCATCTGGTTTGGTTCGGTTGGGTTGCATCACTTTCCTGATTTATCTTTGACTGCCTTGAATCTTTGTCCGATGGATCAATAGGCGCTCTGGGGCAACATTTCTTGCCGAGTGGAGGTGTAACGATCGGGTCCTTTGATACATCTCAGCTCGGGTAAGCAGATGATATCGACACATCAAAAGGAGACTGCACCCTCCGCCATCTATCACCAGAACCGAGATGCGGGCGTCTTATCTAATCGTCTTCGCAGTGCTGGGCTGGGCTGTACAGTTCAGTGCATGCCGATTTGCCTTCCCAGAGCTGCAAAGGCGGCAAGATACCACTGAAACGGGCTTCCCAACATTAACAACGGACACTGCTGATGTTGCCACAAGTTCGGCGACAGTCGAGAGCAGCTCTGTGACATCTGCTGCCCCAACGACAACGACAACATCGACAGGATCTACAGAGCAAACGTCGACGTCGAAGCCATCCTCTACAATTACGTCGGTTGTTCCCACGGCCAGCAGCGGGGTCGCCAGTTCAAACACATTTTATGGCGATGAGCTCCCCCTCGAACCCAAAATCACCCCTGCGCTCGGCATTGCAGGAGCTTTCCTCGTCGTTCTCGGAGGGATCTACGCACTGGTAGGGGTCAAGAGCAGATTGACTCAGATCTTCCTGTCATGCGGCTTCCTAGCCAGCATCGGCGCGACAATACTGGTCGAGTACGTAATGAACCCACCAATCAGTGACGCTGTGCAAGGAGGATTCTTCGTGGCGATATTCATGACTGGCGTTGTGTTTGGCGGAGGAGCTCTCGTCTTCAAAGACATCACCGAAGGCTTTGGCTGTCTGCTCGGCGGCTTCTGTTTTGGCATGTGGCTGCTGACACTCAAGGCTGGCGGTGCCGTCACTAGTGCTGCCGGGAAAGGAGTGTTCATCGGAATCCTTTGCGCCGCAGCTTGGGCACTTTCCTTCCCCAAATTGACCAGACCGTACGCCTTGATCGGATCCACGGCGTTTAACGGAGCAACTGCTTTTACGATTGGGGTCGATTGCTTCACCAAGGCTGGACTGAAGGAGTTCTGGCTGTACATCTGGAATCTCAACGACAATTTGTTCCCACTCAATACCAACACATATCCCTTGACTAGAGAGATAAAAGTTGAGATTGCTGTGATTGTGATTGTGACCATCATCGGTGTCCTGTCGCAAATGAGGTTCTGGAAGGTCAACAGGTCCAAGGAGCTGCATGTGGAGGCAGTGCAACAGCAAGACGGGCAATCGAAGGATGCTGTCGAAGAGGCTTTAGGCAGATACCTCGAACGTCAGAATGAGCGTGAGAAATCAGCATGGGAGAGGCACTATGGCGATCGGCTTAACAGCAAGCGGAACACGATTTTGTGGCAAGACGCGCATCAAATGAAACGGCAGTCGACTATATCTGTCGTCGCTGTGGACAAATCCACGCCGTCCACATCGTCTGAGAGCCTGGAAATGAATGCTTTTGGACCTCAGAGGAACAGCTCGGCTTACGGCTCGAAGAACAAGCGGCAGAGTTCTGTCACCGTTGATGTGATTGAGGAAGTTGAAGAAGAAGATGACATCGGTGCCGCAGTTGAACGACAGAAAGCCTTGCAGTCTTTAGAGAGACATGGAGAACCACTGGAAAAAGCTATCGAAATTGGCAGTGTTTCTGGAGTCACGAAGACAAAAAGCGTTGCGAACGAGGAAGAGGTGGATGATGCACCTTCGGCCGCTCAACCAGAGAAAGAATCTCCAAGGGCAAAACTCAAACGACGGTCACAACGATCAATCTCTGGTCTCACGAAACGCCTAAACCCAGGTTACATTCCTCTAGGCCCATCGAAGTCCCAGGAACAGCTCCTCGATACCCAGAGGCCTTCTAGCAGAGCCTCGTCTGTTGCAGCAACCTTGGATGAAGATAATGAGGAGCTGGGCGTGGGATTATTGGCAGTTGATGGTGACGACCAAATTTACAACAAAACACCTGATATAGTAGTCTCATCAGCTGCATCGGATGCTGAAGGTTTTCAGGAAGTGCCCTCCATTTCTACGAAGACCTCGATAGCAGGCGACCATGTTTCACCTTCGATCAGCACTGAACATATCGAGTTGCAAGCCGATTCCGACGGATTTGAGCTACAAATTCTAACCAGCCCCAGCCCAGAGTCCAGCGGAACGAGCGAGAGGGCAAGCAAAGAGGACAGAGAAGGAGGTAGAACGGGTTCGTCACGTTCGCAGATCTCAGGAACGACCAACACAAGCGCTGAGTCCTTGACCAAAACTGCCCTTTCGCAAGTCTCAAGTCAAGCATCGAGTGTGGTAATGTCATACCGAACAAATGAGTGGGCAAAGCATATCGCTTCTGCGGATGAGCCTATATATGACGAACCGGAAAGCTATGGTGTGGATGAAGAAGTACCCACGCGAGTGGCAATAGCCTCGACACCAACGTCTGCACCATCATCAATTCGAGCGGGTAAGGCAGGCGTAGGTATCACATCCCAATCCGTGGCCGGGCACAGGTCTTTCTCGGACCCAGATCGCCGGCGCAGTGGAGCAAAGCCGCCGTCCAGATCGACCTCGATGCAATCTTTGAAAGTGCCCGGTACCAGAGGCAGTCGAGGCGGCTTCAATCCTTCGGCCAGCACATCTCTTGTGACGATGCCCATTGTCGAGAACGTACCAACCGAATTTATCGCCTCGAAGGCGCCTTCTGTTTCTAGCCGTCGGGCATCCGGGGGGTCGCCGTACAATCTACCTCCCTCGCAACGCGCTTCGGCCACGCGTCTGGTCAGCAATTCGATGAGGCCTTCATCTTCAGGCTCGGCAAGTCCATATGCAGGAAGTGTGTACGAGCTTGCACAGACGAGTCGATTCCCGAGTCAGCAATTCTACACCCCAGGAACCACAACTCCCTATCAACAATTTCATACTCCTGGAACCACGACACCCATGGGCACTAATGGCAGACGGGTATCATACGAGTCCGGGCATTCAATTCAGCAGCAATCCAGCATAGACGCACTGAACAGGGAGTCACTCCTCGCTCAGTGGCGGTTATCGCAGCAAGTACGCATGTCGCGTGGTGGTATCGTCGACCCAGCTGCAATGGAGGCGGAAGATCGTAGGGCAAAGATGAAGGCCGAAAAGGACAACCAGCGCCGCATGGAAGAGTATCAACGCACCGAACGACTAAAGAAGGAGGCCACTATGGATCAACTCATGAGACGCCCTGATATGCAGGACCTCCACCGTGAAGCGATGCGGAAGATGCAGGCTAATGCAAACAAGAAGCTGAGAAAATCTGTTGGGTAATTTTACCCGTTCGATTGTTGGTGTTTAAAGCCCTGGAAGGGCGAATCTTGATCATTTTTTGCACAGCCTGGGATGGGGAAAAGCACAAGAATCTGGGCAGGAGCATTGCCGATATGACAAGGCATTTGGTACCTTCACTTTGCTTTTTTTGGAACACGGAGGCTTGAACTTGGCCGATCGTTATGAGCACATAGATTTACATGATACCCCGGATCTGGATATACGAAAACTAAGATACAGTAATAGGTATACTTAATATGAACATAATCTGAAGTATTTGATGTTTCTTACTGATATGTGAAATCTCGCCTCGAGCCCAGCAGAAGGGGCGTTTGGTCATGTTGTTGGCCTCCCATGAGATAATCCTTATCTTGGATATCTCATCTTTGCTTCACTATGAAGTACCTACTGGCGAATGTTATGTCAAACGTGTCCGTGCCATTGTCTGTGCACAAAGAAATCGTCGACGGAACCACGAACCACGTGTGCGGCAGGTCGATCCCGGATGCCAAAGAGATGGTTCTCATGTCCAAGCGCCAGAGATCTGAGATCCATATCGCTGGGAACGACAAAACTAAAGTATACCTGAAATTCAGGGACTGAATAAGGAAGTCGTCACATACCGCTCGATTATCATCGTGCTGAGAAAGCTCTGGAGGGCTAAGAAGGTTGATGAGTGAGTATGGCTCATGCACTGTGGATGGTACCTTGCGCTTATCTACCGGGGGTGTCTCTTCCTTATCATCAGTCTTTCATATCGCCTAATCCGAGGCCTCGATTCTAGGTTACCTCTAGTTTATTCACCAGAATCTCATCCCACGCTGAGGTCAAACCCATCTTGCCTGGTATGAGTACTGATGCTGGTTCCATAACTGGAGTCCACGCTCGAGTCTGACTTGATGCCAGCTTGAAGTCTCTGATAAGACTGGCGCATGCTATTGCAGGTGAACTTTCTGAAGTACTTACCGGGCCCACCGATACCACTTGGAAAGTTTTTTCTGCCGGAAGGCCTCACTAGTCTGGAGGTTGATCCAATCGAGTGTCTTCCCCCGTCCTAAATGGAACGGCGAGGTTTGGAGGTGGGTTCATGGCGTCTTACAGGCAAGCCTTAGGCAGGCTTTAGTTGGCTTCCGGAAGCCTCTTGGTGGCCAGGGACGACGCCGTGGTGATGAAGATCGGTGTCAAGCTGGCTTGGTCCTACCCACAGATCTTCCGTCACCATGCCGCGTCCAGTGCCCTCCATTCGCGAAAGACTTAGCCACCGTTCTGTTCCGGCTGCAGACAGACTCGGTCATGTTGGTCAAACAGTGACGAGAATTCATATCCTTATCACTCACTATCTTTCATTCTTCCCAAACGCAGGGGGTCACGCTATCTATGACTGCAGGTTCTTGTTGCAAACGGATCGCAATTGCCTCGTCGTCCTTCTACATCCAGATTTAGGACCTGTTGGAACTATGTCGCCGCAGACCAGGTTTGATCTACATCTTCCCAACCCGACAATACGGTAGACGGAACTCGAGCCACGACGGATTCCGTCATTGACAAAATCCTTTCGCTTCGAGAGCCATGACATCCTTTGGAGTGGAATCATGGATATGGTACTCCTTCGCCGTATGCATGGTTCTCATGCGAATGTACGTTTTTTCCAGACTGCAAGTTGAAGGCTTCAACGTTGCTGACATGGCACCAGGACTGCGCGGCTTCTACATTTCAAATCTTTCTTACGACTACAACTTGAGGATTTCTTGATGATCTTTCTCACAGTAAGTATGTTCCATTTCGAGGTAGCTGCCATGTTGATTTGCGCAGTGCCTCTACACGATTCTGATTGTATTTCTCAACATCGACTTGAACGTATCGACAAATCTAATCGACCCCGCTCACCCAGTCGTCCTCACGCCCCATGAGATCAGTGTCCGAACATGGGGATCCAAAACCGTTCTCCTAGTTGAACAGTGCATGTGTGCTGTTCAGTGGGGAACTAAAGCCTGTCTTCTGCTGCTATACTGGCGACTCACCCAAAACCTCAAGCAGGGTTTGATAGTCAAATGCGCTGCAGTATACGTTGCGACCACCTATATTGTGATGGAAGTCCTCTACTTCGCAGTCTGGTGCCGACCATTCTACGAATATTGGAAAACCCCAACCGACAATGCGCAATGCAACACGGCGCTACATCATCTCATCACCAATTTGGTCTTCAATCTGACCAGCGATGTCCTGATCCTGTCCATACCGTTACCTCTGTTTCTGCGGGCACACCTGGAATACAAACGCAAACTTCTCCTGGTTTTCCCTTTCAGCTTGGGCCTCTTCACGATGTTATGCGCTATCCTGAGCAAGGTGTCAAGCTTTAAACACCCATACAGTTCGGAATGGGTTTATTGGTACTGTCGGGAGGCAAGCACGGCCATGATTGTCACCAACATGCCATACAGCTGGGGTCTGCTTCGGAAGATATTCCATGTTCGATCATTCCTGGGTGGGTCGGACAGTACAGATCAGATGCAGAATGGTCGTCCAAAAGAGCTCCAAGGGTATAGTGCCGGTGGTGTTCCTTTGGCTAGTCAAACACGATCGAGACAAGCGAGTCATGCGACTGCTCTATCCTCTTGGAGACATCCCAGCACCCCGAAGAAACACGAAGCTAGCATCAAGCCAGATTCTGGCACAACCACTTGGGAAGGCGGTATTGCCACGGGTAAGGCGAACAAGGCTGAGGCCATGGCAGGTTCGAGCAGTGATAGCAGTGGCGATACTATACGGAGACCTGCACAGGCTGCGACGACTGATTGGACGCTAGATCGCCTATATCCTCTGGACGACGATAAAGAACTTGAAAGGATGGATGTCGCGCAACGACGATATGACGGTTGATGATCTTGCAGGCGGAGGACAATCAATACATCTAATATCCACCACATGGCTGGGACCCTCTGAGCTGGTACATTGGGACTTCGACAAACTCAACATACAAGTCCGTTCCATGATCAAACTTTGATATATTGTGCTCTTCCATGGTGCTGGGACCACAAGTTGCTGGTGGGAGGCAGAGAGCACTGACCGGCTCTTCACGTGCTTGATGGCCGAAAACGGACAAGCGGATGAGAAAGAGAAAAATGACGCAGCACCAAAAAAGGAATCGAGTCCATCAAACCGACCGCAGCCAGAAATTCCTCTGCTTTGTCATTTCTTTTCACTCACTCATTGTTCGTCACGTCGAGTCATACAAAGACTCTTTCGTCAATAAAAGGTCCAACTCATCGTCACTCGTTTCTGGAAAGGTAAGCTGTTTGACTTCCTTTTTGCACACTTCACAGAGCTGTGGCGGTACAGTCATGACTAACTCAGGTCGCAGAGGGCAAAACCGCCGTGGACACGGTCGGCAACAGTCACAACATAGTTTTATTGAATACGACAACGAGCAAGACTTGCACTGGCCTGAAGCCGTCGACGAGTATTCCCTGACAACAACTACTCCACATCTCGACCTCAATCCGCAATTACCTCGAAAAAATGTCATCCAACGACGACCCGTCAATCCGGTGATATCTACAGCGGCGCTCCCTCCCACAGACGAGGCCAACGAAGCTCCAGCCTCCCCGATCATCCCATCGCCCCTGCGCATCCGCAAACCCAAGACCTCCACGCCCGTCATGGCAGCCCGCTCTGTGCGTCTGCTAGTCGCGTCCATCGGCAACCCTCCGCCGTACCACACGACCCGACACTCCGCAGGACATCTCCTCCTCAAAACACTCGCTGCGAACATGGGCCTGCCTCCGCTCTCGAAAGGAAAAGTCCTCGGGTCAGGAAGCGTCAGTCTGGGGTCTGAGCGCGGTAGTCCGGAATACACACTATGGCAGAGTGCGGCTGTGATGAACGTCTCTGGCGCACCAACATTGAAAGCTTGGAAACAGTTCACCAATCTACACCCCGCTTCGGCGGACGTCGTCACCGCGCTGGTCGTCCTGCATGATGAACTCGAGTCGCCGATCGGGACGATCAAGTTGCGCCGCGGCGAGACGAGTGCGAAGGGTCACAATGGAATCAAGAGTATACAATCGTCACTGAAGTCTGCGGGCTTACTGCCTGCGATGGGTGAGCGGTTCATAAAGATCGGGATTGGTATTGGGCGGCCGCAGTCGAGAGAAACGAATGATGTTTCGGCTTGGGTGCTCGGGCAGGTGACGCAGATGGAGAAAGGGAAGATTGAGGCTGCGGCGGATAGTGTCATTGCTGTGTTGAGGAGTGAGATTTCTAGATTGGAGAATGCTTGAACGGTGTCATGCGGGATGGTTTTACAGATATGGTACCCCATTTGCATTTACCCGAGGATGGTTCTGGCGCTATTTGGACGATAGGCGGCGAGAAAAGCAAGCGGATGTTGTTGGAATAATAATAACATCTATTCTATATTTTTGGTGTTGATCTCGCGGCAAATGCGCGCGTGATCATGATACTAAGACCAGAGAACGCGGTAAGATTGGGGGCTGTGGAGAGCCGCTTCAGTCTGGTCGTCTATGAGTGTTACTAGACCGACCTTTCTGCCCCATAACCGGTCAGTCAGCCTTGCTGACTTCATCACATCTTGTGACATGGCGATTTTGACAGTACTAGTACTTTGGTTCTTCGTTGTTGGTTTGAGGGTGCGCTCTCGTCATGCTAGTATACTTTTTGGCCACATGACGCTTAGGGTTGAGCAAGACTTCCGTCATTTCGAGTAGCATTCTCCAGGCTAGACCACTTCGTCCCTCCAGTAGAGCATGGACGAAGTCCCGTGCATGCTCTAAGTTGACCCAGGTCGTCCTTTTCCAGAATGTTCGACAGGAACTCGAGGCGGGAGTATTGGACACAATCTTCTTGGTGGCCGTTGGCATAGCATCGGGCGTCTTTCGATAGCAGTGAGTGGTCGCTCAGTCACTTGGTGGATGGCCTTTGTGGGCCGATGGGTTTGGCAATCCCGGCGATATCGTAGTGGCCGCGACCCATGTTCAAAGGAGGTTGCATGTTGATCGATCTATCAAGAAAATCGAGCAGACGTTCTTGACTTTTGACTCTGCTAGACTTTGGATTTAGCAAACGCAGCAGAGGGTTGATGGCTAGAGCAGAGAATAGGAAAAGGAAGAAGAAAGCCCCTTTTATGCCAGCGTGATACCAAGATCGGTGAGGCCCTCAACAGGGCATTTGGTATACTGCGCATACGCATATGGGGGCTGATAAGGCGGAGTACCTCTTACTGCGTCCCGTTAGACAAATCAAAGCACAGCCATTCTTACCGTCTCACAACACGTCTGACCCGAAACAGAGACGTCTTTGAAGATCAAGATTGGTATTCGTCTCGTCGCTGTGTCAGCTTGTCAAAAAGATGCAGTGACTGTGTGGCGTTCCGGTATCCTGTCTTCCCCGGACGAAACATATTATAGAGTATAGAAAGACCCGACCTGCAATGCTCTGCAATGCACTTGCGCAGGTCCAAGCGTCCAGTAGGAACATGGCATGGAACCGAAAACTCGGTGTCAATTCATGTGCGTCGATAGTCAATCCCAGCGTATGCAGAGGGAAGTGTGTACGCCGCATGTGCATCATGTTGCAGAACGAATCGGGCCTGGAGCCAGGTACCTATGGGGAAGTTGAGTAGATTATCGGTGTATCCATCACCTTCATGTGCTTGTCTGCCTGAAGGATGATGTTGGAAAAAAAAAGAGTGAGGTTCGGAAAAGAAGCGGTGAGGTTAGTGAGGTGAGAAAGGCTGACAGGCGCCAATACATGCTGCATATCGCGTCCCATGGTTTGCCGGATCTTTCCTCCTTCCTTCTTCCACGCGCTGTCCTGCATAAGAGCACGATCTAGCAAGCGATCCAATGCCACAGAGGAGATGCCCTCGTTGCACAAGGCGTGATTGGGAATCCGAAATCTGCGTGTTCTTTGCGTTGTACAGGTCCTGTGCAACATCCAAGAATGCTGGTCGTGACACGCGATCAGGCGATCTTCACAGGCGTGCCATCTTGACCATCACATCCGAGAGGCAAGACTGCAAAACGACAACCATCAGCCTTCACCATTGCGGATAGTTTTCAAGAGCTGTTTCATCTTAGACCCGGTGGTTTGAGAAGGTGACTGCTGCAGTGGTGAGGGTGAGAAACATGATCAAGATATGACTCTAGGCATTCCAGTTTTCGCCGCCCATGGTCACTGCCGTAGAGTCACCCACACCCAGCAGGACAGGTATAAGTATGTCGCTATTGCCAGAGGTATGTTGCTCTTTCTCACCAAGTTCATTCTGTTGTGCGGTGATACATCCTCGCATATCACACACATATATATACACATCATATTGTGTCTCGTCGTGCCGGTTCTCAACTGCAATACTGGCTCAAGGACAGCCTCATCTTTATGGCGGAAGGCCATATTGTCACCAAACATTTCTGGAAGACAAACATTTTCTGGAAGAGGCAGAATATCTGTCCAAAATCGATAGAGTATGATATGTATCTTCGACCAACCTACAAAGAACTACATCTCTTACTCAACACTGCAGATCGAACCCTGGGAGGTCCACCATGTCTACAAGGTAAGCATTCATCGGGTGGCGAGTTCTCATACAGCTGTCTGACATACCAATCCCTTATAGCACTTACCATGTCGACAAGGTAGTCAGTTATATGGGTTCCAATGGACCTGAGCACGAGGATGAGGACCATGCTGGTATGCAAAGGGTATATCTTCCGATGTGAGAAGGCGTGCTGATGTGCCAGTGTTCCCTGATTACATCGAAGCCATGTTGGGAGATGGACCTAACCTCACAAACACGGTGCCTTACTCAATGCATCCGGGGGCTTAATACATCACAAAGGAAGCAACCACACCATCACAAATTCATCTCAACTTCTCACCTCACACTCTCCCTCTCAAGAACCCGTTAGCCTTCCAGACGGTTCCGCGACGTTTGATCTAGAAGAAACTCGTCTTCTTTCACAATTAACTCCTTGATCAAGGGCCAGAGACTTTGCCAATCACACGAACCCAAGCGCGAATCCGTCGCAGAGACCCTATTGAACTTCGACAAACAGTACGCCGCACTGTTCTCTGAACGCAATCGACAGCTAGCGATAATTCATTCGCTATAGTATTGGTTCGAGACGACCCGTCAGAATTGGTACCATTCGTGGACAGCTCCTCGCTGGTAATGGCAAACCTCTCCATAAACATATCATCTCGGATCTAACTTGTTATAGTGGACATCAGATCAGTTGCAGGAATTCCCATTGTTTCATCAGCCAGCCGCCGCTCAACCGCCACTGAACCCGAATGGTAAGCTACTCACCGTCAGATACTGTTGTCTTGGAACTAACACTGCCCTTTGTAGCACCACAACCACGATGCAGCCGCATCTCAGCTGATTGGACTCGCCGATCATTGACCATTATCAGTGCGATCCCTTGGCTGCATGGTTTCGAAGTCAGCTTGTCCAGTGCTTTTTGCCTCGGACTAGGGTTCGGACATCGTCGACAGTTCAAGTGAAGTGGTCATGAATGTTGATGAGAACACCACGAGGCTGTGACTTTGTTAGAAGACCTCCCTTCTTGCACAGACTTTTCTTCTTGATTAGAGAGGTAGAGTTTGTGGACAACTGCCCAAAAGCGGCGAAGATCTTTCCCCCAAACACTCTCAACCTCCTTCGGGAGGACTTCTTCAGACATCGCCGAGAGGAAATTCAAACCACACACCTATGGACCGGGAACCTGGACGGGTGCGAGGACATACTCATACAACATGACGAAAGACAATACCATCACTTCTCGTCGACGAAAGCATCGTTGTGCTCCTGACGATCCTACCTATCGGCTTATTACTGCGTGGGAGAGACTCAATTCTTGTCCACCAACAGGT
Source organism: Exophiala sideris (assembly GCA_000835395.1). NCBI lineage: Eukaryota > Fungi > Ascomycota > Eurotiomycetes > Chaetothyriales > Herpotrichiellaceae > Exophiala > Exophiala sideris. Next base: position 1,174,186 of record KN846954.1, on the reverse strand, counting down.
CTCCATCAACAGCACTTCCCTGGCCTCCAACATAAGTATCAGAGCAACCGGCGACCATTCAGCAATTGAAGACAAGCGCTTATGAATTTGAGAAGGTTGTCTGGGGAATCGGACGGTGGCTTAGATCCTGGTAACAGATCGCTCATTTGAGACTATACCGGCCGCGCCAGCGATCCAGTCGGTCAGCACAATACCACCAATGCGAGGCCGCAATCCGGGGGAGGTCAAGCTATTCATTCAGAAGATCAAGGTACAGAGGCAGCGCAAGACAACGAACACAGTCATCGTATTGCAACTGTTGCCATTCTCATGGTCACCCAAGCACGGTGGCAGGTCCAGAATGATCCGGCTCATGCCATGTGGCGGTGCCGGTCGCTATCTCTTCTGGCAGGACGGCACATCGTTTCTTATGTTAGAAGCACTTTACAGTGAGACACAGTTTGGACGGAAGGTAGGTCTGATCCTAACCCCACCAGGTCTTCAGGTCAAATCAGAAATATACGCAAACGTCAAGCAATGGCAAGCAGGTTAAGCACAATGTGACTGCACAGTCCACATTCGCGGTGGCACGATTGCTGCATGACGTTCTCCGCAGCGCCAAATTTGCTGCGAACCGCTTTCCGGTCCCCCTCTCGCACAACGTCAGACAATACTATTTGGTGGAGAGCCCTTGTTGGGAGACAGAGGACAGTGGCGGCTGTCGCAAAGGTATCGACACTTCGAACGGCAAGCATTCTCGGTATTGTATCACGTCGAGATGCAAATGAAAATCGCAGATAGGACTGCGTTAACCCCGTGGTTATGCTCTGCCCGCCGCCGCCTGGGATGACGGCAGGCCTTCAGGATGGGTTGGGGAGATCGTCCACATTTATTATATGGCCATGGTGCTCCATTGGAGACTCATAACTCTTTGCCCGGATTAGGATTGAGGTACCTCTCAAAGTTCAACTTCGCTGGGGGCACTCCAGGAGATGATTGGGGCAATGTCTGCACCAACAACCTCAGCGTTCATTCCATGTGGGCGGCAGCAAAGCTTTATTGTACCCAAGAGCAGATTGCAGCTGGTACAAAGATGCTTGGAGTCTTCTGCCAGGAGTTTGGACAAGTGAAGCCTGAATTTTCCATCTTGACTTTCTTTTTACTCGAGCACTTGGCACGTGCTCTCAAGCTCACACCTGCCAACATGGCCGAAACATCAATCCTCCCGGCATGGAGCCGCCAGAGACCGGAGATCTGTCCCAGCAGGTTTTCACCAAACCCAACCCAACCCTTGATGCACATTGTGCAATCTAGAGAGTTGTTCGGATTAGTACCTGAGCAGTTTGTTCACGGTCTTCCGGAAGTGGCTAGTATCAGAGTGGGTGGCCAGCGTCGGCAACTTGTGCTCATAGGGCATGATTTTGACGTTGAGTGGGTATGTGTTGCTAATATCACTGTGGACAATTCTTTTTAACAATATGCAGAAAAGACTCAGTCGAAAAAGGTTGACGACCGTCGCGCTTGTTCAGTAATACACGAACACTATATATACACCACACGAACCGACCTCGATTACCATGCTGGAAGACAGACTGTCACCCACCGGTAGTATCGATATAGCCTATCCACATGGCTGGCTTTCGACTAAGCCACAACGAGGCTCCAAGAACAGAAAAAGAGACATCAAGCTGTGAGCATTACGTTTGCTAACAAAGGTCCCACCAAAAGGTTCTAGGCCCTATTGTGTCACTCCTGGGGTGTTGCGAAGCAAAAAGAAATCATATGGCTCATCTGGATCTTGAAGGAGATGCGAGAGTTGGAAATTTCCGAGAAGTTGCTCATATCTTGGCTTCTTTGATGAGAGCTCGCTTGTGGAGAGATTTGAGCAGTTCTGAAAGGGGCTTGGTCAAGTCAAGGGTCAAAGAAAGCGAGATCTCGGTGAAATCAGGCGAGAGAACGAGCGAGTGCTCGATGATGTCAAGCGTCACGAGTCTGTCTTGACTCCAGAAACGAAGGGGCACTACGAGGAAGCCAAGGAAGCCATTCTGCCATATCAGAACATTCTTCGTGTCCTTCCACAAGAGGTAGGAGGGAAGAATAATGAACCGGACAATATCACATTGAGCTCTTATTGAACTCTACTCATGAAAGCACCCGGGAGAAGCAAGATACCCATCATAGCTTCGGCAAGGGCTCTGGGCTTCCGCATTGGCTGGCTTTGCAACTCCCTTGCCTGACCAGACAGTCTAAAAGATCGGACGAAGGACCGGCCTCACGCGAGGGATTGTTCATGCCGGAAACAGTATGACAACATGAACCGATACGTGATCAGTCTCGTGCTCAAAGGTCAATCTCCAGAATCCGTGCCTCAAACCATGGGTATCGAGGCCCGCCGGTAAATACAAGCCTTTGGAGCATGTATACAAGGTTGGGGCAACGCAGTACGACCGCACGTCGAAGGGTTCGATGTGAACCACTACGTGTACGGTGTCGGTACCAATACCAATCTTCGTGCAGATGAGCAAAGAACGCTGGCGGAACTGGACTTGCACCACAGAATCGGTGTTATTGATATTCTTCCTATCACGGAAAACGACAATGATCCGGATTTCACAACGGCGGCTATGGCGACTCTGGAGGGCGACCCTGAGAGTGATGAGGACGAGCCTGCCCGTCGACCCTTGACCCGGTCTCAGACTCGGGCTAGGAGAGGCAGGTAGTGGTCTGGGGTCAGGAAGGATCATACAGTATAACGAGATCGTCGGAGGTAGAAGATGATTGATCTTGTTTGACGAAGCGATCCAACACTACGAGGCCGCTATCAGGAAAGAATGACTTTGTCAAGTACGGTCCGCCTCTGTCTATATATATCCTCGAACGCTGGATGTGTCAGCGTTCCAGCACTGGCACAGTCTTATCTTGAAAGAACATGTCCCTATCCAGGCAAGATGGCCGATTTCGGCCTGAGTGCTATCAGGCCACGGATGAAACACTCAGGGTTGTCAGACTGAAGGCATCCGCGCGTCAGCCAATGCGAACGCACTGAGCACTGGGGGTGTTTGTGATGGTCGAGTGCGTGGAGAAGTCATCTGGAGACAAGCACTATGGTAAGAAGATGCTCGAGACCATATTAACCGGAGCATACACTACGGTCAGCACGGCACCATGGACATTCTGGAGCGTCTGGCTCTCGGTGATCGTGGGTGCAACTGATTTAAGTGTATTCACATCTACCACAGCATGTCAATCTGCTGTGGGTACGGCTGAACCTCTTGACGTGAGGTATGGGCTGTTGGGAACTCTCGAAGCATTCTCTGGAGCTTCATATGTTCGACGTCTTCGTATGAGTCAGTCCGAGAAACCTCTTGAGCGAAATCAAAGAGCACAACGAAGCCAGTGGAAAGTCGGAGGCAGAATAGCAAGTGAGAAACCAGAAACTGGCCGAGATAATCACTGAGTCAGCAAGATTCCTCCACAGACGACTTGAAGACCTTCAGGGAGCAGAGGTGTTGTCCAGCGACATACCTTGCCACCAGCTGGGAGATTTCTTCGAAAGCTGGAGACCTTGCCAAATCGAAAGACGCGACCTACAAGTTAGCTCTTCTCGCCAGCCCAGAATCTACCACCGGAGTCATGGATCTCAGACTAGTCAGACTCAAGGGCACGGCGGGTGGAAAAGAGACGCTCTTCGGAATCGATGTTCTCTGCGTCCGCGAGGAAGATGTCGAGGCTATGGGAGACACAGAAATGATCACTTTCCAGCTGGAGACAATCGGGGCGGGGTTTCAGCGATTGCTCGAAGAAGAGTGGACAGTAAATGCTGAGCCCCGGGAAATACTTTGAAGACCGGGATGTGCTCATCGCCTTCAGTGATATTCTTGCCGAGGACTTGAACAAAGTGGAGAGTCTGGCACGACCTGAACGCAGTTGGTGGACGACGGTCCTCAAGACCGTTCGCGGACATTGGCAGGGACCACTCAAGGGCCTAACCTATAAGGCCGTCAAGATTTCAGCAGAGGAGGCCAGGGGCTTGGAATCCGGCGAGCTGAAGACCATGACCCTCAAGGGTGCATTATATGCTTCGGTGTCAAGAATTACACGACACTTCACACAGGCAAGAATGGGGGGGAAGTGAGGAGTAAGACAGCGAAGACCAACAGCTGGACCACTTCCAACGCAACTACGGGCAGCGGTAAGACCGCGTGTGCGCCACCACCATAAACATTGGACAACGTGGGGAGGGGCTCCACGTATACGTCCTGAGTCCGCGAGTGGAGGTTGGAGGGAGAGAGACTTCTTCCCAGGCGATATGCCTGAAGTCTCAATCACGAGTCCTAATTTTCTTTTCTCATCCCCTACCGTTCTTTCTCTCACCCACGTTGACGGCGAGTTTTTGCTGCCACCCGCAGTGATGGCTCCCTCTCCAGCTTCCCCAGATACCAGAAGTGGAGGAACGAGAAACAATGGTCATCATGGCGGCAGCCGCGGCACTCGGACCCTTGGGAAACCCAACACCACTCCGGGGATTTGTCATGTACATCCCTGGCCACTTCGTCTATACTGATCAAACCCAACTCATGCTTCACTCCTTCAACTTCAATCACGGCGGCCGCATGTTCGATCAAGAAGGAAGACCACGGGATCTTGTCGTCGCCATACCAGACGGCTTCGGTATGCCATCATCATCATCATCACTTTCTCATCCTCATCGTCTACTGAGCAAGGCTCACCTACACCAATGCAGTCCATTGAGACCGAACCACCCACTGTCGCTCCCTTGGCCATTCCGCCTACATGTGACCCATCTCCAGTACTTACCGACTTGGATGAGGCCAACCGGTATATGATCAGTTTCGTCCTCAAACGAAAACATCAAGACTCCGAGCCTCAGTCTATGGCTATTACCGCCGATGAGGATAAGCCTTCTAAGGATTTGGTGCAAGGCTGGGGCAATACGGTACGGCTGGTCGTCAAAGAGCACAATGTGAACGATTACGTGTACAGTGTCATCGACAAAGAGAATGTTGTGCTCTTTGACCAGAGAACGCTGGCCGAACCGGGGCGTCTGTCAATATTTTCTGTGTGTCCTTCTTCGTATACTTTCTATATGACTCAAGCATTGACAGATCGTTCTTGAACGGATGATCGGGTGCATCTTCCGCTTCCTCTTCCTCGATGCTCTGAGCATGGAGCTTGACACGTTCGGTCATGATTCACAAGTCATGTCTTGCTCTTCTTGCTAGACTATTGGTTCCATAGGGTCTGATAGTGTGCGTATAGCGCACCCTCGGTCGGAAGCATAAGTGGACCAAGAAGATTCCGCAAGATTGAGGCCTACATATCTTGCTGATGGGTGTCTTGCGCCATGAACATTTACCGTTGCTTCTGACGGCCTTCAGGTATACAACACTTATGTTGACCACGAGATCTGGTGACCAGGAAAAGATCCCGATTGTACAGAGTGGTGGCTACAAACTCAGCCATGAAGAAACGCCAGAGTCAGGAGAATGAGTATGACTCTGCGATCGTCGGTGGTGTTGGTGCCATCTTCAGGGAGGCTGGCTCCCACTTCGTCGTCGCGGACATCCTTTTCACGACTGGGCTCGTCCACTGCTCTCCTGAGAAAGCTTCCGTACAGGCGAGGACAAGCGCAAGGACATTGTCTCTTGTTCTCCGGATCGATGGGTATAAAGGAATATCTATGGAACGAGTCAAGACCACATTTGGGGGTATGGCCACCCGTCTTGCGACATATCCAACAGACCACGCTGGCAAGCTCAAGGAGTGGCACGATGTGGTCGTGGTTCTTCTGGTCGGTACCGTACGTCTCGACACCTGTCCCTGCTTTCCTTTCCCATCGACGCTGACCTATCCTCAGTTCTACGTCTATGATCCAGACCTTGACCCTAAGCAAATGTGAGGGTCGTCCACGCTGGGGTCAAATCAATGGTATTCATCAAGCTCGGAAGTTTCACGAAGCTATCTACAAGGAGAGGGAGTTGACCGCCAGGCCGTGCATTGGCCGTGGTGGTAATTCTGGTGGTTTGTGCCGCAATATGTCACAGGCATTCATGAATGAGGCCGCTCCTTTGCTGCAAAATTACGCTTCCGCTCTTTCCGACGATGAGCGTGCCTCCCACCGGACTGCATTCGATCAATTCTTCAAGTGTCACCCTTAGGTAGAGTTGGCGCCTTGACAGCAACAAACAACGAGGTACACCGGCCATGACTCGTCGTTTTCCGTCTGACTCAAAGTATCCTTGTGTACCATCACAAGTTGCGCCTTCATGGCGTTGTCGCAGATCGTTCGCGATCTTCTTACTGAAGGTGCGGTTTCATCGCAAGATGGCGCAGGCTTTGGTATGAAAAGCGCCGTTCATTGTCCCTGGAAGCGCAGGAAAAGGAATACCGGAAGACCTCGGGCTTACCACTACCCTTCCAAGTTCAACCTAACAAATTGGATGGAAACCGGGAAAAAGGCATATTCGTCACTGATACGCGGTCAAGAAGGAGGAGAATGTCCCAGAGTGGGCGCGAATACCACGAATCATGGGAGGACCTCCTGGATCGCGCGACGATCAGACTGTCAACGGAGACGACTTCGAAAACGACAGCGACAGCGCCGGTGACCTGGTCCATGATGTCGTGAACGAGGGCAAGGTGGGTGAGGACGAAGTCTGGGATTATATATAAGACCATAAGGTGTCGGACGCATTAGCACCTCTTCACCCTCCACACTTATCTCTCCGACACTTAGAGATACCGTCAAGATACAGTCAGAATGGCCAACAGAGGTGTTCTTCAGCAGTGCCCAAATTCCCAACGTCAGATGGGAGCCGAGCATTTATCAAGGGGTTTTTTACATTGTGTTCTGTCATGGTATAAACTAGCCGTCAAAATACAAGCCAAACCCGTGTCACACCTTCGCTCTCAAGTCCATGTTTAATAAGTTCTCTTGAATGGTGGAACGGCCTTGCACTCGCTCTCATCCAAAGTGTGGCCGACCACGGATCGGTAACCGAGTTCGACCTTTCCTTGCGGCGACTTTTGCCATGAGAGTGTGTGCTTCATCCAGTTCTCGTCATCTCGTTCGGGGAAATCTTCACGTGCGTGTGCACCACGAGATTCCTTTCGGTTCGCGGCAGAAGCAGCGGTTTGGGTACTATTAGTCTTGTTAGCAAAACCTGTCAAAAGAGAGTCGCGGTCGATACGTACGCGCAAGTCAACAAGTTTCTCAGCTCAAGAGTCTCAACAAGATCCGAGTTCCAGATCATGCTTCTATCCTTGATGCCGACTTGGTCGAACTCTTTGTCGACATCGTTGATTCGCTTAACACCCTCGTCCAAAGATTCTTGTGTTCGGAAGACACTGACATCGGTCTGCATGACCTTCTGCATGGCGGCTCGAATCTCAGCGGTGCTCTTGGCGCCATCGGAGTTTCGGACCTTGTCGAGGACATTGATCGAATCTGCACCAGCATCGGAGGCGATTTCCTGCTGGCTTTGGCCGGGTGTGAAGTTGTCGCGGATAGTATGAGAGACGGCTCGTCCGAAGACAATCAAGTCGAGAAGTGAGTTGGCACCCAATCGGTTGGCTCCGTGGACAGAAACACAAGCAGCTTCACCGCATGCAAACAATCCCGGAACGACCTCATCTTCGCCCTTGTCACTGATACGAAGGACCTCGCCAGTGTACTTGGTTGGGATACCGCCCATGTTGTAGTGGACAGTAGGCAGGACGGGAATAGGCTGTTTGGTAACATCGACACCAGCAAAGATAGAAGCAGTCTCGGAGATACCAGGTAGTCGTTCGTGGAGAATCTCGGGTGGCAAGTGGCTCAGCTGTAGGTAGATGTGATCTTTGTCCGGACCGACACCACGACCTTCACGGATTTCCATCGTCATTGATCGTGACACGACGTCTCGGGAGGCCAAGTCTTTAGCGGTAGGGGCATAACGTTCCATGAATCGTTCACCCTCTGAGTTCAGTAGATAACCACCTTCACCTCGAGAACCTTCGGTGATAAGACAGCCAGCACCGTAGATACCTGTGGGGTGGAATTGGACGAATTCCAGATCCTGGTTAGGAAGACCAGCGCGGGCAACCATGGCCATACCGTCTCCAGTGCAAGTATGCGCCGAGGTACAACTGAAGTATGCGCGACCGTAACCACCAGTGGCCAGAACGGTATTCTTGGCTAAGAATCGATGAAGTGTGCCGTCCTCCTGGTTGTATGCGAGAATACCCTTGCACTCGCCACCCTCCATGATCAAGTCCATCGCAAAGTACTCAATAAAGTAGTTGGTGTTGTAATGAAGAGATTGACCGTAGAGAGTGTGAAGGAGGGCGTGGCCGGTTCTGTCGGCAGCAGCGCAACACCTGTACGCTTGTCCACCTTTTCCGTATTTTTGTGATTGACCACCAAAGGCTCTCTGGTATATCTTGCCGTCTTCGGTTCGGGAGAACGGGCATCCGTAGCTTTCGAGTTCGATGACTGATCTGGGCGCCTCGCGTGTCATATAATGAATGGCATCCTGGTCGCCTAACCAATCCGATCCTTTGACGGTATCGTACATGTGCCACCTCCAGTCGTCTTCGTGCATGTTACCAAGAGCAGCATTGATACCGCCTTGTGCCGCCACAGTGTGACTTCTCGTAGGGAATAATTTCGTTACGCAGGCAGTGTTGAAACCGGCTTCCTGGATTTTGTTAATCCTCGATATTCCGACTCTCTCAGGCCTCATCACTTACTGCAAGACCGAAAGCAGCTCTCAGACCTGCACCTCCAGCTCCACTACCATGTATTAGAAAATGTCGCAGTGGCCACAGCTCTTTGAGCAAATAAAAGACTCACACTACGACCGCATCGTACTGGTGGTCGATGACGGGGTATGACTTGCTCGCAAAGGGCGAGGCTTCTTTCGCGCGTAGAGGCTGGGAGGCAACAACACGGGCTATGCATCGTTAGCGAAGGGTGATATTGATCGAATAGGTTGAAGCATACCAACAGGCCTCGTCGTGGAGAATTGCCTTCTTGTCGGTTTAAGAGCTCTCGAGAACTGCCACACGATCAGTCCGGAAGCAGGTCAATGGAGCTGGTTCCGCATACCTTGCTGGTGGGAGCCAGGCTCCGAAGCATGCTGGACGAGCTCATCTTGCACAGTGTCAAACTGTCCAAGAGAACCGGAGGGGAGATCTGCTGTGATAAAGACAGGCGCTGGAGGCGATGTGAGAGAATAGGAATGGACTACGTCTTTGATTGAGCAAAAGAGCGCAGGCCAGAACCTCCGAGGTGGCACATTGGCCAATCGGGTAAGTGCACCACATGATGCGACATGTTCCGGGGAACAAATCAGATTTCACCTAAAAACAACCACCATCGGGCACCCATCATCACTATAATCACTTTCTTTACAAGGTATAAATGTGCTTCATCCGATACCCGTCTTTGACAACAGACTTTGCATCGTCAGGGCGCTATTTTGATGCGTGGTCGAAATTGATGCATCCTGTCTGAGCCGTTGATTATTGCTTCCTAGGCTCCTCATGTGTGCGGATGCATTTATGACAGAGCATGAATATCTTCTCTGAGGCCAGACTTGCACGCAAGCTAGTACACTTCACATTCACATAGGAGAACTCGGATTGATCCGCACGCTTTTGGCCATTATCATTGCATCGTTCAGAAGGATACTGGTAAAACCTCTTCTGGTGAAATCGACCTATCATTCGCCGATAACGTATTCACATCCTATGACACCAAGTTAGACTTGATTCGGGCGCCATGTTCCCCCAAATCTGGGTTGAACCAACCTACCCTCGTTCCCAACCCAGACTTCGTGCACCTTCTCTGCTGGCACGTCCCACCTCGCCCCAACACCAAGGGTTTCTTTTGTAGGGCTCGGATCCCGTGGATATGACATAGTGAGCGATCCTCGACGAATAAGATGTGTGGTCAAACCGGAATGTGAATGAGGCGGATAGTGTGCGTTGGGCCTATCTGTCCAGGTGAAGACATGACTGAAACCCCAGTCTCGGACGGTCTTTTCGTCTTCTGCACGAGATGTGGTTCGGTTGGACATTGTATATCAATGGTTTGTCTATCCCGATCATTTAGTAATATTGTTCAACATAGTACACTTGTTGATCTGGACTCGAGCCTCAAGAATAATGACGCAAGCCAAGACTTGAGTTGTTAAAAACACCTTGTTTGTTTTCCCCGTGTTGTTGATTCTGCGACACGCGAGCTTCCCCTGCAGTAAAGCGAGGCTGGCTGGGGTAATCGTGTCTGAGCTTTGCCTACTTGCATCGCGTTTATACTCACTTCTCTTATGACGAAGGTGTCGGTGTGAGGGTTCCGGTCGAGACAACAAAATACCACACTACGTTGGGCACGAAATTGCTGACAACTCAATAAGAGATGAACATACAGCATTAATGTTGTTTAAGACAATCAATGACAGACGGAATATCCCAATCTTCTCTGATCGAACACAGTCAGCAATTCGTGTGAACTGTGGGGGAGGATTTGCGACACAAGATTGAGCGTCGTCATAACGGTATCCCGCGTTGCCGCAACAATTGCCTCCCTTCCGCATTCTTGTTGGAATACTCGTTCATTTATGACGGCATCTTGTTGATACTGTTGTTTTGTGTTCTGAGACATCAATGCATGCAGTTGAATCGCGAATTGTCCTGAGCAACGCAGGACAAGAATGGTATGTCAGAATCTTCATACAGGTATTATTGAGTCACGGCATCTCTGCCAGAGCTTGTGCACAGATGACAGCTTTCATGTTTGGTGCAACCGAAAATCGGACAGGCGCAGGAGCCACGTGTAGGGAAGTTGGATTTACAACCCGGGGGAGGAATCCACAAAGGTAAAATCCCATATCACTCTTAACAAGAGTGGTGGCGGCTGAAGTACTGATGATCAAGCACCTGTGTTGGTATGTGCTTCGGATGTTGAGTTCAGCATAAGCAACAAGGCTGGTGGTGACAGCCTGAACGGACTCATTCCTACAGAAGTTACATTTTTAGGTATTGTTATGAAGTGAGCCGTCGTCGGCCTAGAGCGAGTATTTGCTGGTTGTCTGTTGTTGTTTCAAGTCACGGAAGCTTCAATTTTTCAGCAGTTATGATCAATATGGTCACATTCGATATGGCCCTGGAATCCATGATATACGTAGGACTTACGAGCAGTTGACCCCTCAGTGGCAGTCGTATGCAAACACTCCCCCCTGTTTATCAAGGTAGCCTTACCTAGAATACCAGCAAAATGCACGTGAACGTCCAATGGGATCTTCATGCTTGGGGATTGAAGTGGCTTGAGGATGCAATTTCCCCCAAGGTGCGACATTGATACGTAATTGGAGCAAGGTTCTGGTGGTGAGAAGGCGGAGAGTGAAGAAAGGGGTCAGTTCATATTAGTTGTCATGAATAAAGTTAGCATGCGATCCTAGCATCATTCTTTTCCGGACTAGTACTGTTGGCCTTGGACGCGTTCAACTCCTTTACCGTGTTTACCTCACAGCATCAATCATTGACAACTTTTTCATCGGTGTGGAAGAGGTCCAGACAAAATCCAAACACTCAACACTGGATAGACTGCTGCCAAACCTCATCTTTCTCACCGCCATCAGTCAACATGTTACAGAAAAACCCAACACGAAGACCTTTTTGGGTGGAATTGAAAGCTGACAAGGCTACTCGTACTCTCCACAATGGCGGAAAAGAGTTTGGCGCCCGCCCCGAAAGCTCGCATCGTTCTTGTTTCCCCTGCGTCAAAAATGACAATCTTATGTCTGCCAGTTTGTTGTCGACGGCCCCAAAAACCCCCTGACCACCTCTTAATTCTCATTGTCAATCTCCACTTATCCGAGCATTGGGCCTCTTTGTTAGGGCCGGCTATTTTTCGAGATCTCGGCATTCGACAATCTGGTCAGGAGAGACCCAGTGGGTCGTCCATTGTTTCACAATTTGGGGACCTCGACAAGAGGGAACCATCCATTCCAGCCCCGTGAGAATGGCATGGTGCAATTGTGACAGCGTGAACGCATTCCGCAAGCATAACTGGGTAGGGTATATCTGGCGCCCCGTGCGCCTCTGTCTCTTTGTTTTCCCTCTTTTCCCTTTGTTGGTCCGCACGTTCCTTTGATCTCGACGATATATCCAAAGTCTGTGACTTTCGTTTCGCTCCCCTTCTCGACTACACTCCTTTCAAGGTCGAACCCACACTCATTGCCATCCCCGGAGGATATACCACGTTCATTTACACAAACAACAAGACACTCTCTTCGAAACGAAACATATACAGTCTTTCAAGTCACTTTAAAACAGTCAAAATGATTTCCATCAAGGCTCTTTCCGTCTTGGCCGCTGTTGCCGGCATCGCCGCCGCCATTCCCACCCCTGCCGAGAACGGTGTTGAGAAGAGATGGGATGGCCACTGGGGCGGCTGGGAGTCCTGGTCATCAGGCGAGGAGTCCACCGTCACCGCCACCGCTGTCGCCGTTGTCACCACATGGGTTGAAGCCGCGACTCCTACTGCTACTGCCACCACCTGGGCCGAAGCCAAGGTAGCCACCTCTACCGCCGCGGCTTCGCCTGCTAGCTCCTCAAAGGCCGCCAGCACCAGCACCAGCAGCAGCGCTGATTCTATCAGCTCCGACGTCTCTTCGTCCGACTATATCTCCGTCGTCTCCAAGTGGCGTACAGCCGCTGGCCTTCCTGACCTCACCCAGGACAGCACCCTCGAAGGCAACGCCCTTAAGACCAGCACCAACAGCGTTGGTGGCTTGATCCACGAATTGAACCCTGGAACCTTCGCTCAGGTTCTGGCTCCTGGCACCAGCACCGACTTCGAGGACGTCTACGTTGGGGGATGGCTCTGCGAGATCCCAACTGACGCCGGTTTGGATGGTATCTGCGCCACCGCCTCCCAAGGCTGGAGCTACGATGGCCAAACTGGTCATGCTACCGTAAGTCATCCCGTTTATCCTCTCTTCATACCGATACAACCTGCTAACGATTTCCTAGATCTTGACTTCAACTTCCTACACCAAGATTGGTTGCGCCATTGCAGGCAACACCAATGTCTGGGCCTGTGATCTTGCATAAAAGGGCAGCGTGCCTTGGACTCCACTACTTCTCACATCTATGCATTTATTGGTGAATGTTAGTTGGAAAAGACGATGCGCTGTATGAATGTGCATCCGATTTATGCCTTTGAGACATATTTTTGTCGATTTCTGGACCGATTTTATGACCTATGATTCCTGTGTATGAGACAAGTTTCCAATCATAGCTCACTTTTTCTCTTCTCTGTGAAACTATTTTTCTCTATGCTCTTGTTCCAATCGAATGCAGGGTTGCTGGCTGTGTGGCATATACTTTCGTCATCAGGTCTCGAGCTCCGGTGGCCTCTTCGAACGGCCCTGATTACCTGAGGCGTAGCACATAAATTCTGACTCTATGCTGTTATTATATGAGTCGTTATTATATGTGTTTTTTGCGAAAAGGGCAACTATAAAGTTACCCCGTCATTGCTCCTGTGCTCCTTACTTGGGCGATTACATAATTCTCGAATTGGGCTGAAACTGGAAAGCATCTCTCGCCAATTGACGTAGTTGATCCCTCGTCACCATTTATACTTTGGTGTGCCCTGGCGGTGAAAGCCTGACCAGTGAATTCAGATAACAGGCAAGAATCACCGTCTCACCTCTTGCGTACTTATAGTTGTGAAAGTCTCCCAACATGCTTGAGCCGCCTTCTGATCAGCTCAATTCTTCTTGCTTTCCTCGTTGAGTTTCTCACAACTCAGTTCTCCCTCAAGACTTCAGCCGTTCGGTAGCAACGGTCACGCGACAACTTTTGAGTGACCTCGACGGCGTACATCACACCATCAAACGCTGTCGTAACAATGGCAGAGGGTCCTAAACTCCCTGCCGGTGCCGCAGGAGGCGGTCAACCGTCCGAATTGGCTCAAGAATTCAGGCTTCAGCCATTTTCAGAATCAGTGCTCTCTCACCTCCTTGAAGCCTACAAGGGTCTCTCTTCAGACGAACACCGCCACTTCTCGAACGAATCATCTTTCTTGACCTACATGACTTCGGAAGAGTCTGCCGCCCTGGCTGCACCATCAGGCAATGACCTAAGCCATCCATTGTCATCCTACTTCATAAGCTCCAGTCACAACACGTACCTCTCAGGCCACCAACTCTACGGCGAAGCGAGTGGGGAGTCGTACAAAAACGTGTTGAGACGAGGGTGCCGATGTTTAGAGATAGATGTTTGGGATGGGGATGATTCAGAAAGCGGCACTTCGGACGACGAGGACGAGCATGGTCATCGATTCTCAAGGTACCGAGGTGAAGGATCTGGCCCCAAACCTTCCCGATGGGAGAAAGTTAAGGCTCGTGCTGCCAGGATACGATCGGGCTCCCGTCCAGAAGCCTTTCTAGGCGCTGTGCAGCAGCCTGCCCCCATAAGTGGCGAGACCAGCCTGCCCCATCCCAAAGCTCCTCAACATCTCGGAGCTTCCACCGTGAACAACAATCAAGTCTCGCCTCGGCCTTCACCTGGGCTCCCATCAAAGCTTGAACCTCGCGTGCTTCATGGCTACACACTTACGCATGCAGTCAGCTTTCGATCGGTCTGCCACGCAATCAAGGACTCCGCATTCCTGACTACGGATCTCCCCATCATAGTCTCTCTGGAAGTCCACGCTTGTCTTGCTCAACAGGAAGTCATGGTAGACATTATAAGAGAAGTCTGGTCCGGTTTCCTAGTAGCCTTTGACGGCAATCCCCAGAAACTACCGACACCAGAGTCGCTTCGGCGGAAGATATTGATCAAAGTCAAATGGTCACCTAACACTCAAACTGGCGAGTCCAACAACCCTGTCGACCACGTCCCGTCGTATGCAAGTGATGAAAGCGCGGAGGAGAGCGTTGCGACCTCCTCTGACCCAAGGAAGAAGGCGCCGAAAGTGTTGGCTGCACTATCCGAACTCGGTATCTATACTCGAGCGTACACTTTCAAGCAATTTTCCCAGCCAGAGGCTTCAATCCCAACACATGTGTTCAGCTTATCGGAGAAGAAGATGCTTTCAATGCACTCGGATCCCTATGATGGTCCAGCACTCTTTCATCATAACAAGAACTACCTAGTGCGGGTTTTTCCTAAAGGAACCAGGATCAATAGCTCCAATGTCGATCCAACCCTTCACTGGAGGCAAGGGGCGCAAATGGTAGCACTGAACTGGCAAAGAGTCGACAAAGGCATGATGCTCAACGAAGGCATGTTTGCCGGGACTGGGGGATGGGTGCTCAAGCCTGAAGGATATCGCGGCACCGGAGCAAGTGGACCATCCGAGAACATGGTCCTCAGGCGAGGGCGATTAAACCTTGCAATAAAGCTCCTCGCCGCCCAGAGGATACCACTGCCTATCGACAAGGACAACTCACAGGCCTCCAAGCTCAAACCCTATGTCAAGGCCAATTTGCACGACACCCATGGTCCGCTCGCTCCCGGAAAGGGTGTTGCAACACAGACCCCATTGAATCCGGAGACAGACGCATATGGCGACGAAGATGATGACAACAGCATTTACAAGCGGAGGTCGTCAACGCAAAGAACCGATTGTCCTGACTTCGACGGCGAAAGGTTATCATGGCACAACGTGCCAGACATTGTGGATGAGCTGAGCTTTCTCCGGTACGTTCATTTTCTGTTTTGTTCTTCTGCGTGGCGTTTCGAAGGTTGCAGTCCCGCATATTCCATTCGTGGCAGGTATTCAAGTTGTTTCCAATATTCAATCCTTCACCACGTTCGTCAATGGCACATCCTGACCATCTTCTCACGTCCCCCCTCCGCTTTGCATGTCTTACAGTGGTGCGGCTGCATCTATTGTGTGGACTTTGATCCTCACTCGTTCTCATGATACGCCAGAGCCTACGAGCACTGACTGTACGTAAACGTCATGCATGTCCCCACAATTACGGGCAGGGCATAAAACTGGTTGCAGAAAGTGGAACAAATATCCGACGAACCGACAGTGAAATTGAGCTCGTGATATGTGATGTTCACCGATGAACCTGCATCCTGCACGATCATGTTACACAAAATCTGCCCTCGGCACTTAAGTCCTTACCATCCATCTCCTCAGCCTCTCTGAATGAAAAATGATCTATCACTTTGTGGCTTGCATGGAAGTGTTGGCGCTGACTGACCGTGTCCAATAGACTCCAAATCAAGGACGACCGTCCCATGGCCAGGGATACCTTGCTTGGTTGGGCATGCATTCGACTTGACCGCCTACAGACTGGATATCGATTCATTCACTTGCTCAACTCGGCGGGGCTTCCTTCAGCAGGTGCATTGCTCGTCTACGTATCCAAACATATCGACTGAAGAGTGTTGATATGGGTCTCCCACTCGAAGCGAGTTGCTGAAGACAAGATACCTCCTCATGGTGACCCGAGGTTCTCCTCAGCTGCTAAGATGGGGAGTATACCCACTAAATGTCGCCCGCCTGGGGCATCTGACTGTACGAAGCATTATCCTATCAACGAGCTCCACTATGACAGCAATGAGAGAGTGAAAGACTGTATCAAGTCTCCGGACTTGAAGGATAGTCGCCATTCCCTCAAGCGATTTTCCTTCTTTCGTGGTGCGACTTTCAGTCCAATCACTATCTCTCACAAGGATCCGGCAATGGGGATGCAGGAATGCCTTTTCCGGCCTCTATGCGACAAGACGACTACTCGTGTTATGCTGATCTTGAGCCAAATATGATATGCGACGATGGCAGGTCATCAAACTAGCGAAGTGACCCACACTAATCCGCACGGACAAGTTCCTCAAGTTTCACAAGTCAGATATGTGGATCGGCCAGGAACTCACCGATGTTATTTTGTGTAACATACTTTCCAACGTCTCATTATCGGGTACTAGTCAGAGTATGTTGACGGCGCCCGTCGAGCGGATATCTGGAGATCAGCGCCAAATATGGACAAGCAGCCCCCAAGGATTTTGATTCGCGTTAGCCCGAACTCTGATCAGACCTTACATGTTGGTTTGTGCGTGCGTAGCTGCAGTTGCAGCTTGGTCGCATCTGGGGAAAACCTCGCCTCACGCGACAGACTGCTCGCGCGGAGGTTTTGGGAGCCTGCCGGAAAGAGTATGCAGACATATATAAAAGAGCTCACCTAGGTCATCATGTTTTGAGGCCAGGCTCACTGAAAGTTCTGTGTGCAGCGTTGTCCTCCTTACGGTGTTCAAAATCGCCGATTCGGTCCCGAGCGTCCAAGAGTCGCTTGCGAGAACAGGTCTTCTCATGGCGAACTTGAAGCATACCCTCAACAACATCTCTCTGACCGAGCGGATGGCATTTCCAGGTGATAAGCCACAACGTATACTTGGAGGATTACCAGCTCAAACTCGACCGGTAAGAGAGTCTACAGTGTGTGATATGTCTTTCTCGCGAGCTTGATAGGCTGATTTCCTTGGTGGAAAAGATGAACGGTGTGCGATGTCCTCGGTGCAAGGGGAAGGGGCAAGAAGTCTGGGTCATTCCTGGGACGAGATGTCATAAGTGTGGATGCGCCTGCTGAATCTCAGTGCCGATGAGGGCTTTGACGTGTCATGAACGTGCTTCGGGAAATGCCGGCTGGTGCGATCATCAAACACATTTGTCCACGGGATATGATATACTGTGGAAAAGGAATGACCGTCTTGGGATACTGAAGCAATATGCGCCGTTGCTTGATGGGCGGTTCGTTGCTGTATTCTGGGACATGCAGGCGCGGATCCATGCCGTTGCGTGAGGCTAGAGGCTAGACGGAACACCGAGGACTGGAATACTAGGAATTTGATGGAGTCTTCGAATTGAGGGGAGCGGCCTGAATGACATATGACAAAAGGACTAAAAGGACAAAGATCCAACGACAGGGATGGTACCGAATCTTGTTTAGTTTGCCAGGGGTCTCGCTTTTGGGAAGAAGGCTGTTGATCTGACTTCTCGGACTGAATGGCACCTCGATTCGGTCAGCATGCTGGAATACTATAAGGATTTTTCCCCGGCTTCTCTTGTCCGAGATAAGTTATGACAGTAGATATTTGCACTGGCTACCGTGTTGCGAGACGGCCCTTTCTTGTTAATCGTTGAAATGAATAGGGACGACTGACTTTGAGAGACCGGCAAGATGGCCGCGTTCTAGAGTTGAGAAATGTAGCTAGATTCGGGCTAGTTCCGTGACGTGTGCATGAGGTCGAGCATGTGAACGATGGGTATCTGTGAAGTCCAGAACGTTGTCCACACGCGGCTCAAGCCCATGTGCGGGTGTTAGTGTCAAAATGGACACGAATACTCAGAGATGATGGCTTAGACCGATTACTCTTAATTCTGGGGTGGATGTTGTTTCCATCGAAGGCCTATTTCTTGGCGGAGCTTCTAGCAATTCTATGATTGGTCATCACGTCGCTACCATAATCCACTCAGATTCACTTTCAACGTCGACTTTCCTTTTGCATTCATCACTCATCCATTCATCTTGCTTCCTTCTCGATCGCTTCATCCCGTCATACTTGGGCAGGGCGCGTATGCTTCGCTCATGCCACCAGTCACTCTAGCCGGCTACTAGAAACAGAAACAAATCATGATCTGCACCTACAGGCTGCAGCTTTTCCTTTCTTACAATCGGATCCGTGTCCATACCCACAATCACTAGCCTACGAGTGGTGATCAGGCCATTTAGGGGACGCTACTTCACGAGTTACTGCACGCTCGTATCGATCAGGCACCGACAGACCACTACTCTGCATGTGCTGAATGAACACGGCACGTGGATTTTGGGGAAATATTGACCGCGCAAATCATTCTCGTTCGAGACTGCCCGACATATGCCCGCCTAGCCGGTCGGTGGGGTCCTTGCATTCTTCATCGTGGCCTGACTACGTACCGACTGCATTGCGCTATCGCACTCCCATCAACGGGCAAACGATGCCCAATCCAAAGATCTGTCTGTACGCCGAAGCGCTGACCCACATCCGGCAACTCACGCTACATGCCTCGCTTCAGACCGAGAAGAACGAGCACACCAAGATCTTGATATCGTCGGACAAGAAGATCATCGCGGCGGTGCACGACGGCGAGACTTCGAGTATTTACCTGCCGACTCAGATCTCGGGGACTGTCAACGCCACTTTTCCAAAGGATAAAAGGACTGAGTTCTCGGTGCGGCTACAGATTGACGACCAGTTTCCTGCGAGTGGTGAGGCTGTTGGCGGCGACGCCGTCGAAGTGCCATGGTCGGCGGGCGATTTGTCACGCGACACTGCGATTGCGTGTAAAAAGTGCGGCGCTGAGGTTGTGGCGGCGGGCAAGGTGGGTGTTTGGAAGGATCTGCCTAGTGATCATTGGGCGGAGTTGATGGACCTTTGGTTCTGTCATAAGCCGCATGATGGTCATGAGCATGGCAACGGGCACGAGGAAAGCAGAGCTGATGACACTGTCGCTGCTGCCGCTGAGGCGAAGGGCTTTTCGGCGACGAGTAAAGTCGCCGACGCAAGTCCTGGCACTGGCCTGGTAGATGTTGTGTCTTTTCTGCTGCACAGGGACGATTGTGCGAATGTTCAGGTACGTTGACCGAGTATTCGTCCGGAGATGTTTGTGAGTTTTTGCTTGTTCTGGCGTCAAGAAAGAAGCTTTTCAGTCTTCAACGAGACGACTCTGTTGATCCAGTTTCTGATACAATCGCCACATATTGACTTCTTACTGGGCGCCGTCGAGACTGCGTCAACCTCCTTTTACGAGGATGGATGACCTGTCCGCGAGGATCCTGACCTCCCATTATTTCATCTTTGCGTTTTTATTTTGTACTAGAAGGCGCAAGGGGATCTAAGCGAGGTACATTTCTGACTGATTTGGTGCAGGTGCAGGAGACTAGTAATGAATCGAGGAAAGACACGAAGATCGTGAAATGCGGTTCGTGCAGCGCGACAATTGGATCCGCCATACAAGGAGAGACGAGTGTCAGATTGTACAAATCCAGAGTTAAGGTGAGAATTGCGGCGAACAAGGATGATGACTGGAAAGAATACTCTACCGCAGTCTTCCTCTGCGCGCAACTCTTATCCCTGATCGAAAGCTCAGTAAGTCGCAAGGTCGTCGTCCACGACGAGGCTGGAAACCAGGGTCTTTTAGTCTGGGTATTCAACCCGGACATATACTACTCGAGCAGCAAGCGTGGACCGACGGCACATCGGGCCATGAAGGTCTTTTACAAGACACTGGACGAGGAGCCGGGTAAATTTCTCGAGACGAGTGGTGCTGCAGCGTACGAGGAACTTGTCGTTCCGGCGGAGGATTATGAAGAGTTTACGATGACGTTACGTGAGAGTGCGGATGTTCTGCCCCAGGCGGCGAGAGTGTTTCAGGAGTGGAGTGTGGGTTTGTTGGATCGGTGGGAGAAGAAGGCTAGTGGGTCGACGGTTCTGGATGGGAATCCGCTGAATAGGAAGGTCGAGGAGGGGTTTGAGGTGTTTAAGTTGCCGGCTGGGATGGCGGAACTTTATCTGTGAAAGAGAATATCTGGCGGTAGTATGGTTCTACTGCTGATGGCGAAACACAAGGCTCTGACAGAGCTCGCTCGTAGACCCAACGATCGTACAATCTACGGTCAAACGGTCACAGCGACGAAACGACTCGAAGGAAAACGCCAGCTTCCTGGGCGAGTGCCGCGAATGGCCCAGAGATCCTGCTGGGACTATCAGGACATGGCGTCGAGACGTTGGCGACACGGCGTCGCTCGATCCTGCCGTCGCTACCACTCGAACAGTCATAACCGTTCTGACAGCCAACGGCCTGAACGCTTCTGCGTTGCAGCTTCCTTCCGTGGGAAAAATTGTTCAAAGGCTTCAACTGAGACAGTCCACGAAGCGAATTTTGCATAAAGTGGGGCGCATTCGAGTGACAAGCCGCACGATCATTGATCTACAGGCATATTTAACAAGACACAGAGGTAGTCAGACCTTCGGTGGCGGACTGGTGATCTTATGGAGCTCAAAGTTTGTTGTTGCTAGGGATAGCTTCATTTCAGAAAGACTATCAGGGCAGTCTGAGGAAGAAGCATGCTATAGGAAATGAAGATGCAGGGTGGGATGCCTGACATGTATCATATTGGATCCGTGATGATGGATGCCTGCCTCCACCAGTCCCGATCCCAGGCTAGAAATGAGGTATATACTTTGCCCATGTAGTCGTTTCGTACACGCCAATCGGCACACGTCTAAGGCTGACAAATGCTTCCACCACGATGTACAACCTGCTTAAAACATATACAGGGAATGCAGCCACCACAACCGTCATGTACGAGTATTTCAGGACTTGCTCCGTTATCTTCAGGACGGGTAACGCTTTCACCATAATGCGGAAGATCAGGTCTTTTAGGGACCGATGCCGCATGACAGGCATTTTCTTTCTCAAGAGGTCATTTGTTTTGATCTCGTCTACGTCGAAAGCATAAATTGGCGGCAGTAGGGCAAAGGGAGCACCAAGTGCGCAACCTGCAATTCTCCACAGTATACGCTCAACGTTTGTGGGGAAATCGTGATTCCATAGCGCGAGATGGATACCTGCGTAGACCGCAGGAACCACGATCAGGGGATAGATGGACCTGTGAGCCTGCTGTACTCTATCGTCTTCGGCAAGGATGTACATCATGGAGCCTATCGCTTGAAGTGAAAAATTACGTGATCGCAGAACGAAATAGTTGGAAGAGTCCATCGACCTTTTCAGAGAACGCAGCCTGTATTCTTCCGACGGGACTTCTTGCTCATGGTCTTCGTGCCGTTCTTGAGGTCGCTCAGCTTTCTTGATGGACTCAGATGTCTGCAAGTCCGCGATACGCTCGCGGCCAAAAGAAATGCTTGCGCGACGCCAGCGCAGCAGATCTTTTCGTGACAAACAGATAGCCACCTTGTGCCAGAGCAGACGGTCAGCATAGTAGCGGTGCAGACTGTCAGAAACCCCTCCCGCGGTTAGGAGCAATTTCAGTGAAGGATCAACTTCATGTGTCTCCAATCTGGGCGGAACCAAGCGCTTGCCGCCTGGGATTCTCGCCAGACCCGTTCGCAATATGGAGCGGATACCTTCATCACGCAAGGTCAGAAAGGCTGCGGGTCCCATTCCAGACGTAAGTGTCTGACCAGTCATCAAGACCATTGCGACCTCTCCATCCAATTTCCGATGGAAGGTGGCATCTTGTTCGACAGTGCGAACGTGCGACTGCGATTCCAATTGTCCAGGATCCGTTGGAGGAAGGCTCGCTGCTTCCACTATCCCACTTGGGGGAGGTGCCCCAACATCTTGGAGGCAAGCAGATACTTGCCCTTGTCGACCTGCAGTATTCCGTCTCTTTGGTATCTGCTGTCCGTCAGCAAGGATATCAAGGATAGACCCAGTCAAAGAGTCCGAGTCACTCGGTCCTTGCTGCACGGACTGTAAACAATCCTGATCGAAAATGAGGAAACCTGCTTCAGTTCCGGCTCTCTGATCTCCTTCGAGAAGCAGCATTTCCCAAATGCCTTCCGGATATATGGTCTGGAACTGAGTCTGGGGCTCCAGAGTTGTGAATGGTTTGTAAGCTGACCCAGACGTCGACCTCATTAGTGCAAGTGCTAGGTCCTCCGGTGACAATCCGACATCGACTAATGAAGGATCTCCGACATCGAGAGGCTTGTGGAACCACAATGCGTACATGAGCATGGCGCAAGCGGCATGGACAAGAATGTGGACTTCTAGTACGGTTAAAGGGTATCCAGCAATTTGGCGTGTGATGCATTGAAGGAAGGTCCAGGATACCTGAAGAATGACCAGGACTTTTGCCAGGTTGTCTGCCTTGCTCTTGTCCCTGATCGTCTGATCCGTAATGGAGAAGCGCTCCCAACCCTTCTTCGAGGCATAGTGCAAGACTCCTTCCGCAGTCAGCGTCGCACACGAGACGTTGTCGTATACGTCGCTAACATCGACCACCAAACCACCCATCACGACATAGAAACCATAAGTAAGGGAGAGCTTCGTCGGATGTGGCGCTGGTGAACTCAAATTCTTCGAATATGTCGAAGGATGAATTATAGGCCTAATGCGGAGGTTGCGCAACTTATACCATGCGAGCGAAGGCCAAAGATCGGTCAAAGGCCCTTTCAGGCCTGTCGTCCTGAGCTTTGGTCTTACGATTGGTAATCCGGCCTGTAAGAGTTGAATCTCATATAGGTCGCGGCAGATACAGCTGGCCATGTAATATTGTTTCCACGCAGAGTATAGAACAAGCTCAGGAGCGAATGTCGCAATGAAGGCCCATTTGACCTTCCGCCAGAATTGTGCGTTTTTGGGCTCCCCTCTCCTGGGAATGTTGATGTGGATCGCCGAATAGACACAAATGAAAAGTGTGAAAATGCAGCTGTACAAGAGTTGCCATGTTCCTCGGCCGTCGGGGTCAGGTACCCAGCCGTTCGCATATTGTGTTGTGTTCGTCATCAGTAGCAATGATAACCACTCTTTCAGTTCTGAAATTCCAGTTCCAGGAAAAACGGTGCCTGTGTCATTTTCGCGTAGAACATGACAATGAGAATGCAAAAAGAGGATGCAGTACTCAGCTTGATATCATAAGATGGTGCGGTGCAGCAGAAGCGATGTTCAATCCAGCCATCGTTACACCGGCCACTCAGCCTCATAGTGAGAAACTTCTGGCAAATGAGGCTTTGCAAGGTCGCGAGTCAGGCTGCTGGTGCCAACATGCATCCACAGCCTATCAGCGGAACTTTGTGATTCGGTGGCGCAACGCAGGGAGGCGGCTATCATGGCACAGCCTTGACATGGCCTGCAAGCGCTATTCAGGTATGTTTGAGACAGCCGGTCATGGTTGTGAGGCGATTCCAGATAATGAATCTGGTTGGCAGTTGCATTATCCTGCAATTGGGCGCAGCTATGCGCGGGTTTTGTTTCTCTTCGAATGGATTCATGATGCTACGTTAGACAGCTTCGATATGCATAATGTGCTTGTAATCTACAGCCTCTTTTCGCATAACTGTTTGAAAGTCGTATTCTACAAACGGAACAAGCGATCGTGTTGGATGCTAGAAGACAACTTGCAGTTCAGTACATACTAGGCAGGGAAAAGAGAGCAAAACCTTGAAGTTATAGCGGCATCACACTCTTCGTGGGTTCGGCTGAGTTTTCTTGCCGCTTTGTCTCATCTTGGCGGTTTCGGCCCTCGAGTTGTACCATGATGAACCTCAATTGGAGCTTGCTGTAGCAGTGTCTGACTCTCATCGTCGCTATTCTCTACTCACAATCGATATGAGCGCCCTCCGACTGTCCCGTGCAGCACTGCGCGCCAGATCCGCAGTTGCTCTCAAGCCTATTCAGCGCAGGGGCTATGCCGATGCTGTCTCCGACAAAATAAAGCTTTCCCTGGCCCTCCCTCACCAGGTACGTCGCGCAAAGGATATGGTTTCAGCTGGGAAAAGAGAGCGGAAAAGATTTCGAAAGGCCATGCTGACATATTTCTGGTTGCTAGTCTATCTACAAATCGCAAGATGTGTACGTTCCTCCTACTACAAGCTCCAAGAATATGATTCCAACCTGCGCCGAACGTCGAGCTGACCATTTCACTCAAGTGTACAAGTGAACATCCCCGCCGAGTCCGGTGAAATGGGTATCCTCGCCCAGCACGTCCCTTCGATTGAACAGCTAAGACCTGGCTTGGTCGAGATCATCCAGGAGAGTGGTGACAACAAGCAATTCTTCCGTATGTTTGGCAGCACTTCCAAAAAAGACTGGGCTAGCGCATATACTCATGTTTTGTGGCAGTTTCCGGAGGTTTCGCCGTCGTCCAGCCCGACTCTGTTCTCAGCATCAATGCCGTTGAAGGGTTCCCCATTGAAGACTTCAGCGAAGAGGCTGTCAAATCACAAATCTCCGAAGCTCAAAAGATCGCCAATGGAAGTGGAAGTGAGCAGGATATCGCGG
This sequence comes from Exophiala sideris, assembly GCA_000835395.1. Taxonomy (NCBI): domain Eukaryota; kingdom Fungi; phylum Ascomycota; class Eurotiomycetes; order Chaetothyriales; family Herpotrichiellaceae; genus Exophiala; species Exophiala sideris. The sequence goes on along the minus strand of KN846954.1, from coordinate 1,149,174 downwards.
AGGCCAAGATTGAGCTTGAGGTACGCGCGCTTCACATCCAGGTCGGCGGCTGCTAACATCATTTTAGGTTCTCGAGTCGTTGCAAGCGGCAATGAAATAAGAGGTTCAACTGCTGCGCTTGTACATATACAGTAAGATGGGGACAGGATCAAAAGAATGGTCTCACTTTCTGGTCGTTGACCAATTGATCAAGATGTTAATCTTCGTCTTGACCTAATTTTGTTTCCTCTCTCAAGGTATTCTGCCAACGTCGTGCTTGCATACATCCTTTCTGTACCAGTCGAATCGCTCCTGCCCAGCTGTGATGGGTCCATCGAGGTTGTCTTGCACCACCAGTGCTCCTCCCCCATGCAACGCTTTGCAACATCGACATATTTCCTTGATTATTTATCCTGGTTGTGCCCTTCGTGTTGGTCAGACTAACCATCAATCCTCACCATGTCTACTCGAATCCTAGCTTGAGCGGCGTTCATGTAGTATCTCCTGATCCTCGAACATGAGTAGCTCTCAAGGGTATGCTCCTTCTAGAGAGTTCCACCCATCGCGGCTGACGAGATAGCAGTTCTCAACGAGGCACCGTGGCCGATCGCATTCGAGCCTTCCAAGATGTACAACTGCAAGAGTCAAAAGCCCCAGCCTTCAGTCTCGCTCCCCGGGTCCTGACACAAGCCAAAGAGTCCGGAGTCTACGCAGGTCATGGTCGAAGGGAAATTCCCAGCTTTGCACCACCAGCAGGTCGTGTTTCAAGAGATGGGAATGAGGGGTTTCGTGCTGATGGTCGTCCACCGGTTGGCTCTGTCTTCTCCAAGCGGCCAGTGCTCGAAAAGAAAGATGCTCCAAAAGCTCTACCCGTTCGACCTGTGACCAGTATGGGCAATGCTCCGTATGCCCAGACCAAGCATGGCGAACGTACCGAAAATTCAGATGCTGACCAATTTCATCGAAGACGTCGATCCGCTGAACATGTGGCTGATCCGATTGAGGAAATAGCCACCGCTCGAGCAAGGCTTCGCACTGTCGCCGGACAGGGGACTGCAAATGAAAACCAGTCACAAGAAAGAGCACCGACTCTGGCTGAATTAAACCATATGTTGGACGATGCGATCGGAAACACTAGTACTCAGCCTCCTGCCTTATGCGATGAAAACACAGATACGTTCAGTCCTACATCTGCCCTGGGTAGTCGTCCACACACCAGTTATACCGACCGCCGTCAATCACAGTCCCGTGGACGAGAGTCCGGACGAAGCATAGACTCTCTCAGACCACGTAGCAGCGAGGATTCTGACAGGGTTCACTACGATCAGGCCCCCGCCAAGGCAACAGGCCAAACCACGTCGCGTAACAAAGACCATGATGTTTCGCCTGAATCAAGACAAGCACGGAAGTCTCTAGATATCGAACCTGCCCAAGGCTTTCCTCCACCAGCTGGACCAGTACAAAAGGCTGGAGCAATAAGCCCGGTAAAGCAAAGAGCTGCCATCTTTGAGAGTCTCAACAAGAAGCCAAAGGAATATGACGAAGCACATGATCATCTCCATCAAGGACATGAAACACCACAGACTGACCAGGACATGGACATTGGAAAGAAGAAAATGCACAAGATCAAGTTCGGAGAGACAGTCGAGGAGAGATCCGGAACACCACTGATACCATTGACGTTGCCAGCGATGGTCAAAGACCAACAGGAGTCTGCCAAAGAAGCATTGGTGCCCGAGGAAGAACAGTCCCACGGAGCGCACGCAAAGGACCCAGGCGACAAGGACGTAGAGCAAGACACACAACGCAAGCCATCTTTTGGTTGGCCCTTCAAGTGGGGCATTTTCAGCAAAACTCCTCCAGCTTCAACTCAACAAGCGGATCATTCAGATGAGGCCAAGCAAGAAATTCCCCGGCAGACTAAACCAGGCGTTGTCAAAAGCAGGGTCCATGACCTTATGCAAGCAGCCAACGAGAAAGAGGATGCTGAAAAGCGGCGAAGACACGCGGAGTACGAACGCATAAGCCGTTGGCGCAATCGTGGTCCTCCATTTGTCAAGGAGTACGTCTTGAGAGAAGACAAGGTGAACCTTGGAGGTTTGAAGCCGTCTCAATTTCCTCCTCTCCAGGTCCCTATTGACGAAGAAGCTGAAGACGTCAAATCAACTACAGGCCCGAACGATGCCATGTCAGAACCAAAAACACCACTTCAACGAGCCATGACCGAGAAGCAGGTCTTGCCTCCACCAAGCGAATACGATCCACCAAGTGGGATGAGTAGTCCAACAAGATCTGTTCCTCGAACTCCAGTCAGGGGCAGACCGAGAAAATTGGGTCATCGCCTCTCGATCGGTGAGCAATTCGGCATTGAACAGCAGTTCAAACTTAGTCCTGGCCCGAGTCGGAGTGCATCAAGAAATGGTAAGGCAGGTGTCAAGGTGGAAGTCGAAGTTCGCGATAGTCCGGAACGAGAGGGTAGGGAGAGGGGAGAGAAAATCGTCATCATCAGAGCTGACGTTGAGGCACATGAAATTGAAGGTTGACAAGGGCACTGGCTCAGAGGTGCACCTATGGGTCGGAAGCAGTATACATGTGGCATTGTTAAGTCTACATGTCATATGATGGTGATGAGTGAAGGAGACTGAGACCAGTATCAAGTCATCAAGTAAGTAATACTTCCAGACCAATATTTGAGGAATAAATCATCATTGTCGACATGCAGAAGCTGGGTCTTGGAAAGATCTATGATAGTAGAGCCTTGAGATCATCTCTCTGGTTCACTTCCTCGATCATCTTTTTGAATTCTTCGTCATCGTGTTCATATGCTTGGGATTTGAAGTACGGCATGTTTTCTTTCAGCCACGTACCCTCCTTGCCAGCCTTGTTTATCATCAGCCATGATACTCGGACGGTGGAGGTCAGCGAAGAGAGGGTTTATACTTACATCCGGAATAGCCACACCATTCTCCCTGACTGCGATCATGGGGTAGAACGCGATGAAGTGCATTTTCTTCGCTTGCTTGTCGTGGCTGTCACCGATAGCATCGTACCACGCGTTCTCGATTTTGACCGCGAGATCGTCGAAGGTTTGTTTGCTGCGGGCTGGAGATGAGCGAACTAGTGCGAGGATACGGTTGGGGCCATTGGGTGTTGAGGTGGGCTCGCCGGCGAGGAAGTATGTTGGGTCGTCATCGTCTGAGTTTTTCAGTTGTTGGAAGACGACGTTCTACCTCGTCGTTAGGGAGAGTTGGACGGGCAGATGGGCGTTGGTGCTGGCTGGGTGGATAGGGGGTGGATGAGAGACTTACCACGAAGAGCGATGGCGTTACGAATGTCGTTGAGTGGAGGGATGTTATGGCCTGGGCGATGGCGTGTTTTTGGGCGGCGGTTAGGGGGATGGTGTGTTGGATCTGCGGCTGTTAGATTCGAAAGTCGGGGCACGGGGAAGGAGTCAAGATGGAAAGAAGAGAGGCAGCAGGGATAAAGTCGTGGGAGATGATGGTAGGGAATAGTGCCAATCCTGATGAGATGACGGATAGGAGGTACGAGGCTGTAGGTGAAAAAGGGGCGGTGCGCAACCGAGGAAGATCAAGGACGCCTCGATGGTTTGATTTGATGTTGGTATCCATGAAAATACTTTGCAGCACTCAAAGAGTTCATGAAAACGACGAATAGCGGAGACTTGAGATGAGGTGCTGTGAGAGCGATGGACTCCCAGGGTAGGCTGACCTGATACATAGGCATCTTGAAGACTGATTTTTGCTGGAATCTCGTGGTCGGTATGGTCTTATGTGCTGCAGCAGAGGACGAGAAATAGTCTGCTCGTTGGTATTTTTGTATTTTTCCTGTCTGAATGTACAAAAGCTCGCGCACGTTGCAGTATTTATGTCTTGAGGATGATGACCAATGGGATACTCTTTGAGTACCCTACCCCCGTATCCTTTTGTCGGCTTAGTGATGATAGAAGTGTATTGTGTGTCAAGTCCGACAAAACAGCGAAGAATTAAGGATCCAGAAACTCTGTACATGTAATTCCACTCCTTGCTCACCCGATGTTGCTCTTCAAGCCCTAATCCTGGATACGCAGGACCCAGTTGCCTGTGTAAGTTGATGTTCGATATGTGTTACTGGTCGATGACTGATTGCAGTTGACAACATCAACGTCACTGTTCCCCGCATCTCCAGCAGATATTTCCGGGGATTGATCTGGGATCATGGTCGGCGTTGCTTATCACGATGACTGTGACATGATTCAACGAATCCCATCATATCCCAGACTCGAGGTCGATATGTTCACTGTCGCAGTCCGTTGGTCTCGACCTTCAGGCTCTCGATCTCCTGTTTGAGCCCAGCAATGTTGTCGTTCGATCACAGCGTTTTGGCATTCGATCTCAGCATGTTGTCGTTTGATCTCAGCAGCATGGTGTCGTAGGATCTTAGTAAGTTGTCGTTTAATCTCAGCAAGTTCCTCAGTATATTGTCGGTCAATCTCGATGAGCCGTCGCTCGAACTCAGCAAGCTGTCCGTCACAATCGGTGAGCCGTCGGTCGATCTCAGCAAGCCGCCGGTCACTCTCGGTGAGTCCTTGGTCGATGTCAGCAATTTGTCGTTCGAGCCTAGCGTGCCCGCTGCGGACAGGTTGAAGCAAGGCGACGGTTGTTGGACTGATCTGCGCTATGGTCGCTGCAGGTCTCTGTGCATCAATGGTCGGCGACGATGGAGCTGACGACGGTGTGGAGGTACAAGACATGAGAGATGGAGATCGTGATAGAGGTCGACTGGCCGATAAGCTCGAGGTGTCTGAGGTGTCGTCGTCGTCCTTGTCACAGTGTTCCTCCCATTGCTCCTCTGGTTGACCCTTCGAGTGCGTATATGAGGTATCTTTCTCCATCTGCGTGTGAGGTCAGTAACGATCACTCCAATTCCACCTGATGTGTCTTGAACTTACCTCAGCTTCACCCTTGTCACTTGTCTCTGTCGTGGATGTTGGCGCAGATACAGCCGCAGAGGATGGTGTGAATATAAACCTGGGAGCGAGTTGGTACAGTACAGTCTCGTCCTTTCTGATGGCCTCGAGTATATCGTTGTCAGAATAGTTGTCAGAGCCGTTGTCAGAATCAGTGTCAGACATGACGGCTAGCACTCCTCGCTTGAACGGGCCAGCAGGAGATGCTTGGAATGAAGCAAATACAGTGTGAAGCGTAATGAACGTGGATCCCGAAGAAAGGCTCGCAGGAGATATGGAGAGTAGGTGACAAGTGAGGCAGTGATGGCAGTTTTAACAGCCGAAAGTTTTGGAAGACGTGAGTCACATCGTTACCGATTGTTTGGTTCAGTACCAGAAGTGCCTATAAACCGTGGCACCGGGAGTGTAAACAGAAGGATCGAGTAGGCCACAACTTAACGAGAAAACAGAGTAGGAATCAGGGCTGGACTTGGGACACCTTGATCTGACGATACTGAGATAGGACTTCGTAGCAGCGTCTTATGCGCTACCAAGCCAGGCCTGCCAGAAAACTTATCATGTTACTGAGATTCTGATACAAGATGATGAGATGTTCATGGCTGACATTACCCACCAACCAATCCCCTGCTGGGTGGCCGTCCTTAGCATCCTCAACCACTTATTGTCATGCTTCCCTAGCCAGTAGCACTTCAACCGAACCTCAATGCCATCAGCAAAGAGCCATCGCCGTAGAGAACCCTCTCTGACGCAGACCTCCTGAAACAGTCTCGACATTCACCACGCATTTTTTGTCGCAATATCATTTCGATACGCCCAACGCTCTCGCCCGATTCGATTGCCGTTGCAGCCCAAACGCATGCCTCAACGCGTACTTTGACAGCCCGATATGAAAACACTCAATCACCAATCCCTGGTGAAGCTCAATCTCGATTAGGAGAACTTCCACCTATTACCACAATTCATACACTCGCAAAACGTCGTCATCGGTTCATCAGCACTTCTTGTCTGTGCTTGCGAGTAACTGACTTTCTTCTGGTGGCACTTGCCACATTCCAGACTAGTACTGACACTCTTCTCCTCCTGCGCCACCATGGCATTGTTCATGTTCTCCTTTGCGATCTTCTTGTCCTCCTCGCGTTGTTGCTTAGATTTCATCTCCTCGTGGCTCATGGTCACGAACCGGCTTGGCTTCACATCGCCGTTGAGGATTCGCTTGCGAAGGTCCGGGTTGGATTTATTCTTGAGGTTCTGATATAGCGACCGGATTTTGTCCTTGTAGATTGGGGACGCAGATGACCCTTTAGCGTCAGGTAGGTTGAGCGCGGCCGACTCAATCTGCTTGGCTATATCCAATATCTGCTTCATAGCGATTTCCGACCCCATGCAGAGGCCATCGTATATTAGGCCTATGCAGTTGTTCCGCGCAGTATCGCTGGTGAGATCATCCCGAGGGACTTTGTCGACTTTCCAATTCCGCTTGTCTGGTGCGACTCCGGGACTGGCCGCTTTCGGTGTGGGTGTTGCGGCTTTGGGTGCAGGAGAATTGGTACCATTTGATCGAACGCCGTTCGGTGTCGACGTCCCGCTTGCCATCTTCTGTTCGTTGACCACATGTCTCCATCTGCTTATTATTTCTGAGGCCAGTTGTGCTACGTGCGGGTCGAGGTTGGGTACACCCTTGACTTTGTTCACGATCTTGCCAATCCCTGTAGCCCGCAGCAACTCTTCGCTAGGTCGCACGTTTGCTTTCAGGTCTCGTAGTATGGTCAGGATATTTTCAGATGGCTCCTTTCCGGTGATGGCTTTTTGTAAGGCAGAGCCTTTGGAGAGGACTTCTCGTCGATCCATGTTGAGATATGATAAGGTGCGGAGGTGTAATGGTGCAAAATTGGTAGGTCGCGACAAGTCTAGGTCAGGATAGGTGATTGGGATTTCTTGTCTACATCAATGTACCTCGTTAGCATATCAGGCTGATTTGAAGCAGTCACAAACGACATCGATAGTGGGGCAGCAAAGGAGGAAAGGTTGAACGTGACAATGACGGTCCCTTGTCAAAAGCATCCTGCCTTCACAGATGTTGCGCTGGCCTTCCTGAAAGATCAAGCATGCGTAGACCTCGTGCGACGCAGTGCTGATCATCCAGGTCGCATGCACATCTTGCCGTACGAGTAGGCAGTAAAGGTGCGGGCAATCCTTACCTGTAACACGTGGATTCCCCAGTCAAGGCAACAGTCTCATCGCCGGGAGCGTACCTATGCTCTGCGTGTGTAGGATAGATGGAGCGGCCTTAAGGTTGTGACACGTAAGTTGGGGCGCATGAGGCTTCGGATTCGAAAGGTGGGCAAAGTGATTTGTGAATATAAAGTGTTCGTGGAGAAACGCGGGTCGACAGAAAAAGTGGATATCAACTGCCTGTGGAAGGAATGCATGCGACACACACACCAGCAATTGAATCTAGAAAACTGCCTGATCAGGAGAATTCATATTTCTCATATGTTATGATTTTCAATACTGCCTGCAACTGATACTGGCAAGGTCATGATACAGTGTTCCAACCACCTCAATAGCCGCACAAGAACAAACTCGCTATATCCAAGCACGCGACCTCATACTTAATATTCTAGCCGTACTTCTTGACCCTTGACACGGCCAATGACAATATCGGCAGCATATTTGGGAATGACTTCATCGTCGTGGAGCATTTCGAATTCTGTATAATCGTCAGTAAGGTGTTCACGGTCCTTTGCATGCATTTCAGACTCACCTTCTGTGGCATCTCTGCCCATGTGACTGAACAAAGCCTGAGGGCCACCTGGGTGTTCGTCTAGCCAATTGGTGACGTCCATCACCACGCCCTTGACGGCGATCCATAGGTCGTCCTTCTTGTTGTGTTTGGCAACCTCCTCCAGAGAATACTCCTTTTCAGGGACCTTGAAGTTTTCGATACTGTTAGGCTCCTTCTTCTTGCCAGGGTCTTCGCTCTTGTTGCCATCCATTACAGGAGCCGCACTCTTTTGGGACTGCTGTGCGATGGCCGAAGCACCATTCTCAGCAGAAGCACCGGAAGCGCCACCACTTCCCCATTCTACAGAGATCTTTCCTGGGGTGCTGGGGTCGATGTGTAGCGAAATTTGGCCGAGACGTTGAGAGGCGCCCCCAGCACCACCAGATGTCAGCTTCTTGAACAGATACTGCGATGCCGAAGCACCGGCGACACGACCATAGACGACGCAGCCAAGCAGCGATGAGCCACCAAGTCGGTTTGCTCCGTGGACACCACCAGCCAATTCACCGCAAGCGAAGAGAGCCTCGAATGGCTCCTTCTCGTGGTTCAGCACTTGGGCCTTGTCGTTAATTTCCATACCACCCATGGTAAAGTGCAAGACAGGCTCCATCAGGGCGACGTGGAAAGTGTCAACGACTTCCAGAGGTAGGTTGTGGAAGTATTTCTTGCCCCAAGCATCCTTCTTCTCTCCCTTGGAAATGGCGTTGTATTCCTTGAATTGCTTGTCGAGAGCTTCCTCTCCACAGCCAATCTCCTTAGCCAACTCCTTGCCACTCATCTTCTTCATCAGGCCACGACCGGAGTAGTGTCGAGTATGGAAGTCTAGTACATTGGAAGCCTTGGAGTTGAGAATCAGACGGATAGGCCAGTTGCCTTTCTCTTTCTCTTCCCACATCTTGCCAGAGACGTAATCACGATGCCCCAAATCATCACAGAAACGTTGGCCTTTACTGTTGAGAAGCACACCACCCTCACCACGCAGGGCTTCGGCGGCCAGGAACTTCCACTTGGAGCCGGGGTCCTTAGGGTCAACCAGACCAGTAGGATGTACTTGGACCTTGTCCATATCAATATCGTTTGCTCCAATAGCCATTAACATCTTGTGACCGTCACCAGTTGCGTGTGTGCCGTTGGTCGTTGCCAGGTCGAAGGTATCCGGTCTCCATTTCTTGAGAAGCGAGGTCTCTCCAAAGTCGGCAGCATAACCACCAGTTGCAAGAACGACAACACCATCAACAGAGTGTGACTCGCCACCGAATTCGTATGTAACACCGGTGACAGTGTTTCCCTCCTTGTTCAGCGAAGTGACTTTGGCCTTTTTGATGACTTGTACTCTTTCCGGATCCGACTGGGTGAGCTCTTCCAACCGTTGCATGAGAGCGTATGTGATGGCCATACCAGGGAATTTGGCATCGTGTCCTCGATGTGTTCTGGGGAAGGAGTGACCACTATACACTAAATTAGCATGTGCATCGAAAAGCCATCGGATTGAGCATACCCAAGTCGAGAAACGAGAGTCAGATCGAGGTTGAAGACATCCTGCAGCCATTCGACGGCGGCTGCGGATTGGTATGTGAGGACTTTGATGAGATCTGGTCTCGCCTTGTCACGAGCTGACTTGAGAGTATCCTCGTAGAATTGCTTGACACTATCCTGGATGCCAAGGTCGACTTGGGTTCTCGTAAGGGCGCCGTTGATGCCGGAGGTGGCTTTGGTTGAGTTGCCGCCAAAGAAGTCTGGACTGTTGTCAGCAAGGGAACTCTTCAGCTTTGGGATATCAGTAGACTTACTGTTCTTGTCCAGCACAACAACATTGCCACCATTTAGGTAAACAGTGTGAGCGGCGCTGAGACCGGACACTGCGCATTGAGTTAGTGAACTGACTTGGTCAATATATCCAGGAAGAGAGGGGTTGCTTACGGCCACCACCGACAACGATAACACGAGGAGGAGCCATGTTGATCAAAGACTGTAAAGAAGTATAGAGAATGAGGGTGTAGTATGCGCCGATGGGAGTGAAAGAGTCGAGGTTTTGAACACCCGACTAACACAAGGATCACACGGACGGTAAACTGGGCCGTGTAATGGAGGATTCCCCAGACGACAGGACGGCAGTAAACCGTAGGCGCAGCACAATGCAATACCTAATGATGATCAGACGGACCTCGGTATCTTTTGGCGAATCGGGCTACTAATGTCCTTCACCTAACTGGTGCCCACAACCGGTCTCTTAGGTATGACTGCTCGAATGAGACTTGGGAAAGGTTTCTGCTAGGAGATATATAAGTGTTGGCTTTTATCAACAGCTTCTCGTCAATCTGGCCGAAGTCTCTCGCATCCTCCTCCGTCGGGGTAAATTACTATGTCTAGAACTGCGAACACGCCCTAAAAAGGAAGAGGGTTCGCTGTTCTCTCCTCCGACAGAAGGGTGGACTTTTTTGCGGGTGTGGGAGTCTTTCCGCATTGCCCACAAAGCAAGGCCCCCGCAACTTGGTGACAGAGAATTCACATGCTTCTGACACCCATCGTGTTTCTCTTTACTCCTGGTCAGCATGGACCAAATTCAAAGTCCGGGGCATGTGAAAATCAATTTCCATCAAAAGAATCAATCATGACGTTTTCTTCATCTCACGAGACCTTGTGACAAGGGTGGATATAAATTGCTTCTGTCCAATAGCTTTCAATAGTACATGGCCTGACATCCAAAGGCAAACACAATCACAGGGTATCACTAAATCAATCTGACTCCAATCACGCCTCGCATCATGAATCGTAAATCATACAAATCCAATCCAGACTCCATGCTTGAACATCTTCTCCATGGTTTCTTCCTCTCCTGTTGGCTTTGGTGGTTGCGCCAGTCTCGTCATCACCGCTGTTGAAATGAATGTATACATATAGTGAGCTGAGCAGCCTTGATTGCGGTGATTCTCAATTGCCCCTTCTCTCAGACTTCTTGCATCTCATCGTTGATGTCGAGGACTGCAACTGTGATTTAGCAGTCTCGTTCAGGGTCTTGTCGGATGAGACAGCGGGACTATAGTTGCGTCGCCTCAGTATGTTCACCCTTCCACCACGAGCATTTTGCATGATATGATGAGCGCGTTTTGAGGGCCCCGTGGAGAGATGTCCTGAGTAACAGATTCACTCGGGAACCGTCCTTAACAATCGAGAGTTGCCCATACATCTTCCGGCCACATCTTTGTTTTGGGTCGGGTTTTCAATGACAGAGAATTTCATGACGCCATTGCTGTCACCATGATATGCAACTTGTTGGCTCTCTTGCTGATCGGTTTCATGGGTTCCTTCTCACGTCCCCAGCACACCTTGTCTGCGTGGTCGATAAAGTATTTGTGAGATGTCGTGACAGCAGAGAGACACTCGAAGTGGACGATCGCAGGCTCGACGCTGACGAGGACGTACCCAGGCCATGCGCGTTCTGAGATTGTCTGGTATCATTTTCCGGCTCTTTGTAGAACATCGTGAATCGAAGGGTTTGGTATCTCATCTTGTAGTCGTCTTGGGACACACTGTCTCATGGAAGGCAAAGGAGGTGCAGTACGGGTGAAAAACGAGTGGGAGTGGTCCTGGAATGAGACCTGACAGATGAAGCAGCGTTAATACAGACAATGGAGAATGTTACAACCTTGATGGTGTTATCAGGAGATCGGCGGGGTCCATGGTGTATTTGTGCTGATCCCATCATCACGGCACTGACCCGAGTGCGGGCCACGAAAAGAGTGAGGACCTTCGGTGCGCACTGTCTTGATGGTCGATGACGATCTGCGATTTGCCGAAAGGATGAAGGTAAGGGAGAGTTTAGGAAGAAATCGGAATCAGTTCTACTAGTAGGTTGATAAGTACGAATCACGTGATGACACTTGACCTTCAAATATCTGCCGATGACGGAGTATCTTGGACGAAACAACATTGATCACTTTCATCGACATATCGTGCCTCATCAAAGAGTAATTGTCCACGCGAGCTCAGGGTTTCGAGAAGTTAGTCTATGCCAAGCGAAGCAGCGGGCTGGTCACAGTCCTGACTCCAAGCCCGACGTCAATATCATCAAAAACCTGGCTCCGAAGACATCAAAGAGAATACACTCGCTTCTTTCATCATCTGTTCCGCCAATTTGCTGCCTGATATTCGTTGATGGATTGCCAGATGCGCTGCCAACAAATCTCCCGAGGTTTTCAGCCTCACTTCCGCACCGCATGCCTTGGGCCATGATGCAAGAGCACCACCTGATAATGAGGCGACATTGGGGCCCATATGCTGTGAACGGCGGTCCCGAACAAATGATGGTCTGATTGCGAATATGACGTGAGGCTTCTGACCTGGGCGAGATGTTGCATCGCTTCGTAAGAATCTTCGATGTCCTGATTTCGTGGCCGTAACTTGCACTGTTCTGCCGTCCAATTGTCCGGCTCATGCATCGTCGTATGCTGGTGACCTCTTTGAGGCTTCCTACCCTCATAGCACATTGCCTCGTCAATTCTGCACCACAATTTGACTGAAGTCGTGCCGTCCTCTACATCTCCCCACATTCCGCGATCCTGACATCCAGTACCGGCCGTTCTCCCTGGCCTCGTCCACCTGGGCCTGCAGTCCTAGTGTTTTCGATCATCCTGACCACTCCCATACTCTCTTCGTCCGCAACCTGGCCGAACACGACATGCTTGTTATCCAGGAATGGTGTGGGCGCCGCTGTGATGAAGAACTGGCACCCGTTCGAATTGGGGCCGGAGTTCGCCATTGACAACAGTCCCGGACGTGTATGCTTGTGCTGGAACGACTCGTCGGGGAACGCTGAGTTATTGTATATGCTTGTGCTACCTGTGCCGTCGGAGTTTAGGAAGTCGCCTCCTTGGATCATGAAGTTTTTGATCTGCGTGGGATTTAGTTGCGAGAGTTCTGTTTCGAATGGGCAGCAAAGACTCCGCGTTCAGCTTACCACACGATGGAATTTGCTTCCTTTATAGCCCTGGGGACGGCTGCTCACTTTGTGCTCGCCGGTGCAGAATTGACGAAAGTTCTCGGCCGTTTTAGGGACGGTATTCGCGAAGAGGTGCATTTTTATCCGCCCTAGTTGTTCGCCTATGAAGTGCATGGTCAGTCATTGCGATCAGTCTTGAGTTGGGGAGGGGGTATGAACGTGAAGCATCCATGAAAATAAAAGGCGTAGAAGGCAGTCTTGGAAAATGCATTGTTTTTCGGCTTTCGCAAAAGTACCACGCTTAGACTGCCTTCAATCATTCCGCCTGAGATCAACACTCCCAAGGCAGTCGTACAGGCACATAGTAGAATGTAATAACATTTCATGGGTTATTGTTGTTGGGCGTTTTGTGGGCAAACATCGGGAAATTTGTATGTTGCATGATAGAAACTTACCACCAAGTGTGATATCGAAGAAGACAATAGGCTCGCCTTCGCCTGGCTTCGGTACGGGAATACTCGCTGCCATCCTGCTCGTCTAGCACTAAGATGAGGTCGCTAGGATGTTTCGCGTTGTGTTGCGCTTTGTTCGTAGTGTGAAAGTTCCGAATTAAAATTTGCGCGGCCTTCCTGACGAGGCTGAGGAACAACGCTGAAATGATGTAGAATATTTTCAGGCCTTTAAATCGCGATCAAACAATCTTAGGTACTACGAATGTGAAGTGAAATGCTGTTCGATTTGTGAATGTCTGAATGAAAGCAGTAGTAATATATATCAAGAAGAAGAAGAATACATGAAGATGTCGTTAAAGTCAAAAGACGTCAAGTTCTCGAGTGGTAACCCCATCTGTTCTCACTCCATACCATCAAGATTATCCCGTTGAATTCATACGCCCGCCCCTCGACAATTACAAAATCATCGTATCGATTCTCCAGAATCAATGAGCGGCGATATCCTGGAGTTTATCTTCTCTCTTCCAGAACCGAAACCCTTTCTTCCTCTTCGGCTCAGTGGCTTCCAGCGGAGGAGGTATTACATAGGGCATAGGCCGTGCCTTGAGCTCCTCTGGCGATAGATCGTTGTTCGGCCATCGAGACTCAGGGATCTCACCAATCTTCGTGCTGGTTGTCATAAATGTCATTGTGGACACAGGACGAACCTCCTTGCGACGAATTCGATTTTGGGGTCGCGGCTCAGAATCCAGTGGGATCTTCGGCGGTCGAGGTGGAACCTTTTCTGCATGGTCAACCGCACTGGGAAAGAAGTCGGCAGGCACTATTAACATGCTTGGTTGTCTCTCGGGCTTGACCTGGCTCGCAAATCCTTGCCTGTTATTCTGTGTCGGCTCTGCATCCTGAGAGCCTGTCCGTGACCGCGGCGGCTCACTGACCGTTTTATGGTGTCTGCGATTCTCGGCCCTATTTGTCGGGCAGTTGAGCAGATTGGACTCGGACTTGGTTCTCTTATGCTTTGTTGGCTCGCCTTCGCGAGCTTTCTTGGCTGTGGTAAGTGTGACCACAGAAGATCCGCTTTTGCTTCTGACCCAGCCACCACGCACCAGTATGGGCGTAGGGGTGGGTCGCTTGAGGTGCTTGGTTCTCGAGCATAGCGATGATAACGAAGACTCCTTTCTGTCCCTGCCATGACCTGATCTTCTGTTACCTTGCCTATGATCCGATTCAGTTCGCAAGGTCGGCTTGGGGGCAATGCTCAAGCGCGAAGTTAGCTGACCAAGTGCAGTTATGGTGTCCACAGCAGCAGTTTCTGAAAGGTTGAATAAGGTCTTCTTGGACGAAGACCTTGTTTTGGAGTCATCAGCCAATGCATGGCTGATCAAATTGATTAAACCGGTATTGAGGACAAGCAGGGTGTGGGCGAGACTGGCATGAGCAATGTCATCACCAACCTCAAATGCATGACCATACTTTGCGACGCTCTGGTCATATTCTTTCCTAATTTCAACAGGCCGACCTTTCAAAGAACGTCGTAACCATTCTTCCTCCTCGGATGGATGAGGTAGTCTTGCATGGGTTGGTCTTTTCTTTCCTCCCAGACGGTGGAATACATCCAAGCCACTTCCAAGCGCTGCGATAATAGAGCCCACAACCGTAGCAACGTCAATGGCACCCATTGTACACGACGAGAAAGACCTGCTGCGAGCAGCTAGTTCATAGCACGATTTCAGCAACGAAAGACATGAAACATTCGCAAGTAGGTACAGACTAGTATATCAGCTGCACCCAAAACGAGAGAAGTAGGGCGTCGGACGTCAAGGCAGACACAGCCTACGCCTGTGTAGCGAAGGTGAGAAGTGAGGAAGGCATCCTCATGGACGAGTTAGATATACCTCTGAATTGAACCCTGCATGTGCTTGTACAAAGCTCCGAGTGGCGCTTGCAGCATGATTCCTCCAGTCAGGAACCAACGCGGCATGTCTTATTGACTCCCGCTGCATGACTGGTACAAAAAGCCAGTGGTTTACGGGAGGTCGCGAGGGGCATCGGTCCAGGCGCTTGCGGATATGCAATGAGTCGAACTGGATAAGCAGGGTAGACGGGTGAAAGCATGAAACATGCATAGACCAGGCTTTGTCTCCAGACATCTGGTTCACGTTTCCTACGGACAGCATTTTCTTCCGCCAGTGAAAGCTGCAGACCAACATAAATGACAGGAAGAGGAAGGAGAAGAACGAGTCTAAGAACGAGTCTCAAGGGACATTCACAGATAAAGCAGGCTGATGATGCATCTCCCCCTGAACAATGAACATCGCACCACCTCGGCACTTTGCGTTCCCCAGGACCCAGCGAGCTTGCCAGACACACTACTGACCCTAGGAAACTTTCCCCGCGTCCCTGGAAGAACTGCGGCTTAACTGGAACAAAAAGTAAATTGAATTAGAGCGAAGCACTTTTCATGAAGATAGTGTCCCGTACTCGTACGGTCATCAAGACCTAGACAGTTGTCACCGAGAGCAAATTACCAGTCAGGTCCCAATCAGTTCCTAAAATGTCAGCCGCGGGCCCTCAACTACCGCCTGAACTGCAAAAGCGCAAACGCAGCAACGAAGACGACGAAGACAATTCCTCTGATTCATCCACTGGCCGTCTCCCTCCGCAACCACATACACAGGGACGATCACCACCCTCGCCCAAACGTACCCGCGTAATAGGCCCATCCCTTCCACCAGCACCGCTTGACGAACGTCCGTCAGATCCACCGCGGCCTGATATCGACCAAGATGAGGGTGAAAGCAGTGACGACGATGACGACTTCGGTCCATCCCTCCCCTCCGCAACCGACGCGGCAAAGACCTCATCAAATGGTCTACAAGCGCCTCCAGACTCTACTCGTGCGCCCGCTCCAGCACAGCGCGACGAATGGATGACCCTAGCTCCCACAAGCGGCGACTGGTCCACGCGCGTCGACCCTACGAAACTCAAGAACCGCAAATTCAACACAGGTCGAGGCTCCAAGGCACCGCCCAAACCACCCAGTGGAGGCGATCAGTCATGGCACGAAACGCCCGAGGAGAAACAAGCACGTCTAAAACGAGAAGTCATGGGCATCAAAGACTCCGCTACAACCACGGGACCCAAACACGAGGCCAACGCTCACGACGAGGAAACAGCCAGAAGACTCAAAGAATACAATGAAAAGCAACGAGGCACATCACTCTACGCCTCACACAACGCCTCGTCCAAACCGATCGAAGAAGATGACCCTAGCGCCCGCGCGTTCGATCGCGAAAAGGATATCGCTGGTGGCATGACCATCAATGCCACCAAGCGCAGAGAGATGCTGAAGAAAGCTTCCGACTTTTCCTCTCGGTTCGGCGAGTCGAGGTATCTGTGACGAAGTCAGTGCAGCGTTGCGGATACAAGAATACATCGAACGCTGGGACGACCTATACTGTTGGCACTGTCCGCACGCGTCGGAACTAAGATAACTTCGCCACGACACTCTACCGGATTGACCGGCGCAGTCGTTGTGTAGGCACAAGACTTCTGTATTCAGTGACCGCCACAAGTTGACCCTCAGTGGCGTACCGAGCACTTTTACAAATTGATGTTGCCTTGTGATCAACCATTTGATATGCATTTGCAGAGGTCCAACGGGCGTGGGACGAACAACAATTAAACATGTTCGCCATGACACCAGGACAGTTAGCCAGACCAAACCCCCAGCGGCCCATCGACGATTAGAGAAAAGTCTACAAAGATACCGCCACGGCAGGTTCTAAGCAGATATAATACTACGCAAATCCACATCACTGCCACTGACGTTCGGTGCCCCCGTGGTATCCGCAGGTACTGCACACAATTGTCACCACTGAAAGGTCCCAGATCGCCCAATCCGGCTCACAGAAAAAGTGGCACCGTCTGACAAGGCGGTCGTCGACGGCATAAGTTCGAAGTCAAGCAGGTTCGCGACAGCGGGTGCCCTGACTCCAAGCTAGCAGAAATGTATGACAGAGCTCATGCCCTTCCCCTTGCCAAAGCCTACTATTCTCTTGGTGAGTGCGAAGGGCCCCCGGCTTGACATTGAGGAATGGTATTCATTTGAGCCAGAAGAGCAACACAGGTCAGACGGTGCCACTTTCTCTGGAAACAGGCTTGCTGGTAGACCTGAATGTAGTTCATCTAATGTAAATCGAGGCCGGTCGGCATACTACGGCGTCCTTATGACTTGTTGTTACCAGGCATTTGCCAAGTACGCAATCCTAGTATTTAGATATCACAGAGACTAGTGCTGATATGCTGGGGATAGGTCTTGAATAACATGGCAGTCTGGTGTCGAGGTCCCAGTAATGTCAATAACGCTTCCACTGCGAAAGCTCAAGGAAGTACGGCATCTGAAATGTGAATCCCTTGCTGACCTGAGTATAACCATAGTAAGAGCATGCAAAGAATAGGCCCAAGAACTGAACATAGTGGCAAGATACTGGCTAGCCTGATGCCTATTTCTAATACGCATACATGTCTTCTGATTATAGTATCTGTGAATCATCAGAGCTTTTTTTCACTTGTCCATTCACTCCAGTCGTGACTACCTTTCACTTTGTCGTGAACGGCAGCAATCTCTTGACCAAACACCCCATCCACGACCCAGAGATCGGTAGCCTCTCTTATTCAGGTCAATCACTACCAACACGATCAAGAATGCCTTCAAAGCAAGACATCGACCTTCAACTGGTCCGCGAGCAAGGCGCGGCTCTCTGGAAAGTCGAGAAGGTAAGTAGTCCTCTCCTGCCCGCCATAAGAGCTACTACGTCGGCGGTGTAATATAAGCTTACCGGCGATGATCTTAGGTTTTACCGACTCTCATATCCCGCGTGCCTGCGAGACCACTTTTTAATCCGCTTCACGATGCCACTCGTTGATGTACACGTTCACTGGACATGTTTGTTGCTGGATTCGAACATGATGGTACTTTCCCCGGGGATCGCCCTACGAAACATCAGCTTGTCAAAGCTCCGGAGCATATGGGCAAGGCTAACGCTTTCCGTCCTTTTGTTCCTGGTATCTTGCATTCCGGACATACTCCGGATCGACGAATGGCTCCATATGGATACTCCACGGTCGAATTCCACCCCAGAGACCCTTTGCCTTGTTCAATCAAATCCAGGGATTACAGAAATTCCTGAGCCTGGAACACGCCACAAGATTACGAGTACTTGCCAATACGAGATTTCCGCTCAACAGCTGATAAAACATCGTCGAGATTGGCCAGGGCAAAGCAGTGGCGCAGACAGGCTAGAACCTTGAAGATATCAAATCTTTCTGGAACAAGGCTTGCCTCGTCTTTCGCCTTACAAAATAACCACCCATTTTCCATTCAAACTCTCCTCTCAAACATCTTTGTATTGCCAATGAATCAGATCAAGTCGTCTTTCTCCATCCGCATCCCATCCTTCTGTATGATTTACCGCCAAATCTCGGATCAGACTATATGTAAGCCATGTGCGGCTGAAGTTTGGGGGCGGCATTTCGCGTGTATAACGTCATCTCACCCTTAGACCACCGGTATCGAACTTCAGGTTGTGACTTTGGTGCAAGTCTCCATGTGAACAGCTGGGGGAAGGAGGGCCTTGACATCATCAAGTACCATCATTAGGATGAACCGAGGGTAGCCGTGCAGCAATCTGGACAGTGGCATGGGGTTCTTTTCCTCCGGGACATACCATCGTCTCCACATGATGGACGAGACCCACAAATATACCCAGTAAGTGGTATGGCAATGCACAATCTCGATTCTTGATCCTCGATGCCCAACTTGTGGCGATCCTCTCATACACGATGTGGACCATGCCGAAGATCACTGGCCCGCCACGCACGCAGACCGTTCTCCATCTGACGTTGTCTTCTGCGTGACTCCAGCCTATCTGATGTTCAAAGATCGTTACCACATCTGTATGATCTGTACGGTAATGACTGCGGATCGTCCGGTTTGGACCGCTCGACGCCAGGACAAAAGGGTCCAAACCCAGATGATCCAACGTGCTGCCATCAGAACGCGTCTGATACAGGTTTGGGCCGGAGGAGGCTGCTGCCATGCGCCCCTGGTGCTGGATTGTATGATGCATGATCATGTCTTCTGCCGATGGGCGAAGCCTCCCTTTGGAGAGTGCAAGCCGCAACAGCAATCGGTTGGCGTTGGTTTCACTCCTCCACCTTGATAACCTCCTATGCGTAGAATTTTGCTCAGTGGCTGGGGAACATTAGCTGGTGGTCCTGCATTAGGTGTGAAAGTGGTATGCAGATACGTACCCATTGCACCTTCGAAGAAGAAAGTAAAGAAGTACAATCCAAGAGGTCGACTGTTTCATGTAGCAAAGGCTCGGTCTCATCCGCGTAGGGAAACACGGCATAGCTAAGCGTTGCTTGAGTCTTCCTTTTGTCTGTAATAGAAGCCTCGACAGGCCGAATAAGATCTCGCTCGTCCTTGTGGGCTACACGGTCGTTGATAATGGCCATGTTGTTTTCGATCTGGATGATTTTCCTAGCAATCATGTATGCAGTACAGCTTGTCCAGTTATTTTCTTCGACTCGGAGAGACCCCAGTTGATTGAGAGCTGCCATTCTTGTGGCAGGGTGGCGGCATTTCGTGGCCGCGAAGAAGAGCGGAGGAATGAATCCCATGTGATAGTCGAGGCTTCCAGGGTCTCCGGAAGAGAATTTAGGAGGGCCATTGCCTGTCCAAAGTACCGCAAAGTCCGTGTATGTGCACACAATGCACATGAACTCTTTCAGAAACTGGTCATAGATAGCCTCGGACTTGCTGGATGACGCGCGAAACATGATACTGAACATGGTATGGTAGACGTGTAACAAGGGCACTGCCACTGCGTAACGTTCTTTCTTGGCCGGCGTCAGGCTGTCCACATATTGATCGAAATTCATGCGCCATGTGTCCAGCAAGCGTTGGATCTTTTGCTGCGGTGAAGGAGTATGTTCAGCCCTTCGCCAATCCATCAGTCTCGCGATATGATGAGCAGTACCATCCAAGGCGTGATGTGCTCCGTGTATGTGAGGGAAAGGAGCGATATGGGGCAACTCCGGGTTAGGAGCGATTATGGCGATACGAGTAGACTTTTTGACAGTGACATCTCCCATTCCATATGTCGGTGACTTGTCAAGATAGGACATGAATATAGGAGCAACAGCTGGGATTATGACTCGCGCGGTTTCAGAGACCTCGACTTCCGGGTTTGACAAGGAGCTATACCATTCCTCGATGATGTTTATGCCCGATCGAATGTGGTGAAGGCCGCCCGCGGCTGAACCTTTCATGAATTCGCAACAGGCAAACAGTAGACAGGCCACAAGTACGTTTTCCACTTGCGGAGAAGAACACGTCGCCTGGATAGCTTTGGTGTAATGAGATTGATAAGCTGCATTGTGGTCAAGTGGAACTCCATCCAGAGCAGCATACTCGACCACATTTGAAGTAGCAATGAGCATATGCTTGACTGCGGGCTGAACAAATCCGATTTTAGGTAAGAGCTGAGTCCAGAAAGTGTGGCCTGAAGAAGAGATTAGTCAAGGAGGCACCTCGAGGAAAGGGTGGACTGACCGAAGTAGCAAGAGAAGATGGGCGCAGCTTGTTCCACCCAGAATTGGAAGGAGCGTTTGTCGTTGGCATCACCGATGGGCGCCATGTGAGAAATGGCAGGAACGAGAGCGACTTCCGTCTCTGATCCCTCGGGGCTTGGACGTGGTTTGAAGAGCCATGCCTGAGGAGGCTGGTAGCCTTCACATTTCCTCAAGGAGTCTGTACATTGCCGACACGCAGGTTTGCCCTCGTCACATTTTATGCGCCGTTTTCTGGCGACAGTATCAGTGAAACGATGGTAGGTTTTGAATGGAATATGCGGTTACCTGCAGGTCATACATCCAGTTTTGACCTTTTGATGAGGCCTCTTGGCTCGACCTTGTGCCATTGTGTGCCATAGCAACCAGGTCAAAAGTAGACAGAGACAGAGTTCAATAAACTGCCACGTCTTGGGAGTGGAAGAAGGATACTGTGTAGCAGCAGAAAGTAGGTGGATTTATGGTCTTGAGGCAATGAAACATGCCAAATATGTTTGGTCAGGTCAATGGACTGCATGCCAGGCTAGGCCTCAAAGCTGTTAGGAGCAATCTTTTAGTAGCCCTACGAAATCATGTAACGGCAAAAGTCCCTCCACTGGTGGCATGGGAGGGGATCAGAGTGGCCATGGCGGAAAATTGACAAAACTCCGAACGCTGGGTTTGAGCCATATCGGGCTGGTGGCATCGTTAGCATGGCGCATGCTTACGCATCTTCAACCACCTGCGATTCCGGCGCAACCTTGCAAGGATGACTCGAACGCGCATGATTGGACTCGCCTCCCTGTGTCATGATTCCAAAATCACTACGGAGGTCATATTGTTGCTGATCATCATAACATCAACCGACAAGAGACAGCGCGATCGAGTCAGAAGGGCGTCGAGTACTTAGACGAAGACGCCGAGATTGAAGAGCCGGAGAACGCCGTGCCTACCAAGTCCAGTAGGACGATCTCAGATACTTGAGTAGTTTGGCCCCTTCAGTCTCCGTAGTAGATTTACCTTCTGGATGTGGGCTGATGCCCAGTGTCCAAATTGGACAAATGAGGGACTCAATACATACTTAGCAGAGACGAATCTCACCAGCTGGAAGCTTGGAAAGTCTTGAGATCGTAAGGTTTGATCGGACATCAATATGGCCTGGGCTTGGCCTCAGCACCTCGAATACCGGCTTCGCTAAGTCTTGGTAAGGTTTGAAGCTCCCCCAGGAACCGTTGGCGGCGACACCGAATGTCATCAAAGATGTATGAGGCTTCGTCGGACACGTTATATTCATCTGGCACGCATACAAATTATCACCTAAGTCGCCAAATTAGCTCTGTCAGACACGCCGGGCTTTCCCCAGATTCCGTGATACTTTAATTAACTGCCCCCCCCTCACATTTCTGCGGTGGCTTCAAGCCAGCGTGTCTTAAAACCGATCAGTATTCACCGTTCACCACAGGTCAATTGGTAATGGTGTCTATGGCCTCTGCATTTCTGCACCATCATCTTGTACCTTAGTACATCTTGTCCGTGCTCGTGTGCTCATCCCGAATCTTGCTGCAACATGGCTCTATCATCAGTCCTCACCTTCCTCGTCCTAGCCTCGACTTGCTGGATCAACGTAAACGCAATTTACAGCAAGAACTCCCCCGTCCTTCAAATCAATGCAAAGACATATGACTCTCTTATCGCCAAGTCCAATCACACTTCTGTATGTCGACCATTCTAGAAGTATGAATATTAGCAGACCACTGATTGCTCACCCAGATTGTCGAGTTCTATGCACCGTGGTGCGGACATTGTCAGAACCTCAAACCCGCATATGAGAAAGCTGCAAAGAACCTCGCTGGCTTGGCCAAAGTGGCTGCCATTGACTGTGATGAGGAGGCAAACAAACCGTTCTGCGGACAAATGGGCGTTCAGGGGTTCCCAACTTTGAAGATCGTTAAACCTGGAAACAAGCCTGGTCGACCTATAGTCGAGGACTACCAGGGGCCGAGGACAGCTAAAGGGATTGTCGACGCTGTCAAGGACAAGCTCCCCAATCATGTCAAGAGACTACAAGGTGATGCTTTTGAGAAGTGGCTCAACGACCCAGCTTCAGCTGCAAAGGCCATCATATTTACCGACAAAGGCACTACCAGCCCCTTGGTCAAGAGTCTGGCAGTCGACTTTCTCGGATCCATTGCCTTTGCACAGGTCAAAGACAAAGCAACGATGGAGAAACACGGCATTACCAGTTTGCCATCAGTCCAGTTGGTCACCGCTCCTGGCGAAGAACCTATCACATACGATGGCGAGATCAACCGAGACTCTTTGCTGAGCTTCTTCAGTCAAGTTGCGCCCCCGAATCCGGATCCAGCCCCTAAAGAAGCCAAATCAGCCAAGTCCAAGAAACCAAAGTCGACGCCCTCCCCCTCGGCTTCAGCCGCCTTCTCGAGAGCTTCCGAGGCTCACAAGTCCTCCGATTTTGACGACTTTCTCGCCAGCTCTGGGACTATCGTTCTTGACGACGATCTTCCGACCGAATCACCTCTTCCCATCGTTGACCACGAAGAGAAGCCAATGGTCGTGCCTGATGTGGTCCCCCCAATCCCTACACTTTCCACTGCCGCCGAAGTAGAAACTGCCTGTCTTACTCCAAAGAGCGGCAACTGTCTCTTGGTATTCGTTCCGACAATGTCAGAATCCAGCGAACTATCCCAACCTGCGAGTTCCGCACTCGCTTCCCTAGCTGAGATTGCACACAAGTACGACAAACGCAAGGCGAGCATGATACCTACTTATGCTGTACCCGATGACAACCCCATCTCCACCACAATACGAGATGATCTGGGCCTCAATCCGGCGGGAAGCCTTGAAGTAATTGCAATGAATATGAAGAGAGGATGGTGGAGACGATATTCGACCGAGGCATATGATGTTGTTGACTTGGAAAGCTTTATTGACGCCATCAAACTTGGAGAAGGGACCAAGTCAAAATTACCGACATCTTTGGGAGGCATCGCACCTCACTCGTCCGAACCTGAACCAGTCGAAGCCGCTGAGACTGTTGCCGAACCGGAGCCAGAGGCTAGTCCGACCACAGATCACGACGAGCTATAAGCAGCAAAAGCGCTACTTTTCCTTTCACCTTCTCGAATGAGGAGCAGCTTGCTATTGTCACACTCGTATGTGCTATTCGTCGAGTATGTCACAACAATTGTGCCCTCAATCGCATCTCAAAACCTTGACTTTACCGTTCATTCATAGCTTCCCTTTTCACTTCACTGTCCCTGTCGATTGTATCTCTCAGATCTTCTTTACTCTTTCTCTACGACACCTTCCTGCTGTCCCTGATCCATACCATCATCGATCTATATCCCCTCACCAGCGAGCATACTTGTCCTAGAGGAGTTTCAAATACCTCATCAGTTCTATTTTGACTGACAGATCGAATCAAATACTACGCTCTCCAGATGCTCACGCAGTAGGGCGGCTTTGTTTCCGTTTGACGATGCTTTCGAGTCTCGCCATACTTTTTGTGCTCTAGCTGTCGCAGTCACCTCTATGCCTTCGATGCTCTACCCGACTTTATCATGGATCACCCTCAACCAATATCTGCAGCAGAGACTGCCTTGTCGCCCGTGCCGAAGATAACCGTCGACATCAGTTCTACCAATACTGAAATTCGAGCCAAAAATATTTGCGGATCTACACATTTTGATAATTCTCACGTCAAGATGCCATCGCAGTCTATAACAACACAGAATTTGGAGCAGTTGCAGACACCCCAAGAATTGCGTGGAGAAACTTTGCTCGATCTCGACGTGAAAGCAGATGGAGCTACCACGAATGAGAATCACAGCTCTTTGAAAATCTCTGGCAACGAACCTGGTGCTCTACCAGCTCCAGTCACCACCACCGCAGTAAATGTCGACAACACTTCGGCGGAAGAGGCTACCGCAAGCACCAGCGGAGACACTCTCACCCTCATTCGACAAGATCTGGCTGCTGGTCGTTTCAACATACCCGATATCGATGGTCAGCATATTGACCACGAACCACCACCTCCCGGCACCTACAGATTCCCTCGTGCTTCGTCCCCCCACTATGAATCACTTCATCGCCGACGATTTAGCCGTACTCATCTGCTTCCGGACAGCAGCCTTCCCTTCAACAGTCAAGTTATGGAACATGTCAAGGATTGGGCTCAGCTTGCATCAACAATTCAGGATGAAGCGAAACGTAAGGAGGTTCTTGATCATGTGTTTGAGGTTTTGCAAAAGGTGTGGTTTGAAGCACTTCGAATTGGCTATGACCCAGGTGCCATTCCCGACAACGGTACGCAGTCTTGTTCAAGAGCTGTGTCGCCAGCAAAGAAGTTGGCGGGCGCAGGACTACCTCCCGTCACGAGAATTAAGTCGAGGAAGGAGATTGACCCCATGAAAACGCCGATCTTCATTTCCAGAAGCTACAAGCAGTCGGAACTCTGGGCTGTCACTGCAGGAGAGCTCGAAGAGGCTGGGGTCTCGGAGAATCGAGTTCGACGCCGAGCAGCCGGTGACTTGGGTCTTGGTGACGCGCTTTTGCAAGAGATCTTGGTTGACTGCGAAGGCGTCATCTCGAAAGAAGATTGGTATGGGGTGAGGGAACGCTCTGAACTAAACCCGACAGGAAGAAGTCTTTTTCTTTACGCTCTTTTTGAGGTGCAATGGTCCCGCTACAGTCTTACAAAGCTACAGACACTATATGAGAAGTTTCACACGCGCCAACAGAAAGAAAACACTCAGAAACGAATCGATGCTGAGCAAGAGCGTCATGATTTGTTCATGGCTCTAGCTTTGGAGGTCAATGAGCGGACCGGATCGTCAAGATCACCTTCGCCAACACCTGATCAAGATACGCCTAACGAAGTAATCGAGGTCGGCGAGCATGGTGACCTAGACGTCGCAGAAAGAATTGGCTTTGAGGCAGAGAATGCCGAGATGGACGAGAGTGATTCCACTACAGACTTGGGATTTGGACCTAACGATAACGAACCGATGGTAAACCTGCATACCACACCGGAGAACAATCCAGGGACAGCAAGTTCAACCAGTCTCAAACGTCCTTCGAGCCCGGAAGTCGCTAACGAAGATGAACCACTGCCTGCAACCAAAAAGCTAAAGAGTCTTGGAACGCATCCAGATACAAGCAGAGATGTCTCAGTCAGCTTCGAACAATTTAATCCTACAAGACAGCCTGTTATCCCACCGTACGGAGAACTGTCTCAAGAAGACCAGGGCTTCCGTCGGTCGACAAGAAAGCAATCCAAAAAGCAATCATGCCTCGTGACCCTTCACATCCCCGGGGGATTCAATCCAGCCGACTTCTCCAGCGACAAAGTCTTCTCCTACAAGGGCTTCGATTACCGATATACGCGCTCATCAACACTTACGCAACGACGGTCCATGGACGAAGCTCTTCACAACTATGTTCAGTCCTGGATCAAACCTCAAAAAGGGCTTGATCTTACTTGGCGTTTTGGGAAATACGAAGCGCTTGGCGACCCGCACGA
Organism: Exophiala sideris; assembly: GCA_000835395.1. NCBI lineage: Eukaryota > Fungi > Ascomycota > Eurotiomycetes > Chaetothyriales > Herpotrichiellaceae > Exophiala > Exophiala sideris. The sequence goes on along the minus strand of KN846954.1, from coordinate 1,122,894 downwards.
TGATGAGCGCACCACAGTCATACACGGCTTTTGGGATAATAAGGACGGGTCTAAGGTGGAAGGCGCGGAGTGGTTCTATGAAGGTGACGGAGAATGGAAACCAAGCGTGGAAGTGGAGGTTCAACAGCCTATCGCTCGGAATTTCGTCGACGACGATGATGACGAAGAAGAAGAAGAAGAAGGAGAAGAAGAAGAAGAAGAAGAAGAAGAAGAAGCCGCGCCAGCTATCCCGAAAATCACACTTGTGAATAAGCACCTCAAGAATGCAATACAGGAGAGAAGACCACATGGGAAGAGAAAGACTAGAAACAGTGGCAAAAACAGCAAAGCAAAGTCCAAGAAACGTGGACGCGTTGGATCACTCCCAGCACCGTCTCCTTTATCTCAGACGGTGTCGAGCGCCACATCATCCTCCAACAAAAATTCGAGACCAAGACGTCGAGCAACGAGATCGGCTCGCAAGTCCAGCGATGGTAGTGACGAAGATTGGCATCCTGATTGACTCCAGATCAAATAGGTGCCAGCTTGCCCGGTCTGTGCTAGGATTGCGGCGTGCGACCTCATTCACATGGTACCAGTCGTCAAGGTGTTCTTGGAGGGTTTTGATACGTTGAAAAGCATTCTTTAGGAGGCAAGGACTGCTTTTCTTCGGGCCCCAAGTACATGGTTAACAAATTAGATGCCTCACCATACTAGGAAGAAGTCATCGGGCGAAACCTTCAGACCACCACCACAGGTCCTCACAAGCCTTATGTTATGTTGAATTTTGATAAATTTGGTATTTTGTTTTCTCTCCTGCTCTTCTCCCCCAGTACCTACATTCATACCGATCTGGACAAGCATCAGTTCCCTATCGCCCACACGCAACACCTCATACTGCTGATCCACTTGAACATATTCATCATGCCTGAGCGCTCCATCAAACCCCGAGCATACGACAACCTACCCTCAGAGCGCTACCAAGGTCGTGCCTCCTTCGGAGAGCCGCCTTCCAAGGAGAAGCGGAGTATATGGGCAGACAAGACGCTGTCCATGATCGCCACCGTACTCACAGGCATGGGATTAAGTGACCAGCCAGACTCGAAATTCTTCTCATCACAACTCGAACAACTCAAGAGAGACGCCTGTCCTGGCTACACTCTTAGTCCTATCCAAGTTCGCTACGGAGATACATTCACCCTGACTCGACAGCTGCTCAAAGTTCGACCTGACTATGCTGGCAAAGTGGCTGTTCTGAACTGTGCTTCGGACACGGAAGTTGCTGGAGGGTGGTATTTCCGGAGAGGCACGACGCAGGAGGACGCCCTTTGCTATTCGTCTACGTTGTGGCCAACGCTGGCTCGATGGAAGAAAAAGTATCCTTGGAGAAGTGCAGTCAATCGTGCAGTCAATTTATCCGAAAATCCAGCACTATGCGCGGGGATTTTCACACCCAACGTGGTGATTTTCCGGGACGAGTTGTCCAAGGACTGCGCGATTCTGGCCAGGAGGGAGTGGGTGGCAGTTAGTGTAATCAGTGTGGCGGCGCTGGCTTGTCCTCCGGTGGTGAGGGCACTGACAACCAGGTTTGGAGTGGAATCGCGATTGAAGCTCAACAACGACGCGCGGACGATTAGGGAACGGTTCAGGATGATTCTAAGGATGGCGGCACACCATGGAAAGAGTGTGTTGGTGTTGGCTGCGCTGGGGTGTGGCGTTTGGAAGTGTCCTCCTAGGCAGATGGCGGAGATGCTGAAGGAGTGTCTTAACGAGCCAGAATTTCAGGGTTGGTTCCAGGAGATTTGGATTGGGATTTATGATAAGAAGGTGTGTGAAATTTGGGGGGAGGAGTTCGGGGTAGTCAAGGACGATGGAAGAATCACCTTGTAGGTTGCTAACCGGATATCAGTGTCACTCCTGGTGAAGCCAGAATATGAGCACCAATGGTATTGTGGATAGTTCATCAGGTTCAGATATGGTTCATTTTCATATCGTCAGCATGGTCTGTAAGTTATGAGGCCTTTTTCGCCTTATGCGACTTATCCCTGACTTTGTCCTTGGACCGGTGCTTCTCCCCATTCCTGGACTCATGCTTCTTGTCCTTATCTTTCCGCTTCTTCTTGTCTGCGCCGTCGACCTCCTCGTGGGTTTCGTCTCCATTAACATCGTCCACTTTACGCTTCTTCTGACTCTTGACACTCACGACCGTGCTGCGGCCCGGCTCGGCACCAGCGTCGCGGACTTGCCGCTCGGCATCTTCCCAGGCTTCATCGTCTGCTGTGGTAGCGGTCATTTCGAACCTATACGATGGAAAGACTTGATTAGTTACAGCTGTGCCAAACACGGTAGTCGGGATAAACTTACCTATCCAATGGTAGAGCATCAATAAGGGCGCGCTGCTTCTCTTTGAGGTAGGGATTGACTTGCTCGGCATCTTCGTCGAGGTCATCATCCACTGCCTCCGTGGGAGCGTTTTGCACGCGACTGCCGATCCTGGCTGCCGCACCCGTAGTGCCGTTAAGGTCAACATCCTTCTTCTCGGGAAGACTGGCTTCAACGGCGCCGGATATGATGGCCCTGAACGCTGTGCTGACTTTTCGAACCACCTTGACGAACATGGCGAGAAGCTGGTTGCTGGGCAGATTCAGTTCCTTCTCGACGTCGTTCAGATCTTTCCGTTGCAGGCCAATAGCGAGGAGAATACTCTGCTGGACGCCGGAGAGGCTAACGTTGCAAGGCGCCTGCTTCAGCCGGCCTGTGAAAAACAGCATGGCGACCGCGGGCATCATGTCGAGAATGACGTGATAATCGAGCATGTTGTTTGCGTAGGATTCGAGGCGGGCAAGGTCAAAGGGGGAGAAGATTGCGTCGAGGTCGGATTTGGAAAGAGCTGCAACGCCAGTCGTGCTGGTGGTATCGTCGGGAGATGTCTTTGTGGCGCGAGAAGCGGATTCTGATATGGAGAGGGCTTGGACGGAGGCGAATGTGCGGAATTGGTACGAAAGAAGAGTGAGGAAGCGTTTGTGGAAGTCTTGTGAATAGGCGCTCAGCCAAGAGCTGTCGGTACTGGTACTGGTGGAAAGAGGTTTGAGCATTACGCATGAGTGCTCGCCCGTCAGCTCGTTCGAGGTCTGCCGAAGGTAGACAGGTGCGAAGGACGCTCGTTTCCAGAATTTGTGGAGCGGTTGTGTCAGGCCGAATGAGACTCCCAAGTAGTCAAGCTGGTCTGGACGACGTTCAGACAGTTTGCTGAAGAGCGGTGGCATCTGTCGAATGTCACGAACTTTGATGTTGTCTTCGAGGAGGTCTGATTCCTCTAGTTCAGCATCCGTCACACGGGGCATGTGTTCCATGTCTTCAATGGTAGCCTCATCCTTTTCGGACAATGAGGTAAATTTGCCCTCGTAGAAATCTTGTAGTAACTGCAAAGCCCGCGACCCATAACCCATGTTGAGGTATTCTGGGTTTGTGGCGATTCGCACAACGCGACTTCCTGACAGACCAGCAAATTCGGAGTCCTGGAACTGTTGGCTCACAAGCCACGGGATCAAGTCTCCACCGGCTCGCTGGCCTCGAGACAAGCTGTTAAGCACGGACTTCTTACTGATGCGACCTTCAAGGGCGACTTGAATGACACAAAGAGGTTCAGGGAGTTTGTTGGCATCTTCAGGAATAGGAGGAATGAGAACGAAGAGTTGATGGGCAGGAGCGTCGGACATTAGTTGTAAATCGTTAGGGGAGTTCTTGTAGTGAGAGGCAACATATAGTGCCATCATTTGCTGTAAGAACTTTTCTGAGACGGGGTGAAATGAGAATAGAGTGTCGCGGTTAACGTGGACCAATTCGCATGTCGAGGGATGTGGTGTACCCTGGGTGTTCATCTTCGATTTGGGCAGCGTAGCGTCAAGACACAGCAGTCGGTTCAACCATTTCTCAACGCCGTCTCCGGGGGCGTACCGGATGGGTTCTGACAATGTAATCTCTCTCAAAGATCGTCCCCCGGTATAGACCTTCTGCTCATTTTTGGCTGCCTTTCCGGAATCCCTATCGGCGATTTCAAGATCATCGCCGTTGGATTTGACACCACCCCTGGACTGTTCGCGTAGTTGCTGAATCAACTTCAGTGATAGTGATCGACCTGTACCTTCGTAACCATTGATGGTCGACGCCATGAAAACAAGGTATGGTCCCATGAGCTTCCTGACCAGTGGAAGAGGTATCGCAGCAGCCTCATCAATCACGACCAACTCAGCCTGTCCTAGGACGTGTGCGTCTTGCGGCTGGATGTATTGGATTGTTTGGCGATGTTGTCGGTGAACATTTATGCGTACGATAGCCTTGTTGTAATCGGGATTTGTTGACTGCAGGATGGTATAGTCGACATGATCCATGTACTCAAGAGCGTCGAACCCTTTGACCACGAATTCAAAAAGCGTCTTCAAGTTTTCTGGACTTGGGGATGTGATGAAGATGTTACTGTAGCCGTGAGCTATCGCTGCAGCCACAGCCACGCCCAGTGCCGCGGACTTTCCTCGACCTCTGGCGGCCGTTAAGGTCACTGTACTTCTCAACGTCTTCTCTGAAATGGCATCAACGAATGTGAGTAGAGCCTTGGCCTGATCAACCGTCTTCGCCAGAGTCACCAGAGAACCCACAGGTTGACTGTCGGCCAAACTGTCTTTGATCTCTTTCAACTCTTTCTTGTTTGGCAGATTACTTTCCTCCACAGAAGCTGGTGGCGGCAGAGCCTGCACATTCTTTCCTCCGGATATGGGCAGAACGTTCAACTCATCGTCCACGACCAGACAGGATTCGCAGGCTCCAAGTGAGAGTATAAACCGTTCATTGAACCTGGCAACAACGTCGTCATGCGCTTCGGTTCGGTATCTGGAGTGGACGTCCATAGACATTGTGTAAAGTTGCTTCAAGCTTTTCATGCCTTTCAGCAGGAGAAGTACTAGTCCACCACCTTCTACTGTCTCGATGGTGCGGGCCAGGAGATTCGGGGTGACGGCTTCGAAGTCTTGCAAGATACACATGCCATATGTGTTACCAAGAATCTTCTCCGTCTCTTTGTAGTAAACATATCGGATATTGTGCAACGTAACGAATAGTTCGAAAGGATCTTCTGTGTTGGCATCTCGTATGCCTCTCTTGATTTCCTTCTTGATCTTTGCCTCTCGCTTTTTCCGATGACTTGTAAAACCTAGGAGATCTTTCTTGTAAGCCCACAGAACAGACTTGTTCTGCTTGACGTCGACCGAGGACATGATATAGTGCAAATGTACAATGACATCTTTGGCTCTGTCGCCAACCACGACGATGAAACTGCGCTTCTTTTCTTGAATGCCATTGCGAATGAGCGCGGGAATGCGCGAGTCAATGGCTTTGCGAGGCATTTTGGTAGTGCCCGGCCTCCCTCCGCCTCAGATACCACTTGGTGAGAAAGGGTATCGTGTGATGCGCCACGAGTGTATATTTCTCGAAAAAAATATCTAAAGTTTGAAGCGCTTCTCCAAAAATAATTTCTAGCGCAGGTGGAGAAATGTTCCCCAGCGGCAGCGGAGTTCTATCGCCCAGCCACAGCCTCGTCGGCGGATCAGGTCAGTAGCACGAAATGGGTCTGGGCGTCTTCCAAGTTTCTATTTGCGCTTGTTATGCCATGACAATGATCTGCTATATGCACACATATGGTACCGAGGAGACTCTTTGACAAGACTTTTCCAGGCGACTCCGTGATGCCGCGAGATCGGAGGAAAGGGACACGCTGTAGCTCTCCATCCTGGCAAGCGATCATAGCCACACCTGACTGGTCCACTGCTCGCGCGAGCAGCTCACGAAGATGACCATCATCGACAACGTGTGCTTATGGTAAGTGTAACTTTCCCGTATAATCATTGGCCCTCTTACTGATTCTTAAAGCATATCACTGCTGACTGCAGGTTGGATCGCGTACCTCTTCCCAATCTCCACTGCGCACGGTATGCCTCATGCGATCCTCCCAATGATTATTCTCAACATCCCTGACTGTCTCAGATCGACCTATCCACCTCATCGTCCTCGCCTTACTGGCCGGCTCCTTTGCTCTACCGAGTGCAAGCAAGGCTATCCCCGGACTATTTCAGTCGCCTGAGTCGACCAAAGGCCGCTACACGGCTCTGCCTCTCGAAGAACTTGGACGTGCGAATGGAAGGATAGGTCCTGAAGAGGCGGATGGCCGAGATAACAGGAAGGTCAAGGTCTCTTTACTCTGCGCAACGATTGCGATTCTATCGTTGCGCATTGAGCTGTATCGTCGAATTTCAGGAGCACCGGAATGCACGATCGACAGCGTGGAGGTGTTCCTCCCGTTCATGCTCGCACTGTACGATGCAGTGCGATCACAACGCTCGCTGAAACTTGACTATGAAGAACGCCCCGACAGCAGTGTATACGAATCCTTGCGTATGACGATTAGCAAAAGGGTACATGGCCCGCGGACGAGATATCTACTCCCACTGTTTCTGGTGTCATACGGTTGCTATCTAACCCAAGGACTTTGGGCTTCTTCAAATTCAACCTTCATTTGTCCACTTGTGACTCGTGAACAATGGGCAATCCCGACTATGCAGGCCGTGGCGCTGCTTCTGGATCTATGCCTGGCCATAATCGCTTATGAGACGGCGCCAAAGCTCGACGGTCGTGGGCTCTCAGGCCGAAGATGCGTGGTGCTCTGGAGTTCTGCAATGTTTGCCACGGTCATAATATGGTCGGTCGTGGCCACGGCTGTATACACCTTCGAGCCGGAACACAGGGCATGGCTTTTATTCCTGGAACCGTCGTTGGACTCTAGTATCTTGTTCGCCATTACGGGAAATATTCTCCTTTTCTGTCTCTTATGCATTACGACAATGCATTGCATCACGACACACGGCACTTTGGATATGTCGACCTATTTTACGGCGTTAATGACTATGATACCCGGTTTCGAATTTATTTGGTCTCACAAAAATCCATTCCCTCCAACACCAACCTCAACATCGACCTGGTCTTTCATTCTTGTGGCCATCGGATGGCGAGTATATCGCCACATTCAACAAGCTCTGGGTCAGAAGAGTACGATGCCCCTTTCTCGTCAAACGCTACTATTCATTGTGTTCGGTATCCTGCTATTCCCTCCCTGGCGCAAAAGAGACTATGTTCATTTCCACCCCATTGACATGCTCATCTACGACGCACAACTCCATCACCAGCAATACCTTGGAACGGTGGGAAGCACTAGTTCGCTTGCGGCGACCGTCAATCGGTACAAAGAAAAGCATGGCCGCAATCCTCCCCCGGGATTCGATATATGGTTCGAATATGCACAGAATCGATCCGCATTGATTGTCGACGAATTCGACCAGATCTACGAAGACCTGCTGCCTTTTCGCACGATACCGCCAGGCGACCTGAGGAGACATACCTGGGAAATTGTATCCAATCCATGGAACGAGATATCGGGGATCACGATCCGTAATGGAAATGCGGCGGTCCAGGAAAATGTGATTCCCACACATCGATGGATGCTTGAAGGTGTTGCGATACTCATCAACAGTTTTGCTCAATATCTTCCTGATATGGATCTGGCTTTCAATCTCAATGACGAGTCGAGAGTGGCGGTGCCATACAATGATCTCCAGCACCTCCGAGAGCAAGGCCGTTCGTTAGACAGAACTGGCGGCGGAAGTTGGTCTAACGACCGCGCGGCTGGCTGGCTGCCAATCCCCGAGGACGAGTACACTGAATCGATCTTCCACGACTCGTCGTTTCGAAACACATTCCGAAAATTTGGTTCTGTGGGATGCAAGCCCTCGTCGCTTGCTCGAAGATATCCTCATATTTCATCCCGGTCAAACATTTGCGGTGCGTGTGTGGCACCACATTCGCTCGGGCAGTTTCTAGCCAACTGGACAGACGCCGCAGACATTTGCCATCAGCCTGATCTGGAAGACCTTCACGGCTTCTATTTGTCGCCAGCAGCTTTCAAGACGTCGTATCAGTTGATGCCGGTGTTTTCGCAGTCGAAACCTCACGGTTACAACGACATTTTGTATCCGTCAGCCTGGAACTATATGGACAAAGTGGTCTATGCTCCAAGCGAGGAGAAAGGTACTCCTGGTGAAGAGGGCTACCAGGCCGGGTATCCTGACGTGCCGTTCGAAGAGAAGGAGAACGTGCTGTTCTGGCGCGGCGCAACTTCTGAGGGCGTCTCCCCAGGCGAACACGCCTGGCGCGGCATGACTCGGCAAAGGCTTGTACATATGGCGAATAATCTCACAACGGCATCTCACGACCGCTTCGCCATCCTCCTACCCAATCCCGACAACTATGAGAAGTTCAAGTATCAGATCCTGCCCGGACCTGCGGCGAAGGAGTTAGGACTGAAGACTGACATTGCGGTTGTGGATTTCATCGCACGATGTGGCGGTGTTGATTGCACCGACCAAGAAGGCGAATTTGGGCTGGTAGGACCTTCGGATTTCCAGGCCCACTGGCGGCATCGGTTCTTGTTTGATATGGACGGGGCGGGCTTTTCGGGGCGGTTCCTGCCGTTTTTGCAGTCGAGGTCATTGCCGTTCAAAACGGCGCTGTTTAGGGAATGGTACGACAGTCGGCTTACAGCGTGGTTGCATTTCGTGCCCCAGGATTTGAGGCTGCATGGGTTGTGGAGCACGCTGGCTTACTTCGGGGGTGTGAATGGGACGATGACTGGACGTCAAATCCGGTGGAATCCGCATGTTAAAGAAGGTCAAATGATTGCTGAGGCTGGACGTGAGTGGGCAGGAAAGGTGCTTCGGAAAGAGGATATGGAGTTGTACTTTTTCAGGCTGTTGCTTGAATGGGGGAGGTTGACTGATGACAATCGAGATGAATTGGGCTATGTGCTGCCTGGGAGTTGAAATGTACATAAGAAGAGCGTCTAGTACATACACGACATATTGCTTATATTGCTTGAGTTTATATCATCAAGTTCATTGACATTGTTTATAAAAGTAAGAGGAACGCCCGCCCACCAGATGTGATTGTACAAACATGCTTATTGTCATCAGAATACCCAGGTAGCCACCCGGATCGAAGTCTTTATTCGTCTCAAATGTTGATCGTCAAAACGCTCCTTCTACCGCGCCGGCACACCCTGGCCTTGGATCGCTTCAGTTGCAGGCCCGCCTGTCAGATTCGCCACGAACTCCTGGTAACGGAAGACGTCTCCTCCTTTCTTGGGGGCAGGCGTATTCAGACCACGTACGCCCGCTATACCGATGACATTCTTGCCCAGGATCCGTCGGCCCGTGAAGCCTTCCATGGCGCGGTCGATGTCCTTTTGGGAGAGTGACCGCTCGCCCGGGTCGGGTGCGGTGTTGAGCAGCGCAGAGCGGAGTTCTGCCACGTCGATTTGACCACTGTCGTCGTCGTCAAAAGCGGAGAACGCATTAAGTAGCTCCTGCTCAGGGGATAAACCGACGAGGATGTTGGCGAGTTGATTGAGATATTGCGGCAACGAAAGCTGTTGAGACTGCCCTGGCGGGAAGAACTGGCTCAGGTTGCTTTCTTGAAGACCTAGAGATTGAAGCGTTTCGGCGACGGAGGCGGCGTCGATGGTGCCATTTGAGTTGGAGTCTAGGACGGAGAAGGACTCGCGCATGTTATGCAGGAGTTGGGGTGGGAGTTTGGAGAGGTTGTCGTTTGAGGAAAGGCCGTTGGAAACTAGGCGTCGTTGTTCTCTGGGTGCCGGTGCCATTGTATTGGAGGGTCTGGTGGGAGAGGATAGTCGGTGGCTTGTTGGGGATGGAGGAGGTTCGGTCTGCGCGCGTCGAAAGGGTGAACCATGTTCAGGCTTGGAGGGTGTCGATATGATTATGTCTTCTTCCTCTTCTTCGGACACCGTGTAGGCGTGCTTCAGCTTGGATGGGGACGTCATTGGTGAGGCGCCGCTTCGGTTTGTTGGTGGTGTGTTTGGTCGGTTGTTGACGGGGGTGGGTGATGCTGGTGAGGCTGGACGGCGGAATGGGGAGGAGCGAGGGGAATTGAAGGTCGTTTTGTATGACTGTGACTGTTTTTGGGTGTGAGAATACGAACACACAGACCATTGCTGTCGATCATGATATTGACTTACCATTGTCGTTCTCCTTTAGACTGGTTGGTGTGTATTGTTGTGCTCCTTGGCTACCGGAGTCTTCCCAAACGGACGGTGAGTGTTGTCTGTTGTGGTTTTTGTCGAGACCAGCGGATCTATGACGCTGTCAAGTCTTTGTATTCACGGTATTTCGCATTCATGAGTATGATCTTCTCCTCTCGTGTCCTTTGTCACTATCGTGGTCCGCGCAGTTGCATTTATTTACTCTGCAGGACGTTGGCAGGGCAGCAGGACATGCACTTTGTTTCGAAGGGAAGGTTAGGCGACTTATGGGCACAGGCCTGGCCTGGCATCTTTCCGGCGGACGCTAAACAAGCTTAAAATGCAGATCTCAGGGGGCCACTGATGGCAGGGATCGCCGTGCAGTCTGGATTCAAGGGCGCATGCAAAGACTCCCTTTGAGACTTGTGAATGAGTCGACCATGTCTTTCAATGACACGCAGGACCTGAGATTGACGTCGACAGGTTGAAAGGAAGGAACTCTGCTCAGTGAACCTACACGCCAGCGTTGCATACACTTCCACATGCTCAAGCAGCACGTGCAATCCTTCCCAGGCGCAAAGCTAAAGTGCATATCGTCGCAAGACGAGTGAACCACCTATGATAGCGACCACTACAGCTGCGAAGTCAATGGCGGAAATCGCATATCGCCCACACCATGGCAATGGCGCCCACGATCGAAGGTCTATATCTTCTACCACAGGATCACACAAGTCATCTATCTCGCACACGGCTTCACACTATAAAGTCTCGTCGCAGAGCTCCTTAGTTCCTCCATCACCACGGGGCTCCCACATCTCCCATCGCTCGTCGCAAAGGATATCTTCAGTGCCTGAAGATGGTCCCTACCGTTCTAAGAAACGTCTCAGATCACAATACCCTCTACATTCAGCCGAGCCTCATGTGGAATATATCCTGGTCGCATCATTCGATATCGACCGGGGTCCCATCATGGAGCATCAATTCCCTGGTGCCATAAGTCCAGATGAGAACATGTTGGCCGAATTGATGCTGCCCGATCAAACACATGTCCGGCAGCAGGACTGGACAATGTTCTTCCTTCACAAAGACGCAGGCACAAACGAAGAAGAGGAAGCTGAAAGAGAGGCCAGAAGAAAGCGAAGAGCGGCTAGGAAACACGCCAGTGGCGTCGCGGAAGGAGAGGATTTTGACGGAGACTCGAGCAGCGACGAAAGTGAGGCAGGGAGCATAGACAACCCGCCATTGATGTATGTCTTGAACTTGGTTAACACGAAGCAAGACAGTACAGTCAAGAGAGGGGCTGTCGTCAAGGCTATGGCTATCTGCACAAGGCACTCCTTCCTGCACATATACAAGCCCCTGCTGCTCCTGGCTTTGGAGGACTACTTCAAGTCACCAAGTCCGGACACACTGGAGCTGTTATACAACTCTCTCAACGCCATGGACCTGTCTCTAATGCCGCGACTATCATCACTTGAGCGCCACATTCTTCAAGCGAGCGACACCAAAGACATGTTTGCCGAAAAATTCGAACAGATGATCACCCAGCGCCTAGCCGATGATGCTGCGGCGAACAGGCTTGACCCACCGGGTTCACCTGGAAGGTCGGAACCAAAGTATACTGTGCCTCGGGACACTCACGAATTTGAGTCGAAGATAGTATACAATGGCATCCCAATCCCAGTCAAGATACCCACAGCATTGTCTCCCGAGACGGTGGGCGACTTTTCACTCATCAAGCTGGTCCAGATTTTCGGCAACCCACATATGTCACAACCTCAACCGTTCGCATTGCATCCCCATCTTACCTCTTCGGGAGCATACACCCATCCTATTGTGGTCCTGATCAATGCCATGCTCACACAGAAACGTGTCATTTTCTTGGGCCACAATCGCCCCTCTGGCGAGGTTGCCGAGGCTGTTCTCGCAGCCTGTGCATTGGCGTCTGGGGGTGTCTTGCGTGGTTTTACACGGCACGCATTTCCATACACCGATCTGACGAAAATCGACGAGCTTTTAAAAGTACCTGGTTTCATTGCTGGAGTCACGAATCCCGCGTTTTCGTACCATCCTGAATGGTGGGACTTGATGTGTGATCTCCCGTCGGGAAGGATGAAAATCTCGTCTTGTATCGAGCCGGCTCCTGCCACGGAGGGAACGACATATTTCCAACAGCACGGCCATACTGTGCTCAATCAGAAAGATGCAGCTCAGGCGGACGCAACCCGAGACAATCTTTTCATGGAAGAGATCACACGCAGCATAGCATCACGTGCAGGAGAATCGATCGTGCGGGCAAAATTTCGAGCTTACATCACCAAGTTTACACGCATTGCAGCGGCTTTCGAGGAGACTGTATATGGAGCGAGTCCTCTCACGGTAATACCTCCGACCGAGGTGGACAAAGTGGAGTCCCCTTCGAAATCCATTGCTCGCCCTCGGCCAATGTCCATGAAGACGTCCAGTCAGAATCTGAAGGGCCATGGCTATGTATGGCCGAGTGACGAGGCAAAGATGCGAGAGCTATCGGCGTCGGCGGCCAGAATTGAAGGATGGAGAAATACTCGGTCCTATCATTCCTTCATTCTAGACCTGGCCAGTCAGTCGCAGGACCCTCCATCACCCACGTCGCCAGTAAGCATGAGCAAGATGCTTGCGCGAGAACCAAGCAAGCCTTACATTGACCTCTATCATTCTTTGTCCAAGCTTCGTGTTTTGCGTCTCACACCAACAGAAGCCGGCGCGCTCTACCTCGCTCTTGACGCGTATTGCACTGACTATGAGAGCATCCTCGAGCTGCTGGAGATGGCACCGCTATCTGAAGCGGGACTCTTCTACATTGGACTAGGCTTATGGCATGAAGATATCAGGGTCAGGACTGCTGTTGCCAATCTTCTGGACCGGATCAGGAAGCACCCTGCTGGACGAGTGTTCTTCAGTCGTCTGGGAGGGTGGGCGAATATGGGCTTCAAGAGGTCTTTGCAGGAGAAGGAAGCCAAATCCCGCGAGCAACAACAAGAAGTTGGAGGCTTCATGGAGCCCTTGAAGAGTCTCAGTCATGGGACGACCAGGCGTAGCTAACGCAGTCATCATCTTGAAATGCTTGGATGAAGAGCAATCAGGTGATGATATCTGCTCGACGAATAATGACGGCACAGTGACGGGAGGTTGCTAGATGGGTAGGATTATGGAAGCCTCATTTACAACGACTACCAATGATTAACGACAGTTGATGACCTGAATATGGAATATTTTATGAACGTCGCGCACCTCGTGTCTTTCATTTCGTCCTCTCTTCTTTGAGTTTTCTAGCATGGTAGAACTCGGCAAGCAAGTTGTCTGTCTGCTGAGTGATTGTGATGTTGATGTCCGATGTGTCTAACTTACCTGGTACTTAATGCCCCCACTGGGTTTATTCTTTTACCCCTGATTCTCATTTCTCGGCAAGTGGCTTCGTCCTTTTACACTATTGAACCTTGGCAATCTTGTTTGCACCTTTTCTGCTTCGGGCGCCTCGCCTGTAAAATCATCCAACCTGTTTTCAGTCAAGGCGACCACCCTACGAAATATCCTCTCAAAGTACTTTTTGGTAGACGAGATCAGCCTCAGACAGGGTCTTCCATCACCAAGCTCGCTTCGAGATCGACATTCCACGTTGTGTCTGGTGTCTTGCTAACAGCCACCTGAATGCCTCTTCCGTTGCCGGTCCATCAGCCACATGGGCTAAAGATCGAGAAGAGAGATGCATTTTGACAGCATAATGTCAGCTGCTCAAGGCATAAGATCTGACGGCTTAACATACTTCAAATATTGGACGAAAGGTGTGGAGTATGAGATTGGCCTCGACAAGAATTCATGACTGTGGTCTTTTGGAGCTCTCAGTTCGATTGACTCGGACGCCACAAAGTAACCCTTAGGCGCGCGAGGCTGGCCGCTTAACCTTGAGCGGCAGGAATTTGGCGGTTGCTCCTTTCATGCCATGCGGCGCCCAGTGGAGAATACCTACCAACTACCATGACTGACACCCATGCACATTCCTTTGTTCTCCTTCTACTAACGCTGACTGGGAAAGATGCCGCCAGATGCTTTCGGTAAGTTGCCAGTAGTCCAACTGGTTGGCGCTGCAAACAATGGACTCTTTCGACAACCATGGAGTGTGCCCGCCGAAAAAACCACTTCGAGCTGCAAGTGCAAAGCATCTTCATCTCAGTAACAAATTCAGTGCTTTTTTCTTCTTCATCGTGGTCCCTTGAAACCCTAACATCATCTATCTCTGATCATTACGTCTTGCAGCTCGTTTATTGCGAAAAAAGTACTACTATCAACACCATCCAAACTGAAACCCGCGGACTGCTGTGAAGGAATCCACCCTATGTGGAGAGCGAAGATCAACAGAATCAACACCTCAAACACGTGCTGCAATCGCCTCCAGAAAATACTATGGTATATTGGGCATGATCGACTGCATATCCTTCAAAGACACTTGAACGTCCACGGCCAGACCTCGACAGCCATACAGCTTGGTTGAGGTACTGGAGACACTCCGCAACCGGACCACACGAATCGACCTTCACGAGGACAAGCTCTTCTAGGAACCCGCAATCTGGGCGAGACCTCATGCGCTGCCTTTCCTCATGTTGAAGTCGATCGTCCTCTTCAACAACGAGCAGAGTCGATAACATCGCTATACCAGAAATAATGTCTACATCAATAGCCAACAGACCCCGACCAGGCAGGCGGAGAATCCATGGAAGATCTTACGGAGCGCCACCCCTAATATTTTCATTGATGTTGTTACTCATGTCAATGCTTGTATCTTCTTCAGCACACGAAATGGAAGCCGACGCTCTTGTCTACGAATCATCCTACTTTCAAGAACTGGCGGCACGAGGCGAGATACACATTGACCTCACAGAGCCACCTCTGGCACGGGCTATACACGTTGAGCGGCGACAAGACAGTGTCGTACCCACGAGCGTAGCCACAAGCATATTGGATGCCACCTCAACATCAGACTCTGTCGCAGCTTCGACAACTGCCTCGTCCTCCTCCTCTTCCGCCGCTGGAACAACACTAGCCATTGCCACAGACACCTCAACAACACTGTCCCCCACAGCAGTCTCTACATCGATCAGTCCCTCCGTCACAGTGGTCACCACACCTCTCCCCTCACCCTTTGACACATCCATAGGAAGCAACTTCACCGTCTCGTCCTGTCCAACCTTCTTTTCGAACTTCCTCAGCAACTCGACCTTTCAGTCCTGCCTGCCCGTGTCGTTACTCCTCCAAAATTCAAACTCATTCTTCCGCGCCGAACGCTCGACCACTCTTCTTACTCAGACCCTGGACTCAGCCTGCAACACTCCACTAGCGATCTGCAGTCCACTCATGTCAAACCTGGCATCTCAACTTATTGCCGATGCGAACTGCGGAGCGGACTACAAACTGCAGAACCCGCTCGTCTTGCAAGCCCACGCAGGGCTGGTAGCATACGAGCCGCTCTACCGCGCCACATGTCTACGCGACACGGGTAGTGGAGCGTATTGCTTCGCCGAAGCCGTGACTAACACGACGAACGATGCGGACGCGTACCCATATTACACGGCACTTGGTTTGAATATGCCGGCTGGAGCGTCCCCAACCTGCTCTCAGTGTCTGAAGGATACAATGAATATATTCGCGGGGTATGCAAACGCTACAGACCAGCCTCTGGCGGGTACGTACCTAGGCTGTGCGGCGCAAGTGGATATTGCGTGTGGGTCGGGATTTGCGGCGACAGATATCAAGGCCGGCAGCGTCAAGAAGAACGCTGCGATGGCGAGAGGGCATGGATCAATAAGTCTCAGCGCCGGTGTTGCGATGATTGTGGTCCTGCTGTCATATGCGTTGAGTGTCTGAAGAGATTGTCAATGTACAGTACCTCTTTGTCTTGGATGATACCATTTTTGGACGATTTAGCGTGGCGTTACTGGAGAGGAACTCAAATTGAAATGATATAATGCAGGAACGGATTAGAACGTATAGACCAAAATTGAATGGTATTTCCCTCATTTTCTCTATCTTGAAGCTGTCCTTCTGTCCAACGAATGGAAGAAGAGATGACATGTGTCCAAAGTCCTCGTACTGGTATCTAGAAAAGAAATCTCAGCGAGCGGTGGTATCTCATCTGGCGTCAGGTGACCTTCTAATCCAGGCCGCTTCGCCTCCTGTACGCCTAGCTAGAACGAATGTGCATTAAAGCCTGAGTCCCTGCAGGGAACTTATCGCACTTTCGCTTTCTGCACTGTGTGCGTCATGACTGCTCAAAAGCCATGATTGAGAGGGGCTGTATGCGCGTCGCTCTCGGATCTAAATTTTCCTCTAATCGTCCCTGTCTTCTTGATTCAGGCCTTCACAGACTTCCTCGTCGTGGGAATGAGACGCCTTCGACAGCGGCACTGTCCGTGAACCAGCTGACTTTCTCTCCGCCGCCCTCATTAACAAGTCCACATGGCAGACTACGGCCCTCGTCATCGGCCTCGAGGATCTTCTTGAGGATGTCTTTCTTGCCGCCGCCGGTCGCGACAAATGCGATATGATGTGCGTGGGTGACGACAGGCAGGGTCAAGGTGATTCGTCGCGCAGGCGGTTTCGGGCTGTCTTCGATGGCCGCGACCCAGGCGTCCGACTCACGGAGCAGTTCGTGGCCTGGGAATAAACTGCAGGTATGCCCGTCTGGACCGCAGCCCAGCAGGATCAGGTCGAAAACGGGTATCTTGACTGAGTCTTTGCTGGCGAAACTCGACATGAGCGCTTCCTGGTACTGGTCGGCCAGTTCTTGGGTGTCTTCCAGGTGCTTGACATTGATGGGGTGGACTGTCGGTGTGCCTTGCTCTTCTGGGATTTTATCAAGGAGGTCTTTCTTCAATAGGCCATAATTGCTGTCTTCATGGTCGAGGGGCACCGCGCGCTCATCGGCGAAGAAGATTTCCCATTTGGAGAATTGCGGTGAGGATGAGGGGTCTTCGTTTGCGCCTGCGACGAGCAGTGCTTTCGCTAGGGTCGCGGGAAGACTACCACCGGAGACGGCGACTTTGAAGGCATCGTGGCGTTGGAAAGCGGCCTTTTGGCAGGAGAGGACGTAGGTCCGGAGGTGCGCGGCGACCTCGTCGACCGTAGGAAAACTGTAGAGGTTGGGTTGCTTGCCCATTTTTGCCCAGCTTCTTGTTTATGTCTCCCTTGTATTTCCTACTTTGTGCTGAAATCAGTAGGAGGATGCGACGGCGCCGGATGTGCGAGCTCTCAGCTGTTCGATATGAGCTTCTATCGCAGGAGGAGGTGAAGGTGAAGGGAGTGTCGTGATTTGCGATACGGATGAAATCGTATCTGCTAAAGGTAAATTAATTGACTGGCGGGGCCGCTATCTTTTCGGGCCGGGCAATCGATGACGATGAAGTCAGGAACGTCAGAACAGTTATTGAAATATATTAATTGGTGGAGTACGGTTCCTGTACGTCGGTGCGTTTAATCAATGTCAATATAGATCTGGGGAAATCGTAGAAGTGACAATATTTGCATGTACAAGAAAGATATGGCACTCGGCAAGCCTGGTCAGCCCTGTTCAGAAAGTTGGATTCTCCGGATCATCCAAGGCAATGATCCGAGAACCGGAAAACGGTTTGATCAGTTAGATAATCCAAACACGTGGAAGAAAAACTGATGTTCATGTCTCGATGTCGAAGTGTGACATCATGTTGGTTGAGCACTTGTCTGACGGGTCTCCCCAGCGTGACTTCTATGAGAGAGACTCTGTCAGACCAGGCCATTTTCTCACTGGGGACGCAAATGATAGCAGACAATTGAGATGCAATTCTGCTGACTTCGCCAGCAGTAGGTGAATAAGTGCATATAGAAACACCTATCGTCGATTTGATACTGTTTAGTCGTTGCTACTGAGATGCACTCCCATGTTAAGAAACCACACAGGTGATATGTTGCTATCGACAGAATCGCCATACTTGCATCCAGCGACATTCTTTGGGGGAATTCTCAGTTACTTTGACTATTTAACAACATCGTAGCAATCGACTGTAGGGCAAGGCAGGCGTCCCAGAATAGCCTGCATTCATTCTGTTTGTCCGAATATACTCCCTTTACTAAATAAACAACCAGCATGCAGGGAAAGCGGCTGCAGAGTCTAGATTTCGTTTCATGCCTCTCCTCCCGGTCAATATACTCCAAACGCGAACGGTTCGTCGGCAGTTACAGTTGCGAGTGGAGAGGAGTTAGGATGTCTTGTCCGGGCGCCGTTTGAAGACTGGAGAAATTCAAGCACGTCCCGGTTGCGGCGGCAGGGTGTATTCATCCAGGACATCCACGCAGCAGCAACATTCCAGTGCGCCATTGGCTCACTCATTCGTGGTTTGAGGGACAGCCGTCATAAATGCTTACGATGGCAGCGTTACTGAAAGAGGCAGTCGTACCAGGAAGAATCATCGTCACAAATCCGGCCGGGGAAAGATACCTGGAATTACCACACACACCTTAGGTCATCGTTGCTGAATGGGCATGTTGCGGCTCGCGAAACCCTTCTGTGCCAACATGTTACCAATCTCAAACGACACCGTTCCAACTCGCTGTCAGTAGTGTGGCTGACACATTGAAATCAAGGTCTGGCTGAACTGGACCATAAGTGCGGCCCAGTAAAAAGTATGTCGATTCAGGTTCAAGCCACAGACTAGGTAGATTGACGACAGAAACCGTTGTACGATGACCACGCATGCCACGATGATGAAGATCGTAAACAGGCAGATCAATGTGGCGCAGACGAATGAGAAGAGCTGGATAGAAACACCGGTGAACTAGTTCAGGTCTCTGGAGCGACCACACGGATCATCAAGGAGAAGATGCGACGAGTGATTGGAGGTTCAGTATGGTACTCTGGGAAAATCCGGGACTTGGCCAGCTTAGTGACCAGCTTATTGACTGCCGCGCGTAGAATGGACCATACTAGTAATAGAGATCGGGAATCTAGCCTTCCATCGACGTCGGTCTGCAACATGCCATTCTCATCAGATCGAAGATGCAGTTTGTTTCTTGCCCATATTGGCTATTTTGCATACCACAGTGCCTGTTATTTTTCAGGTTTTCGGGTCATGCGTTAGTCTGTTTCCATTCATCTTGCTTCCCGACATTAATCCTTCGTCTCTCCTTGCTTCACGGATGAATCATCCTACACTCACTGGGATCTGCAACGCGCTTCGTACACCCTATCAAACAAACCGGTTATCTGCTCCGTGCACGCAGACACGTACTCACATCTCTTTCCATATTACTCCCATTGCTGCTACGCCTACTCATACTTTCTTCTCCATCCCTACCTAAGTTTCACCAGCAAAACTCTGTATACTCAAACAATACTCTACTACACAACACACAATGTCTTCCTCGCCTTCCATACTGCAACTCCAGACGCAGGCTGCCACTGGCGCCAGGCCCATCAAAATGCCTTCAATGTCCAAATCAAACCACAGCGATGACAGTATCAACACGATATCAAGAAGCGCTTCTGCGTCTCCAAAGGCCTCCCTGGACATCGTCCGCTGTTCCCGATGTCAACGATCCCTGAGCATCGACACTTCTTCACATGCAGGCCCAAGTGGTGTGGTCAGATTCGGCGTCAACTCTTACTATTGCACGAGATGCGCCAATGCAGTCGGCTTTGGCAAATCATACCTGCGTTGAACCAGTTGTCACTTCGAATCAGCGATTAACCCTTTCCATCAATATTACACAATACCCACCAAGCACCCGGGAACTCGGGATTTACATTGCACGGTCGAATCTGAAATGAGACGATGTCAATAACACCCTGCGAGGACAAAGGACATCTTTTGTCACACGCACAAAGCGTAACATAAGTTGTTCCAAAGAGTGTTCATTGGCCATGATCCAGAACATGAGTCAGAAGGGTCAGGAAGAGGACGACCTGGGCTTAATGACAGGTACCATATACGGCAGTGTAACTGGGAAACCCAGGAGGATGGGTCATCCGGTACCGGACTATGGCCCGTCACCTGAAAACGACACCTGCGGACCGGATACCAAGTCTCACAGATTCGCAGGAGATGGTGCAACATGATATATTATGCTGCGAATGACGAAAATCCACGACTGAAATGTTACGAAGATACGAATTTCTTATATCCTATTACATAATGACCCAGGCTTCGGGCAAGGAACGATGGCAGGCACATTGTATGTCTGAGGCTGGAAGGATTTTCCTCTCTAGGAGACCGTACAAGATGTTGGACACTGATAGTACCCTCAATAGTTACTTACCGAACACGAATATTTCTCCTTCATATTTCAAGTTGTCCTACAATTATATCTTGGTCATGTGTGCCGACTTGCCGGTGTTAAGAGTGTTATATTACTATGTCGACATCCCCATTTGGAGTTAGAGCCAACCGCGCTGACATCGAGCGAGACGTCGCGCATCGGATGTTCGCGTCACTGGAGAGATGATCGACGGCGTATGGCACCAGCTTTGGTTGAAGCGCCGCAATGCAGTGATGCACATCGACGATCCTCCAGAAAAGCGATGGACGAATAGGACTGTAAAGATTATGTGCAAATAAACCTCGATCTCACAGTCACGAACTCTGTCACCACCTCTTCATGTTTGTGCAAGTGCCCGCTGTCATTGTTAGGGACAGATCTGGCGTAACGGTGGGCTGGGCTCTGCCGGCTGTACCCAGATTTTCGATCTCCGTGTTTGTCGGTTCATTCGGATCTTGACCAGGCTGACCATCCTGCTTCACCAGATCCAATCTTTGTGTTAGGATGCGTACCGAGATTCGGAGCTTCCACGAGTCTGTCGAAGCAACCGTCATGCAGCTGGCCGCCGGGGATAAGGCGGGTGTTACCACGCATCAACAAAGGACCTTTCTCACCAACGATAAACTATGCACGTATCAATCCTTCATCAAGCACCTCAAATATTGTGGACTTCCCGGCACTCTCCATCAACACAGCACGACTCTTTTCCCGTTTCCGCCTGAGGGTTCCATGTAAGCCACTTACTCGATCGTCCGTTCCTGACTCGCTCATTCTCTTTTCGCGGATGTCGAGTTCTGGTACCGAACTTAATCATGCGGCAGGGACCCCCAAAATGGCCATTCCACATGAGCTTCCTCTTGAGACTTCCGTCCACAAGCCACACCTGCAAGACCATTCCACGTCCAAATGACTCGCCTCTGGCTAATTTTTCCGGATATAAGACTCATGGGTTGAACATATGATCAATGTCGGAACCTGGTGGCTTCGGCGACATGCCTGTCAACATGTCCGCGATTGGTCACACAGTGCGAAGCCTGAGCACACATCATCAGCATACTTCTCCTATGTTCTGATGGAAGGGGACATGCCAAAGGCGTCCTGGGCAAAATATCCAAGTCCTGGCGGTAACAAACATCTAAGATCCTGAACACCCCTGGCTGATGGAGCTTTCACGTTAACATAGACAAGCAAGTTATACGAGAGGCGTCCACTTCAATATCGGTGGCCTCCAATGGCTAAGTGCAAACGGCACCCTGCGATCTGGCCCTGTATGGCTTGATCCATCAATCACATCGTCAGACTCCCAGCCACAAGCAGCAAACAGACGTTGGAAGCTCGCTGAGTGACACTCCGTTCACTTTCAGCGTACTTCGGGGTTTGGAGAACCGTCTTTCGTCCGCTAATGTAGCGGGCGCGCTTCCCATCCCTGCTAAATTCACGATGTGCGCAAAATTTAGCAAGTCCTGCAGTCGCTCGATCCACATATCCAGGGCTGGATCATGGGGGCACTGCAGACTAACCCAAGATTAGCGAGTATCGGCACATTCGCAGTCGATGGCAGCGTTGTACAAGGATCATGGTTCCGAATAACACCCGACTAAGTCTTCCCACTCCCTTTTCGAGCTTCAGATATCACCAGGGGTGCCTTTCAGGGTATAGTATTATCGCTCATCGTACGCTACATGCTTTAACGGGCGAGTCTTCACGACATATGCAGGTGATATGTCACATTCTGGGAGCATGGGTTGATAGCAACTCTAATCCTTTCAGCGCTTCAAAAGGTGAGGTCTATTGGATAGGAGCGGACTGAGCGTGGTCTCCACGATGCGAGCCCCATGAACTTGGAAGCCCATGAGATGCCTGCGATCATGAATTGAGGTAGGCACGGCATCTTGGTCTGGTGGCATCGAGCCCCTTCGTTGGGGAATGAAAAAGCGACTGCAAGTCTATAAAGCCCTCCTCGATCTTCGACCTGCTTGCCTTCTTCAAAAGGAAAGCGGTATTCCTAGCGGCATCCCATCACGTACCAGTCCAGTGGTTGAATGCCGCATATCTGCAGTTCGAACTACGCGGTCCGGTACCGAGGTTTGAATGACATCTAAGATCTAAAACAACTTCACCCTTGCAAACCCAACTGGTCATAGCCTTGTCTCTGGCGCACACCCATCAAGCAAGAGGATACGTCCCGTTTCCCCGCAAGCAACAAACGATCTCATGTTCAATCAGCACGCAACCTCCCCTATGCACCAGATCAAGTCTATAAAAGCAGACTTCCATATCCTTTTTCCTCACAACTGTGCTGAGCAAATCTGTCAGCAGGAGTGTCAAATTCATTGGCCTCACTGTAGCCACCAGGTTGATCGGACCAGAAGAAACAGCATTTCCAGATTCGATCACTAGTCTTCCTTCGTCAGGCTGCCAGTCTTGACTTCCTGCAACATGGGAAAAATGCCTCGAGACCGTCCTCGCACTCGTGATTCGAGCAGTGATGAGGACCAGTATATTATCTTGGTCAAAGATGTACGAGCCCCAATTGCAGGTTGGGAAAAGCACGTCAAGGCTGACATGTCTCTAGATTCCTCGCCATTGCCGGTGGCAGGAGCTCAAAGACATGACGCGCAGCTTGGGTGGCGAACAAAGCTTGAAGGCTGAAGTTTTTGAGCTTCAAGATGGAAGCCAATTGGGACATTGTACCATCAAAGGACGTGTTGCTGCTAACCAGGTCTATGGTGAGTTGCTGATCTACGTGACGAGTACTCATGCTGACTACCGTGCCAGAGAAATTCTGCAATCAGGGATGGAATGGCCAAGGAGTTTGTGTCTCACTGGCTGTCCTTGAGAAACCTGGAGTGTTGAAAACCCTGGAAGGTCCGAAGAAGACTTCTGGTGCCAGAGTCGAGACTAGAGTCTCCCCAAAGGTCTCATATCCTGGACCGGCAACAGCTCTGGCGTCCAGTCAAACTCGTTCTGAGCGGTATGTTACCACACTCCCACTGATGGAAGACTGTCTCTGATATGCTCAGTCCATCCGGCTATGCAGGAGACCATCCTCCTGCAAATAAAACCTATAGTGTCTCATACGAGAGACAAGCTACCGTCACTGCGCGTCCAGCGGTGCTATCTTATGCTCCCACGACTGTAGACACCAGATCGCAGGGACGAGCGGCTCCGCTGGCATACTCGTACCAAACTGTATCACCGTACCCCGGGTCCAGCAGCACGTCTGTCTACGCGCCACCCGTCGTCCCCGGCACTCAGGTCGCAGCAAACGGATATTATTCAGTCTGCTCGGGTGAACCACAGGCGGCGGCTACTGCTCCATCACGCACAATCAATGACGGCAGCACAGTCTTCATATCGGGCCTCCCATACAACCAATCCGAACCACAACTAAGGAACCTGCTCAAACGCTATGGCTCGCTCATCTATCTCGAAATCCACCCGGACAGCCGCAATCCAGGCAAAGTCAAAGGCACGGCCAGAGGGCGATACAGAACTCCAGCTGAAGCCCTCCACGCCGTACGCAACCTAGATGGCGCATACTTATCTGACCGCAAGATCAGTGTCAAGCAAACGAAAGGTGCATCTGAGGACGTGGTGCTGATGCCCGTGGATACCAGAATGGCAGCAGTCGTTGCTCCGCAGAAGAAAAAGATCACGCCGAAGCCCGCAGCCACGAGCAAGCAACAACCGGCACAACGTGCTCGACACGTCCGTCGCGGCAGTAACAGCGGGTCTGTATCGCCATCGACAGGTCCACTCATCGTCAACGGTGCGCGTCGTCGGTCCCAAAGGAACGGAATGTCTTCAAGTGATGACGACAGTAGCGAAGACGGAAATGACACGCCTGATAGTGATAGCTCGGAGAATGAGACAGCCATTCGCACTCCCCCACGACGCAGTTGTGGAGGGTACTGAGACGAAGGAACTCCTCGTCTTTCCATGATAAGCCTCGGACTACAGTACGAAGTGGGTAACCTGACCACGATGCATACGAGCAAGGAGACTTGCACACCGGTACCAAAAACTCGACAACAACGAGCATGACTGACGGGCTCTGACGAACAGCCCCTTCTCATTTTCATTTTCGATATGCCTTTTTGTTCTGCGTCTAGCATTCAGCCTCGATTTCGCTCCTTGCTGATTGCTACTTTGGCTTGCTTCACTACTGTTGTTCGTCGTGTGTTGATTCTGCTTGTACCTGCTTTACTGCGATGCTACTCTTTGCTGATTGTTGATTCGATTTACTTACTGCTCAATGACGCCACGCCACGTCTTGTCTTTATGTTCGTTGAATCTGCAACAGAATCCGCATCACTCATTTTAGTTTTTTGGGCTCACAGCACCACATGTTTCACAGGGTTTACGAATTGCAAGCGTGGTTTATTTGCTTGTTTGGAGGCAAGGAAAGGAGAATGGAAAAGGATTCTGGGAATCGGAACCTCTTGGATACCAGCTAGGATGGCATAGACGGTCTTTACTCGATAGTTCTTCAGGTAGCGAAACAAAATGCCTTGCTTTGCAACTGTATCACTTTGTGGCTAATCTCGTCGCTTATACGTCCCCATATTGGTGAATATATAGTCTGGCCTCATCAACAATGATCCAACACCTTCCCGGGCGTCTCCTGTACTGTTCCAATTGAGATGCGTGACAGTCCTCCGGCTTTTAACTCTGCACATTGCCAAAGAAGGCTTTCGCGCCTGTACTATAGTAATGGACACAAATAACACGAATATCGCTCAATTAGAATTCCGATATCATTGAGATATCTACACCGTAGTCACTCAAGAATAAAACGCGCTCTTTTGGAAACTGTCGGCTGTAATGTCGCCTGGCTTGCCGCTGACTTCCGGACCTTTAGCACCAACCGGTACGGCTGTCTGGGCGTTCAGACCGGCCAACCCAGGGTACATGGAGCTCATGCTCTTGGTTCTGTCACCTTCTTCGAGCAGCTTCTTGGCAGCATTCATTGGTTCTGTTCCGCTCATGGTTGCGGACCGACTGCCCGGCGCGGATGATGCGACACCTTCTGTGATTTGAGCCTGTCGTTGCGCAGGCGTCTGGATAGGTTCGAGATATGGGCTAGGCAGATATCCTTGTTTGCCATCTCGTGCTCGGCAGCGCCACCACTCGGAAGCATTGCCCATGGGGTCTGTTTTGGAGAGGACGGCTACAAAGTCGCCCTTCTTGGCCTCCAAGTCCATGCCGCCTGAGTTAGGGGCAGGAGTGTAGTCGTAGAGGACTCTGCAGAAATCGAGTTTTCGAGGGTCAATGGGAACTTGTTCACCATTGGGATTTGTTTGTGTTAGCGCCATTTGTTCTTGCTGGCGACGCATTTCTTCTTCTTGAGTTCGCGCCATGGCGCGGATGAGTTTGCCCATCAGGTATGGTAGGCCGAAGACGGCGATGGCGAACATTATGAATGGTTTCTTTGACGGTCGAGCTGGGGCAGCGCTGCCATCGGGGAGGGTGGCGGGCGCGCTTCCGCCAGACATGAAAGCTGAGAAGTTGGCGGGTGTGAGAGCTGTGGCATCGGCTGGTGGTGGTCGGCCCGTGATTTTCGCTATAAGAGTGCGCATCCAGCGCAGCAAGGTAAATATTCCTAATACGGAACCCAGCGTTTGCCGTAGATTTCCTAGTTGTTCGGCCATTGAGACCATGGCTTCCATATGGTCAGTAACCTTCTTGAGCATCAACTCGTGTGCGGAAACTTACCGAAGAATGAGGAATGAGTCGTCATATATGCGCTTTCTAGCATTTGCGCAAATCCACCAAAGGCACCAACGATGCTCTCCATTATCTGGAATGTCGCTGCTGTACTTTGGTTCCACGTTTGTGTGAGGCTTTGTTGTTGCTGATTGGGATCGCCAGGCATGCCGGGGTAGTTTCCATAACCTCCACCATACATGCCGCTTCCGTACATGCCACTCATGCCACCGCCATAACCTCCATAGCCTCCGCCATACATTCCTCCACTCATTCCACCACCGTACATGCCCCCGCCACCGAAGCGGTTATATGGTGATGAATATGAGGAGTACGGGGAAGAGTATGGTGTCGAGCCGATGCCTGTCCCAATCCCCGTACCCATACCGGTGCCCATACCCGTACCGAATCGGTTCTGATTAGCGTAATTGGAAGCAGTCTGATTGACCACATTGTTTAATGTTGAGGGTCTGTCAGGAAGAGCTGGGGTGGCGCCGGAGGGGTCTGATGAAGGAAGAGAGGGGGGCGCAGTCATGATTGATGAGGATGTGGGTATGCTCGTCCCAGAAGGCACTGAGCTGGTAGTCAGTATGATATTCCAAGGAGGCTTGAAGCAGCTTTACCTGCAGAACCAGCACGCTCCCAAGGCTTGGGCGGCGAGACGCTCGTCATATTATCTGAACCATTCTCTTTCGTCGTCTTGTGAGATTGATGCGCGGAAGAGGTCAATCCGTGTCAGATCTCAATTGCACTGTAGCTGAAGACAAAGGGTTTGCTTTCAGGTGGCTAGGGCTGGTTGATGAGGTATGAGTAGAGAAGAAAGTGATTGCGGAGAAAAAGATGGAATGGTGGAGGTGGGTTTCTTCTGGGCTGACATATGATTTGAAAGATGGGCACGCGCAATTACAAGTAACAGTGGCTGGACAGAAGCGATGCCGAGGTGCAGTGATACTGCAAGTGATGCTTGGAGGGAAAGGCGTAGGCGCGGCGCAGGGCAGGTTGCGCACGGATTGCTGCTCCGAGTCTTCTGCCCAGCACTCAAGCGTCCCGCCCTTGCCGCCTACCAGCGCCTCGGCTATTTGGCGGGAATATCATTGAGATCAGAATGATATACACTTCACCCTATGGAATGCTGTACGGTCAATCCTAAGTACAGATGCTGCCATCAACTCCACATGCAGCGAATGCATTGCATACCTAGGTACGCAACATTGGCTGCGTAACCCATAATCGCGAAGTGTCACCTGTAAACACCTACAGCTAGCTTCTCTAGACTTCATTTGCAAGCGTATATTTTGTTTTTCACGTGTCATTGCACGTCCTACTATTTCACTACAAACAATACCCTTGCGTGCAGCCTAATAAACATTGTCGAACGCTACCACCAAATTCCTACCCACGCAATCGAGATCGACCGTACAACAGGACTACCCACATTGCATGTTCAAATTACGAATGCTCAATGATGCAATGATCTCGACCAGAAGACCTCGATGAGCTCGACCCCAGATGAGGGCGAGAAAATCCTTCGTGATGAGGACCAGCATGATGACGAAGAGCATCATGAGGGCCGGGCACTCGAGGACATGGAGGCAGATGTCCCGGAGGTAGTGCCTCCTGCGGACGATGCCGCGGATGATGATTATTTCTCACCCAGGCAAGAACCATCCAGGGAGCAGAAGAATAGCCACATACCAGACGAAGAAAGCTCGAGTCCACCACCGCCTGAGCGCGGAGACCTCTTCGTACATCCAAATAACGAAGATAATGTCTTGAGTGCAGATGGATCGCTTTCAACCCCAGACGATACTCCGTCCATTCGAGATTCGATCCTCTCATCACCTCGTAGTGGAACCTCCTCGTTCCGCAGTCCAGCCAGACGAGGCAGTCCCTCAGGTGTGCATCGACCTTTCGATCTGAGATTCCAGTCTCGTCTATCCAGCTTCAACTTGTCCCCACTGCGCCCCAGCTCACCTGCTTTCCTTGGGTCACATTCCCGTCAGTCCTCCGTTGCGAGCTTTGGTCTTCAGCCTCCCTCCGAACCAGACGATACCACTAGTCCATGGGATGTTATAAGGTGGACTAAATACAGAAAGATCACGGGGCAGGCTTTCTCGGAGATTGGAAAGAGAAATTTTGGCAGTCCAACATGTCTAGCCGTCGCAGATCAGGTGGTCGTAGGGACCTCTAAGGGCATCGTATTAGTCTTTGACCATCAGCAGAACCACAAAGCCATCATCGGCAGTGGGACGAAGGCAGCAGAAAGTGGCGCTGTAACGGCTCTGGCGATATCCGCTGACCATACAACGATCGCGGTAGGCCATGCTACGGGTCACCTCTTCACATGGGAGTTAGCCCGCCCTGCACGCCCATTCCTTCACATCCCGTCCATCGACAACTCACAAGCGCAGGCGAGGAAAGGAGACGGGCACATATCAGGCAGTGCAATTGTGCATGTGGGATTTCTGGGCTATCGACACACTGCGTTAGTCTCTGCCGATGACAAAGGCATGTCTTTCTCTCATCTCGCTACCCGAGGGATGGGAGCCGTTGCCCGTGCTATTCGCACCGCACGCATCTTGGGAAGATACCCAGAGTTGGTGTCTCGTTCGCAAAAGCCTCTGAAGAAAAGCTCAGTCTTGGCCTTTTCTCCGCTGCCTCTCGGAAATGTCGAGCAAAAAACCGACAGCATGGGATTAGTAGCCATGTTGACTCCATACTTGCTGGTAATAGTGTCTACCACCCCTGTTGCTCAGACACAGCACAAAGCTGCTAGGCCTAGGGATGTGGCCGCTCACAGTGCTATGACTGCCGCACTTGCTTGGTTTCCGGCTATCAAGCTCAAATCACAAGAGTCCGAAACTTCCAAGACGAAGCTTGTTTATGCCTGGTCAAATGTTCTTACCGTCTTGGAGGTTCACGAAGTACCATCCGAGGATGACACGGGCAAGGAAAAGCCTCCAGAACTGCAGTTTCTGGCGCGCAGCAGGTTCCAATCTGACGAAGCAATCGTTGCTGTACAGTGGTTGAACAAGTCTGTCATGGCAGTCTTGACCATTACACAGCAATTGCTCATAATTGAAGATCTTACGATGCATGTGACAGAGGCTTTCGACTTACTGAGTAAAAATGTATACCACACGGACCTCTATTCTCAACAGCTGCAGGCTATCATCGAGCAACTTGACGAAGAAGACACTTCCATGCATGGAGTGGTAGCGGATGCCTTTCATATGAGCTTCCGGGCATACAAAGGGAGGCTGTTCCTGCTCGGTGTGAATGATATCTGGACAGGCGCCTTGACAAATTGGGCCGATCGCCTCCTAGCCCTGATGAACATCGGAGACTTTATTGGCGCAATTCGCCTTGCAACTAAGTACTATTTGGGAGAGGGCGAGAAAGCAACAATCGGTCTTCCTGAAGAAGACAATATTCGTTCAGACATGGTTCGCGACAAACTCAACGAAATGATGACCGCTTCACTGAAATACGCCTTCGGGAAGAACCAGCAAGCAGGCAATGAGCCCATTGAGAAGCCTCAGATGATTGAACTAGCCGACGCATGCATCAAAGCCTGTCTGGTAATGGAAGATCAAGACTTTCTTTTCGAAGAGGTCTTCGCTTGGTACGATGACAACGACCATGGGCCACTGTTTGTGGACATCCTCGAACCATACATCCTTGATCAAACGGTGTTATCCATACCTCCGCCCGCACTAAAGACTCTGATCGATCACTTTGCCATGACACATACTCCATCGACTCTTGAAGAGATCATCTGTATGCTGGACACGTCAACAATGGACATCGACCAAGTAACAAGTCTTTGCAAGCGTTACAACTTATATGACGCATACATTTACGTATGGACGATGGCGTTGCGCGATTTCGAAACCCCCTTGAGCCTGCTCCTCGATTTTGCTGATGCGGACAATGACCATGCAAATCAACAGACCGGCAACGCGACCGACCACTATGTCGTAGCACAGAAGATCTTCCCTTACATTTCATTCATCTTAACCAGCCGCATATACCCGACCGGGACAGCTATGGAAGGCGACGAGTCCAGGCTGGCCCAAAGTCAGGTCTATGATTACTTCTTTTCTGGGAAGTCAACGTCAAACGGGGTATCGACAGCAGCCAAGTTATCAACAAGACGAAAGTCTGCCGACTCTTTCGAGTATCTGTCTCGGATACTGCATTTTGACGCAGGAGCGTTCATTGCAGCCATGAACGAAGCCTTCGAGGACAGCTTTCTCAATAGCAGCGATGCTGATTCAACAGCTAGCCTAGGCCAACAAACACCACTGAACACACACATGTATACACGCCAGTATATCGTACGGATAATGCTTGAAGTAATGTCCACCGATTTCGACCCGGTTGAGACAATCTATCTGGACATGTTCATCGCAAGAAACTTGGCGAAGTATCCCCAATATATCGTGCTCTCGGGTACGGTCTTGCAAGAGATCTTCAACCGTCTTTGTCAATACCCGGAGGAGGATATGCGAGACGATGCTCAGCTGAGCATAGAATACCTTTTGTCCGTCTTTCAGCCACCGAGTATCCTCAGTCTAGTTCCAATACTGCAACAGGCTGGCTTCTACCGTGTTCTCAAATCCGTCTTCAAACAGGAAGGCCGGTACTCCGAGATGGTTCACACCTTTTTTCTTGATGACGAAGATCAACAAGCGGTGTTCCCAGCCATACTTGCTTGCTTGCGCTCTGAATCGGCTCTTACCAACCAACAAAGGCACGAAGTCAGAAAGACCATCGAGGAGCACATCTCGGATCTTATTAGCATTGACATTTCGACGACCGCAACGACACTTGACGCCGCTGCGCCTGACATGCACCGCCGATGTCTCCAAGCTCTCGCCAACGACTCCTATGGTCAGTATGAGTACCTCAAAACGTTGTTGGAGCCTGAGGAACAGGTTCAACGGAAGCAAGACTACGATAATGAGCTCGTGGAGCTGTATGTCCGGCTTCTGTGCGAGTTCGACCCTTCCCATGTGAAAGACTATGTCGAAAATGTGAAAGAGGGTGACATCAGGCTCGGGGAGGTCCTGCCTACCATCGAAGATAGCGGCATTATCGACGCTGTTGTCATCCTGCAAGTTCGCCAAGGATACGCCAAAGAAGCCATGGATAGACTTACAAGGCACCTTTCTTTCCTGAGCTCCACGCTCAAAGGCCTCGCACCCGACTCCCTAGAGCAACGCGACGACGCGTCTATCAAGCACAGCGCCACCAATCTGCTTGAGACGATCAACAAGTACGCACTGGTCGGCGTCTGGCTGTGTCAGGGACAGATGAAGAACGCCGCGAAGCCTGCCGTATCAAAGTCACCGAAACGAGCAGCAAGTGCAGCACGTCCCTTGTCCTTTGAAGAGACTCTATGGCTGGACTTGGTCTTATCCGTGGTGTCGATTGCGCGGGATTCGTCTTTCTCTTCAACGCGGTCAATCGACGAGCAGCTCGACGAGACACAGGCCGAGGTCACGACGTCTTTGCGGAATACAATCCAGCAAGTCTTTACGGCGTTGCTGACCAGCACCACTTCAATGAGGGACGGGGCTGGTGGTCAGGACATGATGTTCTTACGGATTCTGCGGGCATTTCTCACCCAGGCGGCACGAGCGAGCCCTTCGCTGTCAGAGCTGCGTAGCGTCATCGCGTCCATCTTTTCGGCATATGCGTACGAGCAGTCGATCCTGGCGCTTTCGAATGCAATGCTTGACAAGGATGTCTTTGTGCAGCTTGACGATGTGAGTGCTCTCAGGCAGCGTGGGTGGAGGCCCCGAGGACAAGTGTGTGAAGTGTGTCGACGCCGCGTCTGGGGTCCTGGAATTGGTAGTACAGTGTGGGAAGCGTGGCAACGGAAAGAGCGAGCTAGATTGGTGAGGCGAAGGCGAGCGGTGCAGGACAGCCAGCTTGAAGAAGATGATGGGGAGCGTGGAAAGGGCAAAGCTGCTGTGGGGGTGAGTTCGCGTAAGTTGAACGAGGACAGTGGTGATGGTGATGGTGATGGTGATGGTGATGGTGATGGTGATGGTGATGGTGATATCGCGGAGGATATACCTGATCAGGAGGACCTGGGACCAATTGTGATCTTTTCTTGTCGGCACTTGTACCATCAGACGTGCCTGGGGCAGGTCCACGGGGAGGAGGGCGGAACACCGGAGCCGGTCTGTCCGGCGTGCGTATAGCAAGTCAGATCGCTGTAATGAAAGAAGATACTTGTATAGACTTGCCTTGAACAAGGAAGCGACCTCGCATGTCGTGTGCCTGCGTGTCTTGAAGTTCAGTTGTGGTACTCTTTTCCTGGTCTGTCGGAAGTCTCCGCGCACCGCTGTTCGCAAGCGAATGTGCATTAACCTTCACAACTAAGTCTAGGAAGTCAGCAGGATCCAAGATCTACATACTCCATAGTATTACGCAGCTGATAGCCTTGTCCTGATACTGATCAGCTTGGTCAGACTGGGGACTCAAGTAAGTCCTTGCAATGTTCCTTGCAGTTATCACCCACTTCGGGACTCGAAACGGCTTGTCCCGCACCAACCCCTAGCCTTGCACGTGATCTCAAAGCGTCGGGCGTTCATTGGCTACACGCCAACGTTCTGATACACGCTCGACGCGTTTGAAGCTTCCTCGCCCCTTCTTGATTTTTTTGCCGCCTCCTTTCCCTCCCATGACTGCAGGTCAAAGCTTCAGATTCTGCAGGTCAAGAAGTTCCTGTCACCAGATCCGCCTATCGGCATTATCGATAAGATGCCCATGGCGTTTCGAAGCGATGGAGCCTTATGCACTGACCACATCCCCAGCCACGTTTCACAACCCATTCTCGACATCGAGCCTTTCCCACTTCCTTCTACCACCGGTTCTCTAGCCTTGGGGAGAACATTCAAGATCTACGAGAGTTAGGTCTTATTGCGCTCTTGGGCCCTTAATCAGAGCTCGATCGACCATTCAGCACATGTGAACCACTAACCGAGTACATAGTACTTTCTCATCTTTCTCCTTGTTTAACCCTCTAGGGAAATATCAAAGAGATCAGGGTATCCTCGGCAGTGTTCGGGGGCCCGCAAACGCCATCTTTGTGAATGTACCCCCTTACTCCTATGGAGTGCATCCAAGGTATTGAGTACATCAGTGCGCCAACAAGCCTTCACACGCGTCACCCTGCACTGATGACATGCGTTGAACGCTTTCCATTCGCTCCCTCTTCGCTTCCTCACCGTCCTGCCGATATGAGGGTCGCGTTGAAAGTCTCTTTCCGGCCTTGTCTAAGACCTTGGGTATGATCTGGCCCGGGCTCATCTCCACCTCCTTTCCATGGACCCGGTCACCCAATGCTCCATATACGAGTACATATTTCTGCTTCATGGCCGCAACGGTCTGCTGAGCTGGCGGTCCTTCATCAGCTTCACTGTGATAGCCAGCATACCTGCGTCCATTCCTTTACAAAGTGCAGTGCATCTTGTCGTTGTTGTTTTTCTGTCACTCCTTCAACTGTTAACTCATAGCGAATATGCTCTCATCGACACTCTTTGCCCTTGCAGGGCTTGTTTCCTTCAGCACAGCTGGTTATGTGCTCGAAGATGATTACAGCGGAGACTCATTCTTCTCAATGTTCGACTTCTTCACGGTACGACATTAGCTTGTTCCTCCTGAACACACAACCGGTACTAACATACATACAGGGTGCGGACCCCACGAACGGCTATGTGAACTACGTCGACCAAAGCACCGCTCAGAGCGATGGCCTGATTAGCTCCAACGGTTCGGCGATATACATGGGTGTCGACCATACGAATGTAGCCTCAGGCTCAGGCCGGTCGAGCGTCCGTCTCACTAGCACAAAATCCTACACCCACGGCCTCATCATACTTGATCTGGAACACATGCCTGGTGGTATTTGCGGTACTTGGCCCGCCTTTTGGACCGTGGGACCCAACTGGCCCAACTCAGGAGAAATCGACATCATCGAGGGAGTAAACTCCCAGGTCGGAGACTCAATGGCTCTACACACAGGGTCAGGCTGCAGCATCACAAACAATGGAGATTTCTCCGGCTCAATCACTACTCCTAACTGCGACGTCGATGCCTCTGGACAAGCTACCAACGCAGGCTGCCAAGTTCTGACGTCCGCTGCCGACACTTACGGCATTGTCTTCAACAAGGACCAGGGCGGCGTCTACGCCACCCAATGGACCAGCTCCGCCATCACCATCTGGTTCTTTCCTCGCTCCTCTATCCCCTCCGACATCTCATCCGGCAGTCCCAACCCGAGTGGCTGGGGTACTCCCCTGTCCCAGTTCCAAGGCGGCTGCGACATTGACAACTTCTTCGAGGATCACCAGATCGTCTTCGACACCACCTTCTGCGGCGACTGGGCCGGCAACGTCTGGACCACAGACCCTACGTGCAGCTCGAAGGCCGCAACATGCCAGGACTTCGTGCAGAATAATCCCTCCGCCTTTGCTGATGCATACTGGTCGGTCAACTCGCTCAAGGTTTACCAGACCAACGGCGCATCCAACACCACATCATCAGCCAGTCCTTACTCTTCGGCGGCTGCTACCGCCACCGTCCCCGTCCCCGTCAGCAGCGGCGGCAGCAGTGCCTGGAGTTTCGGTGCATCCTCAGCAGCCACGGCCAGCGCCGTTCCCACATCAGGCTTCAGCCGTGGCGGCAACGGCCGCAAAACCAGGACGTTCGGCTCCGCCGCGGATGCACTGGTCGCGGTGGCGACCTCCGCCGTCGAGGCAGTCGCATCAAACGATCTCATCGCCGAAGCCACTGTCACTGCTACCGCCACAGTCAGCGTAACAGGCACGGGCTCCTCCGCCGCGGAAATCACACCTGCCACCACCGTCGTCGCCGAAACAGGCGACAGTGGCGGCGACGTGAAGACGCACTTCGTCACCGTCACGGCAATGACATACGAGGAAGTCACGCACGATGAGAAGAAGCGCGCCCCAGCACCGCAAGACTTGGAAAAAGTCAAGAGACAAATGCAGTCGCATAGACACTTGCGGAGACACCTGTTCAGACACCGCGGATCTATGGAAGAGTGATCAGGACACTAGTACAAGCAGTACAGAACATGGAAGCCATGAACAGGTACTTGTCACAGTCACAGACACTCCGAAACGTAGCAAGACTCATTGGTGACGCTTTGCTGCAATGGGGCTTGGTGAGACGGCGCTGGATCGTCGTCCGTGTCGACATCATCCCCTCGGCGTAAGCTAATCATGCTTCTTGCTGCTGAATGTTTGGAAGTGCATTTCATTGGGATAACGAGGGCCACGGCAAAAAGGGTGTTGAACGTCACGACCGGAACGAAAATTATGATCGCATTTACAAGCCAAGGGGGGATTTTCTAGCGAAAATGATGAGTTTATGTTTGAAGAACGATTTAGCATGAGAATGAATATGAATGTCTACCTCCTACGATCTTGTATACATCAACACTTTCACAATGTAGATCTTCGTCATGACGTTGGGAAAGCATGGTCAATGCCTGCGGGTAGCCTGTACGCCTCTCGAAGACCCGGTTCCCCTCGGGTTCGAGCTCTTAAGACGCGAAGGTCCGTGCCTTCGTGTTCGCACCTCGCACGCGAGCTGTCGAGATGGGCCTTGACAGGTCGAAATATTCAGGAGACTCAAAACCCCGTCACACGATCGGGCACAGCTGTAACGGAGCAGAAACGGCGCTGGCAAGGTTATAGCTTGTCCTCTTTTGAGCACACACTTGTGTGTTATAGCTATCTCTCACTGTTCTACACCTATAAAAGTTGTACATGCCATCTATAATTCATGGCATCTACCATTACATTCATCCTTCTGCCCTTTTGATATGGGTACACAGATTTTTCTCAGCAACGACTCGCTTGCTGTGCCAGCTGTCAATAGGCTTGGCTTGAGATGGGGTATCAATAGAAAGTAGCACCAATAGATCGCCTTCAATGCTAGCTTGCATCGCCAAACAACAATGAAAAACATAACGAACGACCGTAAAACATCATACAATAGTTGGGGTTGACTGCACCGACCGATGAGGCGCAGCCAGCATCGATAAGGGGCGCCTCATCAAGATTTCGTTCACCAACGTTCATAAGTCGTACCATTGCCGAAAGGACTTCCTCCGCTACCGGCAGGACTGTTGTGAGCCGCAAAATAGTTCATCGACGCCGCAGCACCACTGCCGCCTCGGTTGCGTGCTTCGGGTCCGAAGTCGAATCGCTCAAATTCGTTCAGACTACTGACATCCGACTTGGCGGCAATTTCTTCGTACTCGTCAGGATCAGAAACAATACTGGCTCGGTCTGCGGCATGTCGGGTCTTGGAGACCTCTAGACTGTGACTTAGGAAGCCCCCTGGGTAAAAATTGTCCGGGATGCCACCTGGACTGTCTCGTGGTATCAATTGTGAACGTGTGGCAGGAGGAGGTAGTTTGGGAGATGTGCTGGAGGGACTTGGCTCTGGAGCTGTACGCCCAAGTCGAGAAGAATTTCCTAAGCGCGCAATGCGAAGGTTCTCTTCCGTCAGAGGGGTGCCCGCCGGACTGGCAGATTGGGGTGATCTCATCCTCTGCCCATTTGAGTTATTTGAGGTTTGGAGAGGTGGTGGTGGCCCTCGTTTGTAAGGCCCGGGTCCTCTCTGGACAGTTGGAGTCGCCTTGACAATGGGTGAGTATTGTGATATTGATGATGCGCCGTTGTAAGCACCAGGCGGAGGTCCTAGTCGAGGCGGAGCTTGAGCACGTGCATTGTGATTCATGCTGGGTGATGGGCCGCGAAAGCGGAAAGCAGTCTCTGTATCTGGCCTGGAGTCGCTCGGCCTGCGTTCAGGTGGTTTGGTAGGACTAGGTCGTTGTGGTACAGGGCTTGGTCCGCTCCGAGATATGGGACTGGGAGCAGTCCTTGTGGCAGGACCTGGGCCGGATCGTGATGGGGGTTGCGGTAGACCTTTCTGGTTGGCATTATTGTAGCCCCTATCACGATCTTGTGCTGGATCTCTGGTTGGTCCCATACGTCCAGACGTAATAGGTCTCGGTTGAGGTCCGTTGAAGTTTATGTAAGGACGACCCTGTGAGGGCGGGCCGGATCTTGATTGAGGACTGGATACTGCAGGTGTCTTTTCTTGAGGGACCACAGGTGAAGCGATACCAACCTGCGAGGGTGGCCACTCGGACTTGGTGATGGATGGTGACTGAATTGATGGCAGTACGCTCTCCTTGGTATTTGGTGACTTCGTCTCGTGTTCCCACTTGTCTGAAGTCGTGGACCTGCCGCTGTTGGAGCGACTGCTTAGCTTCTCTCCTTTGCCAGCCATCACAAACTCCGGTTGACTCTTTAATTCTTTTCTGGCTCTCCGCCGCATGATGAACCAGAACAATGCCAGGGATGCCAAAAGTATGCCCACTATCGGTACTACAATGGCCGGGATGAGGGTATTGAGGTTCGAGGAGGATTTGGCGGCAGCAGCCGTGCTGGTTGCAGCAGCTGTGGAGGTAGTAGATGTGGTAGAGTGATCAGTGGTCGAGGATGAAAGGGCCGCAGCCGATGTGATGGAGGCATATTCGGAAGAATCAGTAATGGTTCTCGTTTTCGTTGTGACTGTCGTCGAGATAGTGTGCTGGCCTGTTATAGATTGAGCAAGTGTGTCGGTTTCTGTGATAGTGGTGAAGCCTGATGGTGCTGTGGCCGTGGCGATTGGAGCTGTAGGGTCTGCCGTTGCTGTTGCAATGGTTGCACCTATTGACGAATCAAGGGTCACGGTAGGATTCCCAATGATGGACGGTAGGTCGCTAATATCTTCAGGTTGTGCCTCTCGTCTGTGTCGAAGGAAGTTGTGTCGGAACATTCTGCCTGGCTTTATGGCGACAGGGTGGACAATGAGGGGTGGAGGGAAGGAAGTCTAGGACTGGCGAGGAGGATAGAGTCGTAGAGATGACAAGAGACGTTACGTCGTGGTCACTGAGGTTGTGATGGGACCCTTTGCGCGCGGCACTATACATGGGTAGCCTCGAGGGTGATATTGGGGATCATCGCATCCGTGAGGTTAGCGTCTGATTATCGGGCTCGAGGGAAATTGGATGTGAGTCTAGCATAAAAGGAAAGATGCTCTCCCAACGATGATGAAGTATCAAACTTTCTGAGAAAGAGGAATGAAAGACTGCAAAGAGGGATGAGAGGATTTGCTTCCATCAGTCTGTGACCGGCAGCAGACCCCGTAGAAAGCGAGACACCTTGAAAAAGATCGGCCAGCGCGTGGTAAGACAAAGTGGGAAGAATGGTGAGGCTGTGGAATAGACGAAGGGGAACAAAGCGGTGCAAAAGGGTAAGGCTTGATATTCCTGGCGCGTTGAGTGGCACGCAGCAGGGGAACATGGTGTTTCGGAAGCCCCAAAGAGGCAAGACGCGACGAGGATCAAACCGGGAATACCACAAGTAGTGGGGAGGGGAGCTCTAGATTCGGGGCTGGTGTCACTTCTCTCATTGACAGCATATTTGACATGATGACTCGCATAAGGGTTGTCGTCAGAGGTGGTTGGGTGACAGATAAAAAGTATCTATATCTTTTGCCAGAGAGGAGTGATAGAACATTACTGAAAATAAAGGATGATTAACGAACAGGGCTGAAGCTGGAGATGGAATTGGACGATGGAGCACAAGGACGCAGGAGCTATGCACAGCTAATGGACAACAGAAAATAGGGGTAACTCTGACAGTCACGTGGGCATCTCGGATTATTGATCTTCCAAGCAGCAAATCGACCTCCAATTGGAGTGCGAGCAAGCGGCATCCCTATGGAAGGTCGAAAAGGTGAGCAGTCCTCTCCTGCCCGCCACAAGAGCTACCACGTCGGCGGTGCAATACAAGCTTACTGACGATGATCTTAGACCTCACCGACTCTCATCCAGTACGACTGGCGAAGACTGGTAGCTGAGCTGGCTTACATCTTCCGACAACAAGGAACCACCGTCTTTCGCTTGGAGAACGAGGAGGATGAAGATGAAGCGACAATCACTGTGGGCAGCGGCCAGGATGTCTTGACAGAAGTGGCAAAAGCCATGAAACAAGAACCCCATAAGGTCGAACGGATCGCAATGTCTCCATGCACCGTCCCTACCAGTGACAAAAAGACGAGAAGGCTTCGCCTGCAAGTTCTCATGCGAGCATTCAAACATGCCCAGTACAAAGCCACCCTGTTCCAGGCGAGCAGAATGATGAGTTGTAATAGCGATGGAGTCTTGGAAGTGTCCCTGCAGGCCATTCAGGCGGACTGGAAGCGTTTTTGACCAAGCTTCTGATGCAATACAACGTAAGTGACAACACTGCAGATACGGATCTATCCTTTGACTGACCGCTCAAATAGCTCGGTACCACCACAAAATACATCGACTATTACGATGTCACTCTGCCACAGACAACCTAGAAGCGCCTCCAGGCTGGCTGTTCTCCCCTACCTCTTTGAGAACACCAACTTACGCGCTACTCACCATCAGCCTAGCATCATCGCTGGCTTCAGATACCCAATTGCTCGTCGTCTCCGCGGTGAGCGATCTTCCATGACAACATGGGTTACCAACACCAGAATGAGCTGCAACGGCAAAACGAAAGAAATGCTTTTGCATGGGCTGCGCAGTTTTGAGACGAATGATTATGGGGACTGTGACCTTTCTGCTTGTACGTTAGACATTAAGGTAGTCATACAGAAGGAATATGACCGAAGCAAAAGACGTCACTAGCAAAAAGACGTTGACCAATCCAAATCACGTCTCTATCTATCCTTGACTGAATTCTATGATGACCTAAGTGTAGAAGCAATCATTTCATTAGTGGGACCTCGCATACCAAGAGGAAAGAAAGCTTGATGACCATAACTACACAGACTTTGCTGCGGCATCTGCCAGCCAAAAGTGGTAAAGCTGATATTTCCCAGTAGCCTATGAATGACTAACCATTCCAACCGCCTTGCTCTTGTCACCATCATTACGTTCAATGGAAGAGGCAACCGGGTAGTTTCTTGTTGATTTCATCTCAGAACCAACTCCGAAACGGGTGAGATGCCCTCGTCGCGCAACTTCAAAGCCTCTCCATCCATGAAATCATCAAAGTAGCCTTCCCCGATAGAACGATAGCCACCCGGCATTGACAGCTTGCGTAGCACCACAGGGACACTACAGCCCAGCACCACGAAAACACAGTCCCCTATCATGGTGTTGTTCGGCGTTGCACCCCACAACTTACAGCCTTCTAGTATGCAAAGACGTCTGTAACACATGCCATCTCTACAGGCTTGGCTTAACTTTTGAGCCGTAGCATAGCTGATTTCGCCGGTGTTGCAAAGACGATGAATTGCGGCTTCAAGCACTTCGATATTGCAGCGCGTTCGAGAATCTGTCCGACCACATAACAGAGTGAGAAGATATTTGTGGAAAAGCCTCTTCGTCCCAGAATCTCTTTGTTTAGCCACTCGATGATAGGTGACATCTCCTTCTGGCCATTGCTGTCACGAGAAACCTTCAGGTCCATTTGTTCAAGCAGCGCAATTAGCTGGCTTGCCCGCACAACGTCATCGAGCTCTTGCAGATCAAAAGGCACTCCAGCCGTCAAAGTGTGACTCCATTCGCTTTCCAGCTTCGTGAGGCTATCATTCGGTGTGGATGTGCGCGAAAGATGCTTGACAGTCCCGATATGAATGCCAGCAGCTTTCAGAGCACGCCAGTCAGCAGGCGCGACGAGAGGCGACTCAAGATACTGGGGTGGTTCTGATAGCGAGGCGCGATAAATGGAGGTGCGACCACTAAGGTCGACCAGAGGCGCAGCACCTCGTGTTCCAAGCCGACGAAAGTCTTGCGCCCACGATGGGAGGTCTGGATCTGTCCTCTCCGGCTCCTGTCCACAAACAACGTCCAGAGACCGATCCGAAGTGATGAGGAATCGTGTGGCATTCGCATAGACTTGGGCTAAAGGGTGCAGGTAGTTGGGTTGCACCAGAACAGTCTGTCTCTCGCACATGAGACCAAGCAAGGAGTAGATTCTGTCTCGCGGCTCATAGCAATGTCGATTACGGCTTTCGTACAGAAGAACTCTCAGAGGGAGCCGTCCGCCTGCATGCCATTCGGACCTAATCCAGCCAATTTGGAGCGCTTTGCCAGCGTCAATGTTGACACCGCAACTACGATTGAGGTAAGCGACCACCCTGATGAGACTCGCTAAGGAGATCATAGTCCTCCCACGGGTCATGGTGACCGAGACAGCCACACATGACTCCTGCATCGTCCACATTCGCTCAAAATAGTCCGTTTCGACAAGAAGTGTTTGCTGAATCAAGTTTGCCATCGCCACCAGGTCTTCGGAGGCTATGCTCTTGAGTGCCGAGTCACTGGGGGACCACAGACTCGAGGAACTGTCCATGACTGCCAGTCCTGGTGGGGATGTCTCATTACCTTCGACACCCCTTTCAACTACCTTCAGCGTTCCGTCAATTTTTCCTGCTATGTCCCGGCTCTCACTGTTACGAGGTTCATTTACTCGTGTAGAAGCCAGCTGTCTGCGGATGCGTTCGCGCTCGACAGTTAGTCGAAAGCTTGCCTTCACTGTCTGAATGAATGTCATGCCTTCAAGGGTGTACTGTTGTTTGGGCTCCATCACTATTCCCGTTTTCAGGTCCTGCAACTGCTGCACACTCTGAAATTCTCTCTGGAAAGCAACCCGACTTGCATGTGACAGACTGGCTGGGTGTACGTGATCTTCTGGGTACTGTATGCGATACCTAGGCGAGTCCTCGATGGCAATTCTGGCGGGTAACCTCAAATTCCACATGTTCCTCACCAGCCACGTTCCTCGATAAAGGGCAGATACCAAGATGGCATTGCCTGGGCGGAAGATTTCTCTCCGTATCCTTTCCCGTATGGGCAGATCGGAGGCTTTGACCGCATTGCCCTGCGAATCTATACCATAGATATCCAAAAAGGTTGCGGAGATTTGACTGATTGGATTGGTAAGCTTGTCAATGAACTGCATAGCTCTTTCTGACCCCGGTGTGAATGGGCCGAGCCATACCAGGACGACCTGGGCGAGCGAGTATATGTCGCGCATGAGTAGGATCTGTTCTGACCTTTCTACCGTATCTTTCTGACTGATGCATATACCATCAATCCAATAACAAGT
Source organism: Exophiala sideris (assembly GCA_000835395.1). Lineage (NCBI taxonomy): Eukaryota > Fungi > Ascomycota > Eurotiomycetes > Chaetothyriales > Herpotrichiellaceae > Exophiala > Exophiala sideris. The sequence goes on along the minus strand of KN846954.1, from coordinate 1,080,555 downwards.
TGGTCCACTCGCATAAGAGCAACAAGCTCGGAGTGCCTCATGCACTCTCTGGCTCACCGGAAACGCCTTGCCCTCAATCAAGATGAAGTGGGTTAGTGCTGCGTCTGGACCTGATCCGCAGACATATGAGATTGCAAAATATGGAGGCAGGCCGAAATATCTCTTTGCTCTCTCATAACGAGAGCCTTCGGAGCGTGGCAACCAATGAGTGGAGAGTCGTGTTTGAATGACAGATTCATGATCATCTGTTGATGAAACCGTGAGTATGCGAATTTGCTCGCTTGCTCGCTGAAGCGGAGTGTGCTCGTATGTGAGAACGTCCATAGTGATAATAGCAAGGCTGGTTACGAGGATTGATCGCTGCACGAGCAATATGTCAACGCACCAGCGATGCCGTTGGACACCACCCGATTCTTCGGAAAGGAGGGTGGAATCAGAGATGCATCTGAGATAAGCACGCAGAAAAGGACGGGATTTGTTGTACTATACCGTTGGACAGATCACTGTGATAAAATCATCTCCATGGCAGATCATTACAACAAGGACAAAGGAAGAGTTCCTGAAGGGCAGAGGGCCGCCTAATACCACAATGGTAACATGTTTCAGCCGATCGAGTGTCCGTTGCCATAAGGCTGTGATCAGGTTTCGACCGGAGCAGGTCAACTAACTTACCTTGGCACGGTGCAAGGCAGTCTCGGTCTTTTGTGGGAATAGCTTGGCCATATTGTGCGATTTGGATCGCCGTCTACGAGTACCATAGTAAGTTACTGTAGATTCGCAGCAGCCTATTACGCGTCTGGATTTTGCCCACTATGACCTTCCCTAGCCCATAGGCCCACGTCTTGCACCCAGGTACTGTGCGCCTAGGCGGCTGCACCACCCTGGTGACCTTGGGCTCTTGTCGAGCTTGACATCTGCCACGCTGCTCGTCGTCGAGGAATTTCTTGAGTAGGTAGACATTTCTCTATCGGTGTGTGTCTAACTTATGCATAGCAACTCTGTTGTGGGGTTTCATCTTCACAGGCGATTCGAGGGCCAGCAGATATCACATGTTATCCCAACCAATCATGTTCTTCAACGTGCCACGATCAAGTGTGCTTCCTTGTTCACACTCTCCTCATTGGACTTCTCCATATCATCCCTTCCACCCCCCATTCGCCAATATCACCTTCTTAAGCGCCGACCTGCATGTAAGCACAAAACTGGCACGAGCGAACCCTCGCAATGGGTGACTCGGCAGCCTGCAAGGTGCTGGAATTCGGCTTCCTCCCTTTCCTCGTCATGACTTGAAATCACTTGAGCGCTCTGCATCTTCGCGAGCAGAGACGCCGCCTCGAATGCGATTTCGAGATTGAGCATGCAACTATATCACTGAGCATCAGCCCTCAGCAACCGACTCACCCTACCGGTGTGACAAGACATCCGCCAACATGTACTTCTTGTCCAGACGCTGGAAGCCAAACAAATGGCCTTTCTATATCCTCGTCGGCCTCGAATCACCATTGACTGTTGCCCTCCTCGCACTGTTCGGTATCGCGTCACCAAATCTATATCGCACAAAGTTATGGCAGGATGGAGCAGATAATGGTTTCAACTCAAGCCCATCCACGGGATTGTATGCGGCAGCAAACTACAGACCATACACAACTCCCAAAGTCTGGTCGCAATTGTAAGACCACAGTCACTCTGTCCCAATCTAACTAACCCCCGGAACAGTATCACCGACTACAATGTCGTTATCTCGGTCCTTTCCATGTTTATCCTACTGGTCAAATCCGTCATGTACATACTACATGTCTTTCCGCCCGTCCTATCTGTACTGGTACATGCCCTGCTCATCGCCCTGTACACGGTGTCGGTCGATTACCAGTCTAGCAGTGACACCACGGATCCCGAACACCCACAGAGAGGTCCACCATGGTACATCACAAAGTCTTGCAGTGTGACAAAGAACAAGAGTTTGGTCGGCTATTGCGAACAAGCGAAAGCGAGTTTCGCCGCCACCTGCGCGATGCTGGGTGTTTTTATCGTATACTTCGGCTTTGCCGTCTGGTCGTGCTTCCCTTCCAAGCAACAGCGCGCGGAGTATGCCGAGACACGGCGCCTCAAAGCTGAGAAGTGGGCAAAGTTTGAATCCATCGAGGATCCGACAACGGGAGACCATAACGGATATCCCATGCCTGATACTCCAGGTGTTCAAGGGTCCTTGAATCCAATGACTCCTCGGACCCAGGCGTTCAACACCCTTGGAGGCACGAAGGACCTGCCTCTTCGGAACCATTTCAGCGCACCGAGACTGCCGAACTCGCCGACTCTCGCAATGACAAGTCCCGAGCAGCAAAGGAGTCCATTGAGTCCTGGTTTCATTGATCGAGTGGGCAGTGACGTCCAAGCTGGGAAATCTCCAGAAATCGGCCATAGTCCCGTCCCGGCTGCACCTCAGATGTACTTTCCTCCACCTCCCAAGACGTCGAAGAAGTGAAACTCCTGGAGTGATTGTTACGGTATGATCGAGCAATGGCAACCACATTTGTGGAAGAAGCCCTGGGTTTGGGGTTTGTTGCATGACGGTGGCTTCTGAATATTGCACACAGGATCTTGTATACCGATTTCCTCGATTTTTCGACTTTTCTGGGAATGTGAAGGACCTGGATGTACTATGATCATACGTATCATTTGTCCTCAGAAGGCAATATGGAAAGTCGATTGATAGATGATGATGGTAATGATGCTTTCGATCTATGTCGATAAGCTGGAACTGGAAATCTATCCACCCTGATATCCCTTATGCTACGCCTCTGCACGATCTCAATCTGCCAACTGACTCTAACTCAGCTCTTCCACAATGTATCTGACTCTCCTCCCATAAGAGTCAAGTCCATCACTCACTTCTGATCTCTTCATCCCCTTGCTTCTCATTCCATTTCCCATCCCCCTCAAATCTTGCTCTACAGCACCGCCCCCGGCCAACAATCCTTAACCTCCCTCGCAATCCACTCCACAACCGCAGCATTAACCTCCTCCGGACATTCCATCGCGCCCCAATGTCCAGCCTGTACTGTCACCTCACACAACCGCTCACACTTGTCCCTCATCTCGACCATCAACCGTGGATTATGCACCGTCTGACAAACAGCATCAAACTCGGTATGCACAAACAAGACCGGCACTTTCAATCTTCCCCCATCCACACTCTTCGCCGTGTACTCCGCATTGGCCTTGTGATTCAAATACCAGCTTGTCGCCCCATGCCAACCATTCCTCCTCGCACTCTCGACTATCTCTCCCAGTAGCTCCTCGTTTAGAACCGTGCGTTCAAGCGGCAGATCAGGAACCTGTGCTGCTGCAGCCGGCCCACCGAACCAGCCCTTGTCTTTACTTACTCTCGCCGTCCGCGCCGGCGCTTTCGCAGCGGCCGCACTGCCTCGCGAGTACACGAGTTTGATGTACTTCTCTAAATTCTCACTCTCGAACTGCCGGTTCACAGTCTGTGGTTCGCGCTCGTAAAACACTTGATAATCCCATTGACCGTACGGATACTCATTCTCGGGATAAACCTGACGGTCGACCATGCTGATTAAATGCTCCAGACCCAGTTCCAACGTGCGGTACGGCACACTAATGCCGACAACCGCCTGACATACTTCTGGGTGATGACTTGCGATCGCCCAGAGTGGTCCACATCCCCAGTCATGCCCGACCCAGATCGCTCGCTTATGTCCAAAAGAGTGAAAGAATTCGAGGATTTGAGGCACGAGTTTCTCCAGTGCAAAGTCGCTAGGGTCCTTGGATGTCCATGTCCCGCCGTAGCCGGGCAGGTCCGGCGCAACGACGTGGAAGCGACTTGACCAGGCGGACAATTGGGGCTTCCATGTCGATGCTATAGCGGGCCAGCCATGTAGTAAGAATATCAGGGGGTCTTCGAATCGGCCTGCACTGAGAAAGGTGAATTGTTTATTTGTGGTGGGGGAGTGCCAGGTGTTGGATACAAAGGGCATGATTTCGGAAGCCTTTGTTTACTTTCTCAAGAAAGTGATTTGCGTGCTCGGTGAAGACGGCCTGACTACGAGACGCAAGCTCTATATACCGACTCGAAGTGAGGAGACTGGCATGAGTACTACCTGCCTAGGACGGAGTGGTATTGTAATCAATGCACGTATGGCTGACAAAACGAGCCTCGGCTTCACACTGCAGTAGAGATTGGTGAATGACAAAGTCGTTTTACGAAGTAACGTACGAGTACGATATCTGTCGATACCCTTTGGCTGACCTGAGTCATCTGCAGATATCCATAGCCTGGTTCTTAGCTGCCTTTGATCGGGCGACTGAGGCTTGTGGCTGTGGTATTGGGAGTACGGAACCTCACATCAGAGAAACACCCGTCATCGACACACGAGAAGACAGTCGATATATCATGTCATTGACCTCGTATGTCAGCCCTCGAATACGCATATTCGTACTCGATACATTCTATGCAAAAGCCCCAACTATAGCCATGAGAAGAGCGCCAAACGCAACCGCAATGCAAGCCTCAATCCTCCTCCATCCTTTCAAACTATCGTAACTTCTCTCGCTGAGGAAGTCCTCCGCAATAAGCTGTACAAGTCCAGCGAATAGTAACAAACCGCTACTGATAGCGTTTGTGATTCCCACCATGAGCAATCCCACTTTCGAGTAAGGATCGTATAATTCTCTGATCCAGATTCCCAGTGCTTGGCCGATGGGCGTGGTAGCTCCATAAGCAAGTGCCATGAGCCACGGCTTCGGACTGCTGGCGTCAAACAGCTTCGGTATCAGGGCGGCAATTCTTGCTCCGAGGGCAAATCCTTCGAACGTTTGATGGAAACAGATCGCGATCAACAGGACGACAAATTGTGTTCCCGTGGCCACTGACACGGCCATGCCGATAAAAATGCTGTGGAAGAGGATGCCCGCTTCAAGTAAAAGACACTGCAGGAACAATCTCTGGGGGTTGTCGTCGGAGGGTGTGGAATGCCGTCTGAGCGGGTTGTCGTCAAACTCGGATACCTTGCGTTTATTCGGGTGATTGAGCGTTGCAGACTCGTCTGCCAGGGGATCTAGTTCGTCAAGGTCGGCCTCTGAGTCCGAACGACTAGACGTTGAATTTCGAGGCCTGGGTCCGTTGTCGGTATATGGGGGATTCTGCGTGTCTAGCTGATTCAGGGAGATGTGGCCATTTTCATGCGCCGACTCGCCGCCTCGTAGATTCGCACTTCTATTTGCTTTTGCTCCCTCCCACTCGGTGCTGTGACTGTGTCCGGCTCCTTTACTGGCGAAGAACATTTCGATCGAAACCACCACAAACACGGCTAACATGGCAATGAAGCCAGGCATCGGCCTGTAGTGTTTGCTCCAGAAATCGGGCAGACATGGGTCGGTCATCGATACGAAGGCGGTCGGGAGAAGGTGAACGAAGGCAGTCGCGATCAAGACGCCGGTGCCGAAATGTCTCGACAGGAAGAGAAATCGGTGCGGTATAGGGAGGTCGGGGAAACGACGTGCGATGACCGGAAAGGAGCATGCTAGACAAGGTCAACTACTGTAACTCTTGTTGAATCATCGTGCTTACCAAGTGTGCTCAATCCGAGGATGAGGAAGATGGCGAACACATGTAGGCCCAACTTATAGGTGCCATGGTTCCCAGTCGAGCCGCAAGCCGGCTTCTCATCTTGTCGTCTCGATAGCTCAGCGTGCAAGAGTTCGAGTGGTAGTAGAGATACATCGAAGTCTGCCAATATTAGGTCGAAATCGAGTCTTGTAGAGAGATGACGTACCTCTAACATCCAGGCTTGAGGCTGAAGGCATCACTTGCGCGCCTCTGGGGTCGAGCTAAAGAGATGAGTGGTATGTCCATACACGCAGTGGTGACAAGCCAGAATGAATTGATGCTGGTGTGGAAAGAGAACACGCACTAGACTTTCCAATCTGCAGTGACATCGGACTACCAGCCTGCGGTTCGGTTCCACAGAAGAATTGTCTCGTCTGACACACAGGGGGCCTGGGAGTTTAAATGGACATCTAGATCGATATTTGGGGCGCCTGAGATGTCACCAGCATGATGGGCTCAGAGTGATGTCCCCGATTTGAGGGGAATGTAGTTGTGACAACTATCCTGGTCTCTTCAACAGTCACGCCGGCTACACTTGATGTAGATACAAACCGCCATTTTGAGGGCTCATTGTGTCAGACACAGATCAGGCATAAATACCATGGATCCGCTAAATTACCGGCAAAGTCGGCTGTGGCACACGCACGTGTTCAAGCTACCTTACGGAGTACTGCCAACAATACAAAAAGAACTCGCGATACTCGTACATGTTGCCTCGATGCGTCCGATCAGAACCAACGACCTCCCATCTCGAAGAATATCATTACTGCTGCCTTAATTGATATATCATGCATTGCCAATGCTGCACGGATGCGAGCCGACTTCAACCAGAAATGTCGGCCTTGTTGCCCGATGTCTTTTTGATTGACTCGGCGCTTTTCCATTCCAGGCGCGTCGTCTGCGGTGGTATCCTGCTATTGCCTTTCATTGACTTTCTCCTGCTTTGGAATATGTGCAAGAAGAAGAGGGTGTGCAGCAGAACAGCGAGCCTTTGCGGCCCAACCCTGACCGAATTCGAAGCGTATCCCTCCGTCCTTTCCTGGTCGGAAGTGCCCTGACCTGCTCTTGCAGCCCTGGCGAGTTCTTCCTTGTACTTTGCCATGAACAAGTCCACCATGCCAGCACCAGAGTTATCCATGCGAAAGCGGACAGACCAAGTCCTTAGGCCATATAATCTCGCCGTGGCACTTGCCTCCTGACCCGACTTGTCACAAGTTCGGATCGTTAACACTCTGCTTGGCGAATATCTTCCAGTATCCAACCTCTTCGTCGTTCCCTAACGGTATTTCTTGACAACGCCTGCATTGGCCTTCGCAGCTTTCTTCAGGTGATTGCTGCAGGCATTGCGTCTGTCAAGTTCGTACTGCTTGCTGCAGCTAAGTTTGCAGACTTCGAAGAAGTACTTCTTGGTCGCCTTGATTCTGTCCGCATCGGCCTTATTTCGTGGCTCTTTGCTTTACCAGGAACTCCCCAATGAAATGGAGTGACTGTCGTAGATGGCACGGCTTCGGAGCGGCTAACCTTAGCGACAGCGACAACGCTTATCTGGTACCGTGCTTTCAATCATGCAAGAAATTGAATATAGACAGTCGCAAACCTGACTCAATTATGGATACCAAGGTCGAAGGCTAGACTGAATAGCTCGACGTTATGCCAGTCCTTGCCAGCGCGATGCAGACTGACCGTGAGCTTGGTTGTTTGGGCAGTTCTGCAGCCAGGACGAGCGAATGATCGCCCCGACGACGTCCGGTGTTTGATGCGGATGCCTTCTGACTGAATGAGCTTTGATCAGACGTCGGAGTGCCGTTAGACTGTAACGGCACCATGTCGGCAAGCACGTAATTGCGACGAATTCCTTCCGCCAGCGTGTCCAGAAATTTCAAAAACCGGGAGAACATAATGATTCCCTCGCCGGGATGATTGCACCGCAGATTTGAGATGAGTGCCAGTATGCATGAGTGCCAGTATGCATATCACCTTGGAAGATAGCAACTTGCCATCTTCCATGCCTGCAAGTCTCGTAAGCTAGACTTTCCGCTCCTCTGCTGATTTCAACGATTTGTAACCGAGATGATCGTCTCCGTAGGCCGGCGACTACATTTATATAAAGCTAAGGAGAAGGCCGTCTAAATTATACTGTGCCTTTCAAAACTTTGTGAATTTATCAGGTTTGCCGAGCCACTCACCGCCACTTTTTTCTAATACACTGTAGGATAGGATAGCGCAACCACCACTATAAAATAGCTGTAGACTATGCTAGACTAATCTGTAATACATTACATCAATATATCGCGTCGTTCCCTACGAAGTGGCACTCTATCTCTTCGTCTCCGCGAAGCACGTGTCGCCGAGGCGACCGAGGACGCTTAATCACAGCGAGGCCGTAAGCGCACTCGCACTCTCTCCCCAACACGATCGACCAGTCGATCAGTTACTATCAGCGCGGCGCGGTTATTACTTACCCTTAGTAAGTAACGCGCCGCGCTAAATACTGGTGGGGATACTACTACCTCGCGGTCCCTAACCATTAAGGGTCCCTTAGGTAGGATTAGCTATACGGATAGAATGGCGTTAATTAAGCGATCCTTCGAGCCGAAGAGAACTCTCGATAACGATGAGGAGAAGGGCTCCTTAGGGAGGTCCCCAACGCAGTCGAAGGAGGAGGAGGTGGTGAAGTCGACGACGATCCCCCTGTTCGTATAGACGACGTCTTCACCGAATACCTCGAAGCGACGTAAGAGTAATAAGAGTAATAAGTGAGTATTAACGTCGCGTCGATATATATTATCGAGTCTATAGTCTAATACGTCGACTATCTCGATATACTCTCTTAGTAAGGTATCCTTCTTAATTAGCGTATAAGTCTTCTTAGGAAAGATAAAGGCGTTTAGTCGTTAGATAAACTTAAAGATATACGATTATTTTAATATAATAGAAGAGTGTTGTAGTCGTCTCCTAGTTATATTAATACCTAAAAAGAAGATCGTCGATAACTCACCTTATAAAGACGAGTTCACGATTATCGCTCTTAGAATGAAGAGACCTTTCACTCTTACTATCGAACGTTAATCGAACTTTAAGACGGCGTATAGAAAGTAATGAGATATTCTTTACGAACCTAAGCGCGCTAAACGCGAGATAAACGTATAGTTTAATTTAGTATATTAGAAATATATACTCTCTACTTCCGAACTATCGTCGATATAGAGCTCTTCGAGCTTCGAGGAAGCGTCTTCTATACGATCGAGATATAAGGATAGTATATAGATACGACGACGAAAAGATAAGGAGAGATGTATATTATCGAAGTCTAAAAAGTCTAAAAAGAAGAGTAAAACTAGCGCTCTAAGTATTACTTAGATATAAAGGAAGTAGCGTTAATAACGCGCCGCGATACTTAAGGAAGGGAATAATTAGTAAGTTATTATCGTTCATCACTATAAATACCTACGTTTACACTATAAGAATAACTCTCGAATATATATCGAGCAACTAGAAAATATTTATTTTAGGCTATCTATACCTCTTATTAGAATATAAGATAATATAATCGCTCGTAACGAGGCGACACTTAAAGTAGCCCTCGTTAATATTACGAGAATAATAATAAAGACTAGAAATCGAAAAGAATCGACGTAATAGTCTCTATATTCTTCTCTATTAAATCTACCGTAAAATTCGCTAAATATAATATTGAATATATATAACTTTATCGACGCGACTTATTCTAGCGCACTATAGTATCTATTTACTACGGTCACTATCTTTACCTCGATACTCTTAATCGAGCCGCGTTTAAACTCACTATAGCGCGAGGGCGACGACGATAATAATATAAGGGTATATTTTAATTAGCTAGCTACTTAATTCCCTATTCACGACCCTCGATTTCTTAAAATTAAGAATATAGTTACGAAGAATAGTTAGGGCTTTTTAGATCTTAAAGATTATACGAATACTTAGTGAAATAATATAAAAGTGACTCTTAACTTCGTTGTAAAGATTAGAAGGAATCTTAAGATCTTCGTATATCTTCCTATAGTATAATCTCGTCTAGGAGACGATAAAGCGAGCCTCGCGAGCTCGTCGTCGACTTAATTCTATAGTAAGACTAAGTAAGGCTAATATTCTTAGAGATATTTTATAACTTTTAAGATAATACGGAGATTTAATTAGAGTTTACTTCGCGTAAGGGCTACTACTTAATTAACTTAATAATTATTACGTATCGTTACGTAAACGCTAATAGAGTATTAAGACTATTATTTTAATTTAAGAAATTTATAAATTTATAAAGACTCTAAATACTAGGATAGCTAAAAGATATTAAGTATAGATATAATATAGTATTTATTAATTAGAATTTTATAGTTATATAATATATATAGTAATTACTATAAGAGAAATATTAATACGTAATAAAAAGGCTTACGTAATATCGATTTCTCTATATAGTTATATTTTATATACTAAATAGTATACTTACTTCTATACTTACTCTTTCACTTACTCTTAATCTTTACGATCGTGTAAGACCTAATTAATAGGGTCTTTATAGCTATACGCTCTAAAATATATTCTCGTCGTCGCCTTCTCGTAAATCTATAATATTACTAGGTGAATAAAGGTATCGAAGTTATTCGTGATGTATTTATAATTTATCTCGCGATATCGCCTTATTCACTTCTTTAATTTATGGAAGGTTATCTTAATTGAATTAAAGTCTAGCGCGTAGAGTGATAAGAAGATTAATATCACCTCCTTCTCTCGATATATTACTTTAACTACCTTAGAGTGATGAATAGTCGTATTATCGAGAAGTAACACTAAGTGCCTCCTCGAGAAGGGATTTATATTTATGAGTACTCTCTCTATAAATACCTTAAATCGCTCGACGTTAAAGGAGCCTTAAAATACCTCGTAATCGAGCTACTCGTCGACTATAAGTGCGAATAGGATACTCCACCGCTCCGTACGTCTCCCTGAGAGACGTACTTAATAGGGCACCCCCCGCGGAGACTAGCTAAACTTACGGTCCCGTATTCTCTCGTTTACGACGCTCTCGTCGACGACGACGATTTACTCCGCAGTGTAATCGATTATCTCGACTATAAATACTATAATTAACTTCTCGTCGCGCCTCGTATTAACGCGAGTAATATATTTATAAGTAATCTTATACTATTTAAGTAGTCGACTAACTATAGGCGTAGATACTCGAATATCGTACTCCTTAAGGAGAAAGTTACAGCACTCGTCGAGACGTATCGTCGACCAGTCCTTAATGAACTCTAGGAGGCCTACGGCGGCGGTATCATAAATAATAGGAGGACATTTATTCTTAGAATAGAATTCGTCGAGACTAAGCTCCTTATTACGTTTTTAACGCTTTATATTAGAGACGTAGATCTTAGAGATATCGTAGACCTTACTAATAGCCTTCTATAAGGCTATGATTTTAAGGGTAAGCTCGATCGTATCTTTAACGACGAGTAAAAACTTACGGTGCTTCGTTATTACGAATACCACGATATATAAAACGATATTTATATTAATATAAAGCGTCGACGACGACGATTAAGATAGTAGCAAAAAGATGTTTGATTGTATACGTTGTTGGTGAGTAATCGCATAATTATACTTACCGCCGTTTCAAAAAGTTAGAGTTGCAACTCGCTCGGCAAACCTGACAAATTCACAAAGTTTTGAAAGGTATAAGTACCGTTCCGGTTTCTTCTCTCTATACCTTAAAGAATATTTATTCCTAACGTATCGCTAATCTCCGCTAATCCTCGGTTAGAAGCTTAAAATAAGCTTGTATAGATACGATCTAGCTCAACCTATAAACCTTTTTAGTAACGGTATCCGTGTCTAACTATTATCGATGAGCTCATATTCGATATCTCGTGGGCATCTAGGTTCTAGACCCTCGACGTTATCCACCTGAGAAAATTTATAAATCTTGGTGATGCCTACCACAATGTCGCGAAGGGTTCATATAAGCGAGCGCGCGAAAACCCGGAGTGCTGTCAGGCATTGCCCCAGGACAACGTGCTATCATGGTCTCCAGCCTTACCACAAAATGTCTTCGGCGTGGGTGCAAAACTTGCACCTTGGCTCCCCTTTGCCGAGGATGACAGAACGAGTTTGACCCCAGAGCGTGTGCCCTCTAACTTCGATTGCTGCATCAAGTCTGAGTCTTGTTGATCGGGTCTGGAGGCATCCACATTGAAAACTCACAATCCGAACTAGAGCTGCCCGGAGAACCAGCGAAACTTTGAATATCGGCACCCGTCTTTCATTGTTTCGATAAAGGCTATCTTGCTTTCTTGCTCCTTGTCCGCTTAACAAGGTAGTCTTTTCATGGCTGGCTTAATCGCGGTCATTAACGCGATGTTGCTCTGGGACCTCCCATGGCAATAGGGCTGTTTCGCTCGTCAGGAATGTCTTGATCTGACCGACGAGGTGGACCCTACCAAGGCGCCAACAGCGCCACCAATACCCACCTCGTCGCCGTCGACTCACGCCTTACCCTGTTAGGCAGCTCGTCAGTCTATACAGCTCTGTATTCCTGACGAGCTCGTCGGGAAGGACGAGTTATAATTAGATAGGCTCGTCAACTAACGAGATCTTTAGTTGGCTAATTATATAGCGTCGTTTTATAGAGAACCCTAAAACTACGTTTTTAAATCTCTCCTTATCGCTGTCTCTACTAGTAACTCAGTGTCAAAATAGATTCTAACGCGTTAATTTAAGTGAACGTTAACCTTTCGTATAGACGCGACGACACTATCGTATTAACTCGAGAAGACTCGAAGAAGATACTAGTCGCCGCGGAGCCTTATAACTCTCTAGACGATATAGATTCACCACTTTATACCTTCGAATAGGAGTAAGAGACGTAGATAGTAACTAATCACCATTGAATAAAAGATCGTTAGAATAACTAGAAAGACCTTAAGATTAGAATATCTATCGTTTAATAATATATCGCTTATATCGATCTCTATCTAACTAATATACTTAAGAAGTGAGAGAGATATTTAAGACTCTTTATAAATCTTAAACTACGGCTAGATTATAAATAACCTTCGAGACTAATTATATAGCCTAGTAACCGTTAAATCGTTTAGATAAAGAAGATCTTAGACGATAAAGAGAAGGAGATCGAGATCGAGCCTAATAATAACGAGTATAAGAACTCTATAAAGACTTAAATAAGAATAACTAATAATAAGCTCGAGATAAAGAGATAGAAAGATATCGAGGTCGCGAAGACGAGAGTTATAAAGAAAAGAGTCGCTGTTATTTAAGATCGACTTAGAGTCGATCTTATAAGTGAAATCGTTTAACGACCTTAAGCTCTTAAACGTACTCGAGGAAGTAGTGTTTATAGTACTAGTTAGTTCGAAGAGGGTGAAGATGACTCTACGTCGTCGACGATAGATAATGAATTAGAGGAAGACGCTCTCTCGTTAGCTTTGGAGCCTTCGATTAAGAGTTAGTTAATACCTCGTGTTGTGGCCTCGATAGCGAGATCGAGAGAGCCCTTAAATAATAGAACTCCTTTCTTAGCCTCATCGACGCCTAGTACTTAAAGAAGAAGAAGAGGCGCTAGTAGCTTATCGAGTATACGCGGTGATAGCTCTCGAACTCGAAAGGCTTAAAGGAAAAGTTAGTTAGATACTTTTACGGAGATCTTAAATAGTGGCTTTAATCGTATATCGAGTAGTATAGATAGACTTATCGATAGTCGCTCTAAGGCGACTCCTACGACGGCGACGACCTTAGTCGTCGATAAAAGACTTACTCGCCTTAAAGAGAGTTAAAAGGAGTTACTCGAAGAGATTAAAAGCCTCATTTAACTATTTAAGGAAGAGTAGTAAGTGATTCTTAAATAGCGATAGAATGTAGTTATAGTGCTACTAAAACTACTAAAATATCACTTTTTAGGCTCGATATTGATTTTAAGGGTTAGTTTTACTTAATTTCTTATTAGTTTTATATCTTATCGAGCCTATACGTAACTAAATAATCACTTTTAAGGTTTATTTCGAAGTACTCCCGAAAATCTATACTTTCTAATTAGTCGTATCTTAACGTTTCTTCTTAAAATTTAGAGTTTTATGAGAGAGTTCCCTAGACTTTCCTAATTTTACCTTCGTAACTTATTTATTTAATAGTGTAAATTAATACCTTTACTATAATAAATATCTCTCTATCGATAACGACGTTATCCTAAACTTTAAGAATACCTAATTACCTCGTAGATAAGTAAAATAGTTAGTAAATAAGATGGCGTATCTAATAATCGCTTCGATAGGCGAAGACTCTATCTTTAATTTAGTCTTAGTGTTTAACCCTCTCTATAAGTTTTTAACGAGGCTAAAATCGTGCTTAACTAATACTCGAAAAGAGCTTATATAAGTATTAAATATATATTAACTAGCGCTTAGATATCCTCTCTTTAGTCTCTTATATACGTCGATAATAATACTAGAGCTATAATACGTTAGGTCTCTATATAAGTATAGCTCTTTCTCTTATTCTACGCTATAAATCGAGTATAGATCGAGAATCTTTAAATCTATTCTAGACTTCTATAAGAGTCGCTAGTTATCGTCTTTATTACTTACGGGCCCTATAAGTGAGGATATTATATCGTCGAGTATTATAATCCTTTAAAATTTAACGGCGTAAGCCTTTTTATATCTTATATATAGTTTCTTTTAATTATACGTCGGTCTAGCGACTCGTATTATAGTGTCGTTCACTTAGCCCTATATACGATTTCCACCTCCTTTTATATTAATCGTCGTAACTCACGTCTTTAACTAATCCTAAGTTAGGCGAGATTCGTCTTATAAGAGCCTATTACGAAAGGTCTTAAAGAGATGAATAATAACGTCGTTATATATATAACTAAGTTACTCTTGAGAGTAACTATACTAGTCTATTATATCGCCTAGTCGTATCGTAACGACTAGTCGAGATAGTGTAATATATAAAGCCTTCTCTTTAGTCGATCTATATCGATTTATTCACTTCACCTCTTCTAATCGTAAGAGCGGTATTATTCGACGTATCTCCTTAACTATAAAGCGTATACGGAATACAATAGTCTCGTCTAACTATTAATCGAGGTTGAAATAAAAGCGACGATAAGGAAGGGTTGGTCGAAAGGGCTATTAGCGTATACGTTTATCGTCGAGGTAGTCGTCGAGGCAGATTAATAGTACGGCGTTGATACTTAGCATCATTACGGAGACGGCACCAACGACGACGAGGTTATTAGCCTCGTCGTCTTCTAAAGCCTCGTCGTTAATAGGTATTTTGCAATATTAAGAATATCTATCTCAGTCGTTAAAATGGCTAAAAGTATAAAAGACGCGTGTTTAGGTGATGGCACGCCTATAAGCATGGAAGGTTGGGCGAGCTACTCCGCACCAAAATTACGTGTAAGTTAGTTCTAACCTGTCACCAATTTTACAGCGATTAGGTCAGCCACGGCACTGACGTACACAGACGGCACTACGGAGGCAATCTTATTACTCTCCACCTGGTCGCGCCGACGAGCGAAACAGCCCTAATGTCTTACAGGGAGGCAAGATTTCCCCAGGAACATGGTACCTGGCAGTGGTATATGCATCCTTCTCAGAGACTCTAGCGTCCGTGCGACTCCTCAAAACTCTTCTGGCGTAGCTGGACACAAAGGTCAAAACCACGCCATCAAGCTGTCGGTTCCAGGCTCTCATCAAGAGGGTGCAACATTTTGGGTCTGGCCATCATTTTCGAGCTCAGCTCTTGAGATCCAAGGCGCTGTTAAAGCTGTACACTTCCGACCGGGGGTTTTCAGAATTTGTTTTCCCCTTCGATTTTTCAAGTCGAGGCTTCTTCTCTTGTCTTACTGGGCGTCGGTCCCCTCCCTGCACCATAACAATGCTCAGATCATTCCTGATTTGGCCCTTGTTGGGTACTCTACTGTCACACAGGCAGTACCTCTTCAGGAACGTGCAGGCGCGGTTTGTGCCAGCGGCATCTATGGCGAACTAAGCCCGCTGCTGTCACAGTTTCCTATTGCACTTGCATACTGTTCAGCAGTTTTCCCTGTGGCATGCACCACTGCTAAACCTATCAAGCGAGACATTAGTACGACGACGACCACTAAAGCCAGCACAACGACCACCTCCAAGACCAGCAGTAAATCGTCTTCTACAACGACGACGATAACGAAGGGTAGTACCACTTCTACCCCATCGAAAACAAGCACGACCACGACCACGACCACGCTTGCGAAAGCGTCTGCCTGTCAGCAACAGCCTGCGAACGTTATTTCTACTCTATGTTCATGTATCGAATCTCCATCCGTAAGTCGCTACTCATCTCAACATCCGTCTCATAATTAACGGGTTTCCAGCCCTGTAAGACAACCAAGACCACCACGACCACCACCACTATACCTACTACCACTACCACTACCACTACCACTATACCTACTACCACTACCACTACCACTACCACTACCACTA